>RJWH01000770.1:0-233082 GCA_004363575.1 Solenodon paradoxus | reverse complement strand
GTTCAGCAATAATAAAAACCATATACATGACTTCCAGTCAAGATGGTGACCTAGTAGGAGCAGATTCAAGTCCTCCCCACAGAGCAACTAATAATTCACATATTTTCTAGAAACAAGCACTAGGAAAAGGAGTCAAAGAGGCTGTAGAGACAAAGCAGCAATCACAACAACAAAGGGTAGGTGAAAACATCTAGATTCAGAGTTATACTGCAGACTCGGACTTGGGATTATGGCTGTAGCAGAGGGGGCGGAACTGTGGGAATAACCAGCCCTCCTAGGAATCGTGAAAGCAGTGGAGTCCACCCAGTAGGACTGGGACATGGAGCCAGGGGAGAGGTAATAATTGCACGGTGGAAGAGGCACCAGTGTCCTGATGTTTTGAACAGGAGGCCTGGAGAGAAAAATTATGCTAGGCGCCGCCATAACTGGAAGGCAGCTAGAAGAAACGTCCACCCCGACTCCATCTAGCTCTACTGCTTCCAGCTGAAGGAACCATCCACCAGAAGTCCTGCCAACTGGAAATCTCACCCTAAAGCTTAATGGAAGAAGAGAATCTACAAAACAGAGAGTCAACACTATACCCTATTACCACCTTGTGGGTGGAGGTGAGACTGCAGCCTGATTGCCAATTGTGGGCCAACAGCAAGGTGGTCATTGTGGTTAGGAGCTGGGAGCTGGGATGCTGGGAGAAGACTCTGAATCCCCTACACAAACTCCAACCTCATAGAATGAACAAACCATCAGGCCCACATAAAAACTTCAATAACTCCAACCAGTGGTGACACCACAAAACTCAAAAAATTCCAGTGTCAAAACCAAGATCCAAGCTTACTTGGTGCAAGTCAATACCCTACACAAGGCCATCAATGCAGGGAAACCTAATCCACAGAAACATAAACGGAATGCCAAACAGAGCAGACAGAGAAATATCCAATCAAAAACCCAGGTGAAAATCTGAATACAATGCATCTACAAAACTATTTGAGGATGAATTTAGAGCAATAGTGGTAAACATACTCACGGAAATCAAGAAAATAGAAGAAAAAGAGAACAACAAAAAGAAGAGAAGAAATAAAGCAGCTCAAAACATGTCAAAGAAATAATGAACACAATAGGTGACCTAAAGAATTCAATAAGGAACTCAAGAAAAGGATGGAGGAAGAAGCCTCCAACAGAATCAGGCAGAGGAGTGAACTTAAGCAAACCAGCAAAGAGATAAAAGAATGCAAAGAAATGACAGCATTTGAGACCTATGGGATAACATCAAAAGAAACAACATTCACATTATAGGGGTCCCAAAAAGAGTAGAGAGAGAAAAGAGAACAGAAACTGTATTTGAAGAAATAATAGATGAGAACTTCCCTAACCTGAAGAAGGAAGCTAGCCTCCAGAACCACCAAGTTCAAAGAGACCCTAATAAAAGAAACCCGAGCAGATCTATACCTAGACACATTGTCATTAAAATGTCAAAAATACCAGATAAAGAAAATATCTTAAAAGCATTCAGAGAAAAATAAGGAGTCCCCATACAGTCAGCACATTATTCAACTGAAACTCTAAGACCAGGAGGGAATGGAATGATACATTCAAAAGACTGAAAGAAAAGGATTTTTAACCTAGGATACTATACCCTGCAAGACTATCATTCAGAACTGGAGGAATGATAAAAAACTTTTCCAATAATGAAAAGTTAAAGGAAAATTCATCACCACAAAACCAGTTCTACAAAAAATACTAAAAGATGCTATATACAGTATAAAGAAACCCCACTTAAAAACAAGGCTCTTAAACCCATTCATCTATGTTCATTGGAGATGTTGGTCTGTGATTTTCTTTCTTGGTGACGTCTGTCAGCTTTTGGTATCGGGGTGATGTTGGCTTCATGGACAGTGCTTCGGAGTGTTCCCTGTTCTTCAATATTTTGGAAGACTTTACAGTAGGTATTGATTATTTTCTGAGGGTTTGGTGAAGCTCATTGGAGAGGTCATTTGTTTCTTAGCTTTTCTTTTGGGGGAGACTTCTGATTGCGTCTTAAGTTTCTTTGCATGTGATTATACTGTGGGATCTAGTCAAGAACGCTGCATATATTATCTTAAGGTAAGTCTATGATGTAGACTTTATTATCCCCATTTTATAGATGAGAAAACTGAGGCTAAGAATTCTGCCTGAGTATCCAGTATACAAGTATCAGACCCAAGGTTCAAATTTATCTTTTATGCCTAAATCCTGTGTGTTTAATATTTTATCCTGTTTAGTTTTACTGCTATTGACATTGTTTTGTTTGGAAAAATAAAGCTATCCAAAATTCTTGAATTTCACTTTTATCATGTTGAGTTTTTCTTTTTAGTTACTTTATTCATCATGATAATTGTAATTTTTAACTTTTCTAAATTAAGGAATTGTGGCTCAGGCTTAATTATGAATTTTTATATATTCTACTCCACTCATTTTAAAGTTTAATTGTTTTAGAAATATTCAATATGTTGTACTATCCTGAATTTCTTTTGAAATAAATATTTAATATAATAAATTATGTCTTTTTCTTGGCCGGAAAAGAAAAATTTAAAAAAAAAAACAAAAACAAGGACTGGTAAATGAAACTCCTGTGGTGGGTGAGGTGTGGTGTGAAATGCACACAGTCTAAGGTGTGAATTCAACATCCTAAAAAAGCATATGGTGATGTGAAATATAAACAAATATATAGTATATAATGTATAAACATACATGCATAATGATAATATCATGAATATCCATATAGCCACCGTATCATTCAATTTTACCTGTTTTGAAATGTATATAAATTTTAAGAAAGCATTTAAAAATTTTGATTAAAAAAAAAAAAAAAAACCTAGACATATATACATATGCATCCAAAGTAATGACAAAACGTAATGGTTGAATCTAGCATTATTCTTAACTATGTTTCTCTACAGTTAAAAATAATCTCAATATTAATGCAATTTTTAAGGAGTCAAACAATAAAGTTTATTTTTAGTGCAATCATTCAAGTATGTGTTATGTGTTTATTAATAAGTGACAGGCACTGTCCTAGGCACTGGCTTCAGAAACAAAGCAAACACTAAACTTTAAAGCGCTCCCTGTGAAAAATAAAAAAAGGAATTGGAATATGATGTAAGTAACAAGAAGCAGACAGGTACTGGGGGACTATATAGTCAAGCTGCCTAAATCAAACCTTGGGAAAATTAGGTGTCAGCTATGAACTGGGATGGTCACATCTGTATGGTTGCCATGGACAGGATTCTTTTCTGCTGGATACATTTGAGCTAGGACTTTAAAGATGAATAAGAGTTTGTCAAATAGGTAAGAAGAAAAGGGCATTCTGTATAGATAGCTGAGAAAGGCTGTTGCTAAAGAATTATGTGGGAAATGGTATAATAAGTGTCAAAATAAAAAGGGTCATCAGCAAAATAAGCAATGTTTTGAAATCATAAGTGAACTGTCATGAATCATTTGCTTATTCTGAACAAAAGCTAATACTTCACTACATCTGATAAAAAACACTAGAAATTAACCCAATACATTCTTTCTATAATATTTCTAATATATTTTTTATCTTTACCACAAATCTACTTCATTGAATAAAAGTAATCAGAAATAATCCAATTAATAAAGAGAACGAAAAGGTCAAAGAGAAAATTAGGAGTTACTAAAAAAGATAGCTCTTAGTTTCATAACTATACCCTGCTTGCCACTGCTTCTTTCAGCTCAGCCTGCGCACACAGCTCTTACAGGATGTGCTAAATTCCGCTATATCATATCAAAACACCCCAGGATGGCCATAAATAGTTAAATAATATTAAGGTAACAGTAAAAATGCTATAAAGAGACAAAAAAAAGTACTATCTGCAACTTGAGGTAAGGATAAGCACCCAAAGAACTGCATAACATAAAAGCAAGAGAAAAGGGCTTAAGATATCAATCTAAGTAGTTAATGGCAGCAACAAAATTAGGACAAAACCTCTTCTTGTATGTTAATACAAGTGAAAATTAAAAGAAACAATGTGATATTGACATACAGTCCTACAAAGAATGGAAAAACAATCTGGTTTTCAACTAAGACTTAACTCTGGAGGTAGCCTTACCACCCCACCCTCTCCAATTGTCACTTCTGTTATACTACAGTACCACCAGGTGGCAGAAAGACGTACTGCAACTAGTATAACAACTAGCTGAATATTTTTCATCACTCAAAAATGACAACTGCTAAAGACCGAAATTTGTCTCTCCAAAGTGTGTATGTTGAAGGTCTAACTCCCAATGTGACAGGTCACGTGATGATAAAGGTGTAATGATGTCAGAACAGTCAACTCTTTAGCCAATATGGCTGGTGCCCTTATAAGAAGAGAAGTAAGAAACACCAGTGGTTTCAACACTCACACAGACACCCAGGAAGGAGCACATAAGCACCAGGGAGAAAGCAACCATCTGTAAGACATGAAAAGCCTCATCAGAAAGCAACAGCACCTTGATCTTGGAATTACCAATCTTGAGAGTTGTGAGAAATAAATTTGTTGTTTAAGCCACTCAGTCTGGGGTATTCTGCTATGGTAGCTTGAGTAGACTCATACGGCAACGCTTATTAACTCCAAAACTTCTCCACCTTTATGACAAAGATAGTAACTAGGAACAGGACTTACATAGTATTGTAAACAAATGAAACACTAATAAAATTTAATTTACAAAACGAAAATCAGGAATGAAGGACCAAAGACCTACTTTCAAATTCTAATCCAAAAGAATAAAGAAATTAAAGTCATCTCTGACAAGTTCATCACCGAAAGATGTTCATTTTGAATAGGAAAGCTATAAGCTAATATTAATTCTTATTATTATCACAGGGAATTTTTTTCCCCTAAAATTAATGGACTATAGTTACTCTTAATGTCTGTGCTTTCTTCAGAGCAACACAAAAACTCAAAAACAGAAAAAATGATATTGATCCAAATCAGAAAGGCAAATATTATTGAGAAAATAAATTAAAATCACAAATTCCTTCTACTTTTGTGTGTTTGTGTTAGAAATAGCATTTACAACTATTTCTCAAGTGCTTATGTGAACTCAAGAGCCTAACTTCCCAGGGTCTGCATCCTCTGTAGTGTTGTTTAATGTGAGACCTTAGACGTGACACTAAATTGCCATTTCAGTTCCTCACTTGTAGAATGGAGATAACCTTCCCTAATGGTTGTACCCACCCTCCACAAGACTGCTTAGATCCTATCATCCCAGCACATTTCCAAACTCTCTCTGTTCCACTTTTTTACTTCATTTTTTTTATAAATTATGATGAGTTATAGGCATTACTGACTTAGCACCACATGGGCAGGTCAAGCTTGTATCAACTCATGCCAGAGTAAAGAACAAATGAGATAAACAAAGCAAAAATGGAGTGCCTCAGTACACAAGTTAACTATTAAGTTTTATGTTGGGGGTGAGGGAAGGAGTTTCAGTAACCAAAAAATTAAATTTCATGGTATAGGAAGTGGCAAACAAGTGTGGGTTTTAAGCAAAAAATATAAATGTCATAGGAAATCCCTATTGTGTACTTAACTGGAAACAAAAACTATAAACATAACAACATAGATTATAATAGAATGTTTTGCCAATTGTAAATTCAATTCTAACAAGAAAGGTGGAAAAGATACCATATGAAAAAAAACGAATGAAATAGAAAATGGACAATGAAAGAAAACGAAAACAAGAATGATAGATATATATACAAAGGAATGCATAAAAGATATAATTTATAAAAGATAAGTTATTTCACGTAGTCAAGTTCTGGAAAGAGGATCAGACCATTCAAATAAGTCTATATGGCTAAAAACATTCAAAGCATAACAATCAAATGTTACTGTTTCAAACTGCAATAACTCACCTCTCTAGCAGCACAATCATGAGGGGCTTCTTCTTTATTGACCTTTCCTTTGGGAAATCCCCAGCCTGATTTAGCTAGGTACCCTTGAACCAGCAGTACCTACAAAACAAGCAGAGAAAATGAAACCTGTCCTCCTTTCCCATGCTGCTTTCTAAAAGTCAAATTGGATGCACACCTGTGGCTCAGAAGTTAGTGCAAGCCACATAAAGTCCAAGGATCCAGGTTTGAGAACAAGGGTCCGGGAAAAAGAGAAAAAGAAAGTCACATGTGGTTCTCCTTACTTCAGGAAATTATTATCACTAATAATCCTATAGAATATTAGGTTTAAAATTCTTCCTTGAGTATAAATATTTTACTCAAGTTTGAAGGCACTGCTCATTTTTTAAATATTTCTTCAGTAATGAAGTGATTGAATCTTCTTTGCAATAAACCATAGTGCAACAAGTATAAAATATTAAGATCCAGAATGCATTGTGTAGCCTGGTGGCTCAGGCATTAAGCAACAGCTGGAGCACAGATCGTATGTAACCCAAAAAACCAGGTTTGAGACCCAAGGCCAAGAACCACCACCAAAATGAACAGGAGCAAAAAGCATAGAATGTAGACTAAAGATGCAAAAGTTGGTCTTCCAACACTAAAAACTAAGTATATTTTAAAATCTCAATTCACAACATTATAGAAGCAATGTATTTTATTAGCATAAAAATTATCATTTCACTAAAAATCTTTCATCACACTCACATTTTCAAGTGTCTCATCAAGAATAATTGCACCATATGTTGGTACTCCCATTTTATATTCCTTCCATTCATCCAAAACTTTTTCCACATCTTCACCTTGAGGCAGCAAAAATGGACAATGACTGAAAAGTATATATACTGTTAAGGAAGATATTTTCTTCCTTAGTATTTTGGGCACTTATATAAGACTTACTTAAATTAACTATCTTATATGGAATGACTCTAACCTTAACCTAACTTAAATATATCCTTCTTGTTTGAATGTATTCATATTTGTTTTCATATTGCTAGCTTCTGCATTTAGCCTAGAATATAAATCAAGCAAACTTTTGGATTCCTAAAGTAACACAAATAAATTCAGTCCACGTAAATGCCTCAAATGCTTTTCAATATAAATTAAATCTACCATATCAGGGATCAACAGATACTGAAACTGATAGCAAGAATAATAAAGTATAGTACACATATATTGGTAAAAGGTAAAAGGAGTGAAGAGGGCTTAACTGTAGAAAGCAGAACTGAGATGAACTATATCATCGACACTGCTAAAATTCTTTACCATGAACAGTTTCATATTAACTACTGCTTTTATAATGAAAAACTTCTTCAGATGAACATTTACTAAGAACTCTAGAGAAAGGTTCTAGTTTGTTTAAGGAAACAAACTATCATAAGAAACTGGGTCCCCAAAACTGGGTAGTGTAAAATAAATTCTTTTAAGTAAATAAAACCAAAACTTACAAAGTGTATGCTCAAGCTTCCAATGCTTCATGATATCAAATGTCTCACTATATACTACTACTGATTATCAAAAATATTTGGAAATTATTAGTGTTTCCTCAAAACAAGGACAAATAAGGACCCTCAAGTTCTCGATGAACTTTTTATTTTCTGCTTTCATTTTGATGTTAATCCAAGAACATGTAAAATGAGCACATTTTCAGTCATTTCAATGATCACATACATCAAGTATTATTTTATTTCAGAGACCATATTGGTAACAGTACTATCCTAGCTGTGTTAGGCTGTTAAAAAGAGAAGAATTCTAATACACAAATGATATGTCAGGGTCAAATCATATTCCAACATAACATAATATAAAAAAGGAAGATTTCATAATAGAGCAAAGAAAGGTGGTGGAAAAACTGGGTAGTACAAGCCTGTCAAAATATCCTCAAAGAAATCAGCACTACATTCACATTGTGATCAGCAGCTTGGTTTAAGCAGAAACATCACATTAAATTCACTTTATGAAAATAAACTTTATGAGCTCTACAGCTCTGTATTTTAATTTTTGTTTTCCTTTTATGGTTGTTTTAAGAACTAAAAAGGCCTTCAAAGAGCCCAAAGAAGTCAACCATCTATGACAACATTGTGACTAAAAGATAGGGACCAGGTTAATCTCAATGTAATTATTCCATGCCTTCGTTTGGAGAGGGAAAGAAAAAAAAAAAAAAAAAACTAAACCACAGGGTTTTACACTAGTGTGTTAAGATTTTGAAAGGCATTTCCCAATAAAGTCTGGCTTTAGATGTTCAGTAAAATACCCTATGTCTTTTTATACATTTATTCTACCCCAAAATTACCACAAAATGAGCTGAGTAAACCAACTAGAGTTCAAGTACACTAGCAATTAACACTGAAAAGAACCCACACAATTAGCAAGTGACAGAAGCAAATCCAAAATGAGATCAATTTCCCCACTGACAATTCTTCAATCCTTGAAACAATATTCACAAAAGTCATGGGAATAGAAATTTTTTAAATACCATTTTTGTTCAATGAGATAATGTATCTAAATCCCAAAACTCTATAAATGCACTGAATAAATGTTATCTATCATTTCTAATTTTTACAAAAATTAGAGATTTTTCGAGGATTTTCTAATAGCAAGTAGTTTAGGAGTTTATATACACATAACCTTATTCAGAAACCCAAAGTATGCAAAGTTGTTTTGGTGGAACCTTAAATCTATGAATAGGAGAATTTGACTAATTTGATCATGTTTCCACAACTAGATTATAACTTTTTAAAAGCAAAGTATTCTACTTCTCCACAGACTCTTTGACCAAAACTTTAATAAAGACAGTGCACTTCTAGTCCCCTTGATTTCTCATTTAGTTCTTCAAAGTAATTGATCATTTCTTCCACTGAAATCTCTCTCTTCTGGCAGGTCCTGGTGGAGTAGCAGTTAGATCAGCCACCTCCCAGAACAAGTGCAGTTCACATACATCCCAAAGACCTGGGTTCATATCCCAGGGCTGGACGGGAACAATGAAGATGAACAACTAAATAAATAAAATGCTTCTTCCTGTTCTCTCTCCCTGCCTGCCTACTCACATTCATTCCTAAGAAAGAAATCAGTCTTTTCTTTAGTCCCTCTGATTCAGGACTGTACTGCTCTGTATCTCAAGTAATCTAACAGGCCACTGTACACTTCAAGCTATGCTGCCAAATAAATCTTCTTGAGTACCAAATGATTCTTGTTCAAAAACTCTCTATGGTTAAGTTACCTAGAACCATTTCATTCACTTACTGCAGGGCCCTGACAGGTTCCTTACTTCAGGGACTTCAAAAAAAGTATAGGGAGCTGAGTGTGAGGGTTATTTTAAATCACTTATCCCTACTTCAACTCTAGGACAGTACACTGAACAATTCCATTTGAATGCATAATTTATGGTTAAAAATAACCTACAGAATAAAATTTAAAGCACTTTCCTTCGAGATATAGTCCCTCTTCTATACCTGCTATCCCTCATCTCCTATTAAGTCCCCACATGAATCCTCCGTTCAATACAAACTAAATTAAAAATTAGCTTCAATACAAACTAATTTACATCTTGAGATACCCCTATCGCTTCCCAACTCCTCAATTTTGTTCAATCACTTGTTTATCTGAACATATTCCCCACTGTCTATTGAGAAGATTATATTTACCCCTAAAAACAGAGCTTTGCCTAAAATATCGCTAATCATTCCCCAAATTCTAAAATGTTTAATATGAGAACCACTAGCAATCAATTTTTGCCTTGTGATAGTCTGTAACGATAAATATTCATGTGACTCTTTTATAACAAATTATGACAGGCTTCTATGTTATTTGCAAAAAGGGAAAAGCTTCTTTGAAGCAAAGGGTTTCTTTGTATTTGCCACAGAAACCAAAACACTGCTTTGAAAAATTAATCATTAGTTAAGATTTTCCACCCCATAATATGAATAAAGTAATATAAATTTGGTTAAATGGAAAAGGAAAGTAAAAAGCAAGTAAATTCCATAAACAGACTAGCTATTTCCATCAAATTTAGTTTGATTCAGAATTAAAGTAAATCAAATTTAATTATAATTATCAGCATATTTCAAGGAGATCTCTACATAAAATAATGACATGCTTAAATCGCGTCTATACAATGTTTGACAACTACATGTTTTATCTAATAGGCTATAAATCTCAAAGACAAGTAAAAGGAAATTTGCATTAAAATACTTAATAACAAGAATGAAAGACAAGTCACTGTACTTATAAAAAGGATATCAGCTTTAGCAAAGTCTCTTATCCCACACTGAGGTAATCCTGGTGTGTTCTGCATGGAGAAATCCAAGTAAAACCAATGGGCAAGTTCAATCTGAAAACATACTCGGATAGCATTGTCTCTTTCCTCGCTGGGAATATGCAAAATAAATCGGCTGTCAAAAACAAAAAACATAAAAATTACATTTACAAATCATAACGATTAATTTTAAATGAATTACTTCATCCCTGACCCACCAACATAGAAATGCAACTAAGAGTGGTGATCAACAAGGAAGCAAAATTGGGAGGCAATTATTATAGGGAAGATGAGCCTGAAGAAAAAGATAACTCTGATCTCACACATATTAGAATTTTTTTTAAAGAAGCCATTTACCCTCCATTCACGAGAATAAAAAACTGAGAGTTCACAGTCAACAAATTAAAGGTGAGCATGAAAATCACCATTAGGATTTCCTCCCATGTCTCTAGGACCATTTTTCTAAGAATATATACAAATATATTCATACAATCAAGTAGAAAAGATGCTAGCATAATCTTCACAAAGATATTACAAAGAAATTTTTTTTTAAAAGTCAACACTGTACTACTGCTCACTAACAGCCAAGTATTGATTCACAGAGTCCCATTTGCAGAACCTGAGTTCAAACTAATTTTCAAATAAACTCACTTTAAAAATCTCCAATTGTCTTCTCCAAGCACTCTGGGAGGCAGGGGAAACTTTATATAGACATATATATATGCATGCCTATGTGTGTATACACTGTTACATGTATCCATGTAATAAGGATAATGAACACTTTTTTGTGCAACAAGTCAGAATTTATAAATCTGAGTGAATGTGACTTACAGCAGCCATTAAACTGCTACCAGTTGCTGCTTCTACCACAGGGCATCTTTCATAATTCTTTATTCTAGGGCATTTCAGAGACAAGCTGACCTACAGAAAAAAGTCCATTGGCTTTTAGTCTCTTTTTTTTGAGTTTGATCATTTACATCATTCACTAGCTATGGTGGTAAATGATCTTGGTTGTTTCGAAGTTTCAAATCAAACCTAAAAAAGTACTTTTAAATTATAAAAATAATGTAACATTCCAATAGAGGAAGGAATAAATAAACAGGACAAATGTTAGGAACAATACTCGACTTTTCAATACAGAAAAACCATGAGGAGAGAAGCTTAAACTGCATATGGCAAGCAAGTCTGATGGTATTATTCAGGATATAAAACCTGAACTCTTCTACCTCTGTGCTTCCGACATCATTCTACAAGGTTCTTAGCAGTCAGGGATACCTAATTCTTAGAAATTACCTAAATTGTTATCCATATATCCACCCTCCCTTTCTCATCTATCCAGTAAACTTATAACTCACTGTTCATGAATTAAACAACACCTGCTCCATGCAGGTACACCAGACTCCTCCAAAAAGACTTATATACACGCCCAAACTCCTACACCATTACAGCAATTATCTGATTTTGTATTATTATTGTTCACAAACTCTTCCAAATTAGTTCACAGAGACATCTTTGCACATTTTCACACCCAGAGTTTAGCAAATTATTTGGCATATACTGACAGTTACAACTTATCTTAAGATGGCACAAGCGCACTCCACTCTCCCTCCCGTAAAAGTGAGCTGAAACCCTAGGGGACTGTGAAAAGTAAATAGTAGTAGGAACACTGGGGAAGAAGACCAGCATTTGATGTAAACCTAACATTCTTTCCATTCTCCAGGGTCCCACTGGCTGAACTGGATGAAACCCTTAGTTCTGCCTCAAAGATCAAGAAAGGAATTCATTAACTCTCAGAGAGAGTCGGGTAAATCAAACCACTTTTTCTCCATTGTCTCACACCCCCAAACAACGCCATACTGGTTATAGAGGTGGCAGCAATTGTGGTAGTTAACAGGGACCCACAGAGACTAAAACTATGAGGGACAATAACCTTCCTCTCTAATAGAAAGAGCTGTAAGGTCCCAAAAGAACAGGGCTCACCTCTAAGCTGCCTTCTTCCTTCATTCTTCGAGTGACTAGGTCCCAGACATGAGCAGAATCTCATGAAAGGTGTGGCAGAGTAGCTTTCCAGTCAGGACTCAAGGAACTGAGAAGTACCAAGGAGGAACAGCTCAGGAAGATGGCCTCATGAAATTTTATGAACTGTGGAGCTCAGTCCCGAACTGCACAGGTTTAGATTCAATCACAAACAGCATGCCACAGCATTTATGAACTGAACAAAGCAGACCACTGCCCAACTCTCAGAATGGCCAAGGGCTGGCGCACAAAGGACAAAGAGAACTGCAAAAACTAGTTACTGTTTTATATGATTTAAGTTTACCTCCCTCAAAAAAAAAAATCTTGCCTATTTCTTATTTCCTTAGTGTGGAGGAATTTCTACTGATTTCTAGTCTGAAAAATAGTTTAACTATTCCTACTCCCACTCCATATATAGCCTTCTCATCTCTTCATCATCCCAACATTATACCACAGTTATGGTTAATGTGTCAACTTCAGTACTATGAAGTTACTTTAACATCTTAGCATAGATGATTCTATGTTAAGAGGAAGTGCCCTGTGCATGGCAGACTGTTCTGCAACACCCCTAGCTGACAGCCATTAGATGTCACTACCCACCCCTCTCCACCAGCCAAAATGTGACAACTAGAAAGATTTCCAGATATTGCCAAACGTTCCCTGAGCAGAACAAAATGACTCCCCAATGATAATGCTAAATGAGCAATCAGTGTTTACATTACTAAGACTATGCAAGTGCATAGACTACTGAGCTATGTGAGAAGCTATTATTTCCTCCCCCACCCCGCACAAACCTGTCTCCCCCACAATTAATGTCTTACATTGTCTTTGCTTCATTTTCTCTGTACCTGTCATTAAATCAACCTTCAACTAGTTTCCTATTTTTTTTCCCCTCAAGATGTTAATTCAGATGCATCATTTTATCTTGAAGACTATTCTTGAGTCTTCTGATCTGCTCCAATCTTGATTGGTTGTTATTAACACCAGGTACCCATCTATCATCCTATGCTGTTCTTTCATCAGCATTCTATGGTTCCCTATGCCTCCATCTATTAGATCTCATGTTTCTTATGTCCTATCTTCCTCCTTTCTCAATTTACCTCCTGTTTGCATGAAGTACACCTTTGCATGCCTTCCTGCTTTTCAGAGAAAGAATGCACGGATGATAAATGTTGAAATGCTATAAACACCTGAAAATATATTTACTCAATCCACACACTTGACGGTGATGCTCTCTTCTATCCGTCACCAACTTTGATATTAAGAGGATTGAACTATTCAGATTCGTATCTTTGTATACAATGTTTTTCAATTTGGAAGTTTCTATGTTACTCCTTATAACCCCAATGCTCTGAAATTTTCTAGTGACTATTTTTCATCCAATGCATTGACCATTCAACAGACTTTACCAATTTGGAAACGCACATCCCTCCCTGTTGAAGGACCTCATAGACTGATCCTCCCCATGATTCTTTACTTTTCTTTGATACTGCCCATCACTGACTTTCCACCCTTTCTACTTTCTAGAAAATGGTTATTTCTGCTTTCATACTTTGAATTCCAAATGTTCTTCTTGTTTAAATTATTCTTTTACAGATTATTCTAGTGGTTTAGAATTTTTTTAACTCTAAGGAGATCAATATAGCTTTTTGTTTGCTTATTTAAGTTTTCTTCTACCTGCATATCTGATTCTTCCTAGAAGCTTTATTCCTTTCAGTTTTAAGTTCTACCTTTCATGTTAAGAGACCTATTTCAGATGCTCATATTTTAGTTTGACAGACACAAAGCTATTTAGGAAGGTTTTTCAACCCATTTTAAAGTGATTCAGGCTGAATCACTTAATTGAGAAACTTCATTGTCAATATTTTTAGGTCTTTCTTCATGGGCTAGTCAGATCACTTGGGAAAGAGCCTACTAATCTCCTCCCTAGAGGGTAATGGCAGGATGACATTCTGGGAACTTGGCAACAGAAAAGAGCTAACAGTTTTCAATATGTATATAGGATGTATAATTCGACTGTCATTTTTCAATTTTTTCTTACTCTAGAGTAGAATGAAACTACTACAGTAGTATCTCCTTCAAGTCTACCAGCTTTGCTAGGTCACAGACCACTTTTTCCCTTCTGCTTTATAGTTTACAAACTCTGCTACTCACCTCGTCATGCATTTTTTTCCTTTCCTGGTGAGTTTATGCATTTAAAGTTTAAAAACAAAACAAATACTTGACTCTTTTAGTAGAGTAGATAATTGTGTTCAATCTACTCTTCCAGAAGTCCCATTTCAACAAATACCTGGAGGACACTAAACATAGCCTAGAATGTGGTAAGAAAATTCCTAGAACAAAAAGAAATCTAACCCCAGACTTATCCCAAGCCAGATGAGTCCCAAGTAAAGAAAAGTTAGCTAGAGGATGAGAATAAGAAACAGGATTTTAAAAGGGGAAAATGACAAGGTCTGTTTAATGTAACAGAATGTCTACTACTCGTCTTTAACGCCTTAATAGCTTCTCCCACAAAAGAGCAGGAGAAGGGAGATCAATACCCAAGGCTCTTTCTAACTTGAGCAAATAGGTTGGGTCTTGGCACTCCAAAGCAAAACTCCCACACATTGGTTTTCAAGAGTTCTGCCATGTAAGAGCCAGCTTCCTATCTGCTCATATAAATGAAAAGCCATCAATAAATAAGCACCTCTACCACATCATCTTAAATATGAAAAGGCAACTAAGGGTCACTCAACACAAAAATCACGTAGCAATGAAAAAAATAAATAAGAGTGTTGAAGAAAACTCCTAAACCATAGTACTCAAAGTGTGAACCATGGGCACTGGGAAGTGTGAGAACACTTTACTCATAAAAGGACTTTAAAAGTTTACTTCCTAATGACATCCTCAAAGGAAATTACTTTGAAAGGGCCATCAGCAAAATAAGAATAAAAACCAAGAGAGCGTAAGACATGAAATTCTATAGAGAATAGATACAAATTGGTAGAGCTGTGAAAGGGAATTCCAATATGCTAGTTGTTTGCCATTATCTCAAAGCAACCAATCCACACTGAAGTGGAGGGCTCCAGGAAGGCAATCTTCAAGAAAAAAGTCTGATAGAATACATAGAATAACTAATGGTATGACTGAAAACATAATAAAGAAGCAGATGAAGGGGGCAACTAGAAACACTGGAGGTGGGGAAAGACAGGGAGAATACAAAAGAATCAGTCTAAATGTGAAGCAAAAATGTAAAATTAGAAAAAAGATAACCTCCTCCCCCAAATAAATGCATTTCAAGAAAAGCTACGAGGAAGTGAGGACACCATATGCTTCTTTCTCCAAAAGAAAAAACTAAAGGCAGTATCAATTTGAACAAAGTATATAGGAGAAATCATTTACTGGGACCAAAGGGAGCATCAATTTGAACAATATGTAATAATTTCAAGATTATTACACAAAGGGATGGTGACTGGCCCAAGGGAAAAGAAAGAAAATCCTAGCCAGTAGACTTGCCTCTATGAAAAATATGTACAAAGACTATCATTGTTGAGCTTCTACAATCAAACATGGTAAATTAGTTTCCATCTTAATTTTTATGTTGTTTGCTTGGATAGAAGCTGAAGGTAAGATTAAAAAACAAATGAAAAAAAAGATAGGGCAGCAATTGCCTTACCGTACCAATTAAAGACTTGAAAGATACTATCTACAAGTTCATAAAGAGAGTAGCATAGTTTTAAGTGTATTCAAGTCACAAAGATAACCAATGGAATAATTTTTTTTTAAAGGAAATGTGCAGGCAGAAATGAAAGCAAGTAGGTAAGCAAACAGGAAGAGGCATTTGATTTTTATTTAGTTTTCACCCTAGTTGATTCCACTCAGATCCAGGATTCGAACCCAGGGGTATGTGACGTGCGCTCCTTTGGCGGCAACTAACCTAACTGCTATTCTATCAGGGCCTGCCAACCAATGGAACAATTAAAAGTACTGAAGACAAGGGCAACAGTTTAAGTGTAGTAAACTAACCTTCGCCTAATATCTATCAAGTTAAACCAGAACCTCAATGTGATATCTAAAGTTGGTAAGACAAAAAACTGGTGCAAGTATACTTAAAAATACTAAAGTATCCCTCAGAAGAATTTAACATAAAATAGGTATAAAATCTGCAGAGAACTGGGATAGAAGAGTAGGGGCAGTATAAATTCATCTGTCTGGTTTGTTTTGTAAACCTATGCACAAATATTTTTTAATAGTTAAAAACTGACTTATTTAAGAATGTGTAAGAAAAAGGAAATTTTGATACATGAAAATTACATTTCAATGTCTTCATTCTGAGAATGTCTTTGTTTAAAATATGCATATATACATATAAATGCATATAAATAATAAGTGAAATAAAATACTTTCCATAATAATTTATGAGAAAAATTTCTCCAGCACATAAACTGCCTCCAGCATAAGGACTGCAATTAGTACAGAAAAACTCCCTTTCTCCTTTTAATACAAATGGCCACAACATTTCATTCCAAAACTTTTCTTTTTCAATTACAAGCATTTCTTTAAAAGAGAAACAAACTACCAAGTGGCAGTTTTCCATTTTTTACTTCTCATTTTTATTGAGACAAGTTTTGCGATTCTTTAATGAGCTGGTTTAAATAGTACTGTAAAACTCTGTATTTAGCTTCTAATCTCAAAAATCATGGTGCACCAAAAGCAAATATCACAATAAAGTGGTGCTGATGTATTTTATATATACACATACATTTTTATTATAAAGCACTTTTTGGCTTATTTTTACAATTTACAAAAGAGTCTTCCCTTCCTCTCCTCAATACCATTCCACCCACAGTAACCAGAGGAATTAGTCTGGTGTATATTCTTTCAGCCTTTTCCTGTGCATACACTCACATATATACAAAAATCTCTTTAAAGAACTTTAAGAAGGCATCGAATAACTTATTAATTCAATTGTATATGTGTGTATCTTTTCAAGACACAAATATTTCTCCTCAGTTCAATGTTTACTAAGTATCTTAGGACTTTCTAACACTGCACAGCATCGCAGTGAAAGAAGTGTTACACATTAAGCGATCTCAAAAATAACATCCCAGGTCTTCAGTTATAAGCAGTCTAATGGATACAAAGTCACACATGGAAAGTTTAAGTCTCTTGCTCTCATTTTTCACATTAAAAAAATCTAAGCTTCATATTTCTCCAAAATGCATTAATAAGTGGACAATGAGTGAAGTTGGCAAAATTAGTGAGCATAGGCAATTCATCAAAAATCAAAGTACCAGAAAGCAAAAACCCTCTAAATACACCAATAACAGCAGAATTAAGAGGGGAAATGAAGTGAATAAAAGCAACAGTCAAGACCAAATTTATAAAAAAAGTACAAAGAAATGCTGAAAATTAACCTTTCTTCAAATTAAGCTTTATTTTTTGAAAAATTAAATATAAATTCTAAGTGTAAACATTTCTGAAAAAAATCCACAATCAAAAAAATCTGAACTGATTTTAAATCTTTAACAAATAAATATTAATTTGAAAAACACATTACTTTTAAAACCTGAAACGGTGAAAAACGATTATCTGGTTTCATTGTTAATCAAGTAGTCCTAATTTTTAAACACATCATTCTAGTCATATAGCCAAAACACAACTGCAAAAAAGTTTCTTAAAAATGTTACTCTACTCCAAAAGATATGGATTAAAAAAAAAAAAAAAAAAAAAAGCTTAAATACTCACTGGAAAACTAAATAAGCATCTTTAATAACACTTAACAGATATTTTACAAAATGCAATACAATTACTTTGCGAATAAACAGGCTCCACAAATTCAATAGCTTCAAAAATGCCTGATGTAGTTTCTTTAAATAATGCAATACCCGATAATATGCAAGAGAATCAATACTTTATATACCTATAAAACGTATAAAATTAACTTTTTTCTAAATCAACCTGTATTCCTATCAATCCATACATAATTACTGTTCACCTTTCCAAATACTCACCTTTAATTTTTTTTCTAACTGTAAAAACCTACATCTTTAAAAAAATCCTGGAAACCTTAAGAAATAAAAATCGTAAACCCATTTACCTAGCACATGTTCTTCAAGTCATTTATCCAGATAATATACATCAAATCTTTTTTTTCTTACAAAATTTGGGGTCATAGAATATGAGTTCTCTTTAAGTCTATCGCATTCACAAAATCATTACCATACCATCACCGAAGAAGTGATGTTAATTCTTAGTTGCAAAATTAGTCTACTTACTTAACTTAGTGTACTTTTCTTTTGTGAAATGTTAAGACTAGACTTCATTACATCCACCTGGCAGAGGAGAAAAGGTAGAAAGAGCGTAAAGAAAAAGACCTAGCTTTCGAATCTTGATCTTCTGAACTACGAACGTGATCTTGCATAAAAGACCACCTCCCAGGGTCTGCCTGTTCACATGTAACTGGAAATAACTGCGCTTAATAGGACTGCTTCGAGGATTAAATAAAATGATACACATGAAGAGAAAACAGTGCCTGGAGCAAAGTAAGAAGTCAAGATTAGTTCTTTCCTTCCAGTTGAAACAAACAAAATAGCGTGTGACGCGACGACTACCAAAGGTCACGATTTTAGACATAAGCACAGTAACTGTAATTGAAAAGGTGTTACTTTATTAGAGCTTTCCTCACTTGTAATCCAAATTATTTCCCACATACACCCGCTACAACTCAGCGTATAACTGCACAAAAAAACTTAATTCAGGAAAAGAAAATACTTCAAGTCCATGTTACACGTGTTTGGCTATACACAAAGCGAAGCTGACAAGAGGAAAGAAAGCAGAAAAGTTCTCCGTAAAAGCATACCAAGCGTGAAAACGCTGCGGTTGGGAATTTCCTTTAAGAATGAAGGAATGCAACAAAAGCAGCTCTAGATGTGTCCCCTGGCCAGTGGTAAGTCAGAGAACCCCTTACTAGAACTTACAGATAACACGCCGAAGTGGAAGCGCAGCGGGAGTACGACTGCTCCCCTGGTGAGTGCGGGGCCCACGGGCTGATTACAAACCCTTGAGTCTCCCTACAGATGAGGGGAAATAGAGACGAGAGGGAACCATCTAAAAAAGCCAGAAAAAAAAAATAGGAGCGACGCGCGGCTGGAAAGCGCTTGCAGGAGCTGCGTCGAGGTAGCGGAAGCCGGGAGCGAAGGGCCAGCCGATGCCCCAGCTCCGCGGAGGGAGAGCGGCGGAAGTCAGCCGTGTAGTCCCAGAGAAGGGGCGCCCTGCGCCCGGGACAGGGCCAGCTGGAACCGAGAGAAGGACCAGGACGGGGGGAGGGGACCCGGAGCCCTCGGGGTGGGTGAATCTACGAGAAACTCGGGACGGGACGTAGGGCCAGGGCTCCGTACCTGCAGAGATCGTCCAGAACGCTACCGGGAATCTCCACCCGTTTTGTCTCCATGATGAGGCCCCACAGCAGTAGTGCATCCCGGCTCCGCGCGGCCGGGGACCTAGGCCACGGCACGGAGACCCCGGGAGCCGCAGGGCGGACGGCTGCGGCGGCGACTCGGAGGAACGCCGGAGAGGAATGGGCGGGCCCGCTCACTTCCGTCCCGCTCCTACAGTCCTAAACCCCGAGACCCAGCCACGGCGTGAGGCGTGGCCCCGGGAGCCACGCCTCCGCTCTGCTTGAAAGGCCCAATGGAAAGCCGAAGCATCGGGAGACTCTGCGCGCTACGCCAATGAAACGTACGTTTATTGGTCTGATGTCGCCAATCCGCCTTCACGCTGGCCTGTTGCTACTGAGAAAACCAACTTCCCGCCGTCTTGGACGGAGACAGTGGCTGGGTACACGCGTGCGCACCATGGCGCCGTCGCCTTACCAGAAGTCTGAAAGGTTTGCATCTCTATTTAGACCCGGAAACAGCATCCGGGACTTGGGTGTGTGCTGCACACACGTTGGGTAACGGGTGCTGTACCTCTGTATGGCACAACCATCGGCGCTGGTGCGTATTTTCGACTCCTAGTACCAGGTAGCTTTTATAATCACCGCCTTCACCACCCCCAAGGACTGCTTCTCCTTTCACTTCAAACAAGAACTTTACGCCAGTATCTAACATCTAGGGAGACCTTAGAAAATATGATTTAAACCTCTCCTCGTAATTAGGATTCCACTTCCTACACAGACCACCAACCTGTTTGACTTCATCATCTCCCTTTTTGAGTCCAACCCATTTGGGATCCTTGGAGAAACTTTGAATCCATCCCCCAACTTCTGCCTTCTGCATCAAATCCAGGGGTCAACGCACACACACACACTCGGTCATGACTATAGTCCATCTGCTACGTCATCTCCCTCTTCAAATGCACACTGTCTTTAAGCAGGTTCACATTATTTCTCCTGTGTAATATAAACTGCCTAATCAATACCCAGTCGTGGCCCGTGCAACTGCCCAAGTTTTGTTTAGTTAAGATCTGAGCAAGTTACTTCTTTCTCGCTTCTGATAGCTCCCCTACATCAGCTTCTGATATATGATAGAGACCAAACTTGACATAAAAGCCCTATCATCATCTATTTTGTTCTCCTGTTTTCCATTTTTGTCTTTTGCTCTTTATTGGAAAGTTCTCCAATTTATCTTCCAACTGTCTATAGCTTTTACTATTCTAGAATTCTTTTTTTTTCCAAATGGCTTTCTTATGGTGTTAGAGTCTTGCTTCATGGATTTCTTATCCCTATGAGGATGTTGGTACATTTTTTAAGCTTTTTTATTCCTCTCAGCTACATTTTGCCATTAATTTTATCATATTAGTTTTCTGGTGTTCCTTGACTATCCACTAAGACATAAGAATTGGGAACTTAAAAAATTGGATCATTGCTATAAAAACTGATTGGAAAGTCTCAGCAAGTGGGTGGGACTTGTCTCCTGCCATCCTCACTGTAGGATGATCTGGCTGGGCCATTGGGAACAAATGTAGGGCATTCTTTCCAGCTGGTTAAATTCCCTAAAAAGAAAGTTCTTCCAGGCCAAGTTGGAAGTATTCTGGGAGTCAAGTAAGGAACACAGGTCAGAGAACCAATTTGCCTTATTCAATCACCCCATGGCACAGTAAAAATCTTAGTTTGGGTTTTCTAAGAAGCAGGGCTTGAGACAAAGATTTGAGTGCAAGTAATTTATGTGGGAAGGAATCTTTGGAAAGTCTAGTAGTAGAACAGGAAAGTGAGTCAAGGAGGAAGAAAAGGCCAATAAAAGGATTATTGTCTGTAGCCAATTCCAGTCAAGAACCCTGGAGGCCAATGTAAAAATTACACCTTAGAGGAAAACTACTTAGGTGGTGAGGAACATTGAGGTATTTATATATAAATGTCCAGTAGTCATTATATCAGGGCTGCTCCTGGGGTCTGTACCCCAGTCTGCCACACAGGCAGCAAGGCAGGATCTGGTGACCAGAAAAGACCCTTGGCAAAGAAATGTGGATGCTACCAACTAGAATTTCAGACAGTATAGTATAATGAATGGGTAAGGATAAGAGTGAGCCTCTTCAGTAGCTCTATTTTTTAGGTATGCATTATTTCAGTCCTAACTGAATTTCTATTCTATGTCTGGGGAGTAATTTAATGACTATTTTTCCAAGTTGTCCTCTTGGAGTTCAAATACAGCTGGGTTTTGTTTGGTTGGTTTTTGTTTGCAAGTCTGGAACTGGGCCTACTGCTTTCATAGCCCAGACAGAACCACCTAAACTGCAGAGGGAGCTATAAATCCAGTTTTTAGAGTACTCTAAATGACGGCAGTGAAATACTGATGTAAGGCAAAATTATGTTCATCCAAGTGTCCAATGGCATAAAAAAGCAGATTATTGGACACCTGCTGAAGTAACTGGAAGAAGTCTGCCTGCTAAATTATTTCTGTGTAGTCTCCCAGCTTACAGGCAACTATACAACTCCTTTTTTAGCTCCTAGGGTCCAGGAAGTTCCCAAAGTCTTAAACAGTGCTAAACCAATATCCCCCTAACAAGAGCACAGAGATGTCTGTGGAGAAGTATGTTGCAAACTGTATTTTCCACCCACCCTTGTCTCCCCACACACACATCTAAGAGCTAGATTAGTGCATAGTAAAATAGTCCTTAAAGCAGTACTGTGAATCATGACTTCCAAAGATTCATGGCCTCATTCAAACCCCATTGTCTGTAGACACCAGCACCCTATCACTGGAGAAAGGCAGAAAAATGGGAATTTGGAGTTGAAAGAAAGGGTAATGCTAGAATTCTTAAATTATAATACTAATTATTTTAAATAATTAGGTTGATCAAAACATTTATAGTTTTAAAATACGATATTTCATTTAGTTTTTAACTGCATGAGATATACAAATAGATATTAATGGAGGTGTAAGATTAAATGACTTTTAAAAATCAAATATTTAAATCACAGTATACAGTGGAGCCAAAGAAGAATTTGATCTTTCTGAATTCACATCAGAAATTCTTCAGGGCAATTGACTCAATAAGAGTAAATTCTTTTTAAATTTAATAATCCTCACAATTAAAATTATCATCAGATTTTACTTTTTAATACTTAACTTGCTTGGAATAGAAGGAAGATGGAGACCTGGTAGGAAGGAGATTAGGATTCCTCCCCACAGAGCAATAAGAAGCTCACCTATTTTTCCAGAGACAAACACTGAGGAATGATTGGCACTGTAGCTCTAGATATGGAGCCACCATCCTAATGACAAACGGTAAGAGAGGATGTCTGATATAGTACATGACTAAGCCGAGGATTTGGGACTCGCCATAGGAGACACTGTGGTGGGGTGGAGCCAAGGGACCCAATAATAGAATGGCTAAAACTTCCAGGAATCAGCAATCTATAAGATAGGGCAGAGGAACTCAATCAAGTAAACCAGCAAAGATTAAAAAATGCAAAGAAATGAAAACAGCATTCCAGACCTTTAGGATTACATCAAAAGGAACAACATTCATATCATAGGGGTCCCAGAAGGAGAAGACAGAAAAGGGGACAGAATCATATTTGAAGAAATAATAGATGAGCCCTTCTGCAATGTGAAGAGTGAAGCAAGCCTACAGACCCAGGAAGCATAAATGGTTCCTAGTAAAACAAACCCAGGCAAAAATATACCTGGTAATATCATGATCAGAATTTCAAAAATTCAAGATAAAGAAGCAGAGAAAAATGTGTCACATACAGAGGAACCACCATAAGATTGAGAGCAGATTTCTCAACTGAAACTCTACAGGCCAGAAAGAAATGACATGACATATTCAAAGTGCTGAAAGAAAAGGATTTGCAACCTAGGATACTATGCCAAAAGAGATTATCATTCAGAATTGAAGGAATAATGAAAAGTTTTTCAGATAAGCAAAGGTTAAAGAAATTCATCACCACAAAACCAGCTTTGCAAAAATTTTTTTAATTCAATTTAAATTTAAATTTTAAAACTCTATAAAGCATTAAGAAATCCAACCTAAAAACAGTAAAACAACAAATATAAAAAGTGAGGAGGAAGAGAGCAAAAATGTGGATAGAATGAGTGGAAGACTAATACGCTTTCAAATAAAAATAAGGTAACAAAACTGTGAATGATAACTTCAGGGTAACTTCAAAATACACCCCTAGGGAAAAATCTGAGAAGAAAACAAAAGGGAAAACCAATCAAAATACACCTGTACCCATTCCACCTAAGAAGAAAAACAGGTGGACAAAGGCATTGTCTGGATCAACATACAGAAGACAAATTACAAAATGACATAAAAAGGCTATATATCAATAATCACCCTAAATGTTAATGGACTGAACTCACCAGTCAAATGATGCAGACTGAATGAATTAAGAAGCATAATCCAAACCTGCTGCATTCAGGAATCCCAACTTCATTCAAAAGATAAGCAAAGGCTCAAAGTCAATGGCTGGAAGACAATCCTACAGTCAGTGGCAATCACAAAATAGCAGGAGCAGCTATACTCATGTCGGATAAAACAGACTTCTGTATACAATACATAATAATAGACAGATGGACATTATGTAATGATTAACTTGTCAATCCATCAAGAAGACATAAGCTTATTAACATATGCACCTAATGAAGGATCATCCACGTATATTAAGCAAGTATTACTAGATCTGTTGAGAGACATTGACAGCAACACAATAATAATATGAGACATCAATACCCCACTTACAACAATGGGCAGATCAAGCAGACGGGAAATTCAGAGGCAAACAGCTGCTTTAAAGGACCATATAAAACAGATAGGTCTGATAGATGTATACTGAGCACTTTATCCAACAAATACAGATTTCACTTTCTTTTCATGTGTGCATGGAAAATTATCAGGGTAGATTATATGCTGGATCACAAAGCATGTCTCAACAAATTTACAAATATTGAAATCATATGAAGCATCTCTGACCACAGTGGCTTAAAACTAGAAATCAACCACAAAAGGAAAGCTAGATGACCTCAAATTAATTGGAACCTGAATAATATGCTCCTGAGTGACACTTGGGTAGAAGAGAAAACCCACGAGGAACTTTAAAAATGCTTAGAGACAAATGAGAATGAAGACATAAGCTACCAGAATCTATGGGATGTAGCAAATGCTTAAGAGGTAAGTTCATTGCAATCCAGGACCACTTAAAAAACAAACAAACAAACAAGGAAAATCACAAATAACAACTCTACATTAAAAAAAAAAACTAGAGAAAAATAGAAAAAGAAAAAGCCAAAAGTCAGCAAAAAGGGAAATAATTAAAATTTGAGCAGAATTAAATGAAATAGAAAACAAAAAGACAATCCAGAAGATCAATGAAACCAAAGGTTGATTCTTTGGAAAAATAAAGAAAATTGACAAACCTTTGGCTACACTCAAAGAGACAAAAAGAGAAAACTCACATAGCCAGAATCAGAATGAAAGGGAAGAAATTACAACAGATACCACAGCAATTCAAAATGTCATAAAGGACTACTATGAACAGCTCTATGCCAGAAAAATGGACAACCTTGAATACATGGACAGAATTTAGAAAAATATAATCTACAAAGGCTGAAACTGGAAGACCTCAAAACCTGAACAAAACAATCATAAGCAAAGAAATTGAAGAGTGATCAAAAGTTTTCCCCAAAATAAAATCTCAAACTGGATTGTTTCTCTAATGAGTTCTACCAAAGCTTCAGAGAAGAATTAACACCTATTTATCTCAAGTTCTTCCAAAATATTGAAGAACAGGGAAGTTTCCCAAACATTTTTTACAAGGCTAACATTACACTGATACCAAAAACTGATAGAGATGTCAACAAGAAAGAAAATCACAGACCAATATCTCTAATGAATGTAAATGCAAAAATTCTTAACAAAATATTAGCAAACCAATTCCAACAATGCAATAAAAAACATCCATCATATCCAAGTGGGATTTATCCCAGGGATGCAAGAATGGTTCAACATACGTAAATCTATTAATGTCATAGACTGTATCAACAAGAGCAAAGAAAAACCATATGACGACATTAATAGATGCAGAGAAAGCTTTTGACAATATCCAACACCCATTTATGATATAAAAAAAAATCCATAAACTGGGAATAAGAGGTACACACCTCAACAAAATAAAGGCTATGTAAGAAAAACCCACAGCCGACATTATAGTCAATGGCAAAAACTTGAAAGCATTTCCTCTGTTAGGAACAAGCAAGGCTGTCCACCCTCACCACTGCTATTTAACATTGTACTAGAAGTCATAGTCAGAGCAATTAGGCAAGAAAAGGAAATGAAAGAATCCAAATTGGAAAAGTAAGTAAAACTCATTATTTGCAGATGACATGATTATATATATATATATTGGAAACCCTAAAAACTGTCAAAAAGCTGCTAGAACTCACCAACAAATACAGTAAAATGACAGGCTACAAAATCAATGCACAAGTTTCCCTTGCATTTTTATGTACAAACAACATGCTGGAAGAAAATGAAATAACTAAAATCAGACCACTTAAAATAGAAGTAAAAATGATAACATACCTGGACATATTCATAACAAAGGAAGTAAAAGACCTAAACAATGAAAATTACAAGTCCGTCTTAAGAAAAATAGAGGAGGACACAAAGAAATGGAAAGACATCCACTGCTCATGATTGGGAAGAATCATCATCATTAAATGACCATCTTACCCAAAACAATATACAGATTTAATGCAATCCCCATTAAAGTCCCACAGACTTATTTCCAGGAAATAGAACAAGAAATCTTAAAATTTATATGAAACAACAAAAGATCCCATATCACCAGAGCAATTGTTAGAAAAAAAGAACAAATTCTGAGGAATTACGCACCTCGTGAACTATATTTCAAGGCAATAGTGATCAAAGTGGTATGGTACTGGAATACTAACAGAGGCACAGATCAGTGGAATAGAGCTGAGTCACCAGAAACTGACCCATTCACAGTCAGTTAATCTATGACAAAGGAACCAAAAGCATACAATGGAGAAAAGAAAGTCTCTTCAATAAATGATGTTGGGAAAACTGGACAGCCACATGCAAAATAATGAAGTTAGACCTCTCTCTAACACCATTCACAAAAAACTCAAAATGGGCTAGAGACCTGGACATAAGACTAGAAACCATAGAGTTCTTAGTAGACAACATAGAAAAGACTTGCCATAAAATCAGTTGTAGAGAAGCCTTTGAGAAGCCTCAACAGCACCATCAAGGAAAACTAAAACAGAAAGAAACAGCTGGAACTACATGAAACTAAGGAACTTCTTCACAGTGAATGAAAACCTACTAAATGGGAGAAGATATTTGCATTATATATTTCTGGCAAAACATTAGTATCTAAAATATACAAAGAATTCATAAAGCTCAATAACAAAAAAAAAAAAAAAAAAGACTACAATAAAAAATAGGAGGGAATCGGAGAGACACTTTTCTGAAGAGGATATACAGATGACCAACAGGCACATGAAATTATGTACCTATAGCCGGCTATCAGGGAAATGAAAATTAAACCAACAATGAGATATCACCTTATACCCGAAAGACTTGCTATTAGCCAAAAGTTTGGAACAACAAATGCTGGCAAGGATGTGGAGAAAAGGGAACCAATTAGTGTAAGTGCAAATTGGTGCAACCCCCATGGAAAGCAGTTTGGCAATTCTTCAAAAAGTTGAAGATGGAAATCACATATGATTCCGTCGTTCTACTTGTGGGTGTCTAATCGAGATACAAAAACACTTATCCACAAAGATTTATGCACCCCATGTTTAATGCAGCCCTATTCACAATAGCTAAATGGAAATTGCCTAAGTGCCCAACATCAGATGGATAAACATGTGGTACATTTATATACATATACGTATGCATATATACATATATATATAATGGAATACTACATGGCCCTTAGAAGAAATGAAATCCTATCATTTGAATTAGCATGGATGGATCTAGATGGGGTTATGCTAAGTGAAATAAGTCAAAAGAAGAAAGATACCTCATGACCTCACTTGTAGTTGGAATATGAGTAGACAAAGCAAAGGAACAGATGAAACAAAACCAACCCTTGGACACTTGCAACAGAATTGAGGCTACCAATAGGGAATGGGGCAGGGGGTGGGCAGAAATAGTTGTGGAGCCCATCGGGTAATGGTGAAGAACACTTGTTGATTTGGTGGAGGGCTTGGCATGTTGACATACATCTAAGGAAGGGGGAACCTATACATAAGTTATTTTAATGTGTACCATGATTACTACAATAAAAAAATGTAAAAACTTTTCTTTGGCTTCCTTTTATTTTTCTTTTCATTTATTTTAAGTGTAGGATGAGATTGTTTATGTATAATTATCTTATTTCTTAAAGTAGGCCTGGACTGCAATGAACTTCCCTCTCAGTACTGCTTTCACTGCATCCCATGGATTCTGGTTGCTCATGCCTTCATTCTCATTTGTCTACTGTAGGATGATAACATTAGGGTGATAATGTCTTTATATTGCCACTTTGTAATTTGTCTACTGTGTGTTGTTCCAATAAGCACCTTTGTTGTTATTCTCTTCTTGGCTGGGTTGGGTGTAGTTATATTTTGATTCATTTCCCTTTTTGTTTTCTTCTTTGTTTTTTCCTGGAGATGTGTTTTTAGGTTTCCCTGAGGTTAGCATTAAGAATTCTATGTTTATTCCTATTTTTATTTGAAATCAGGTTAGTCTTACATTCATTCTAACTATCCACATTTTTATCCTCTTCTCCTCCTCCCCATTTATTATATTTTGCTGTCTTACTGTTTTTAA
This sequence comes from Solenodon paradoxus, assembly GCA_004363575.1. Taxonomy (NCBI): domain Eukaryota; kingdom Metazoa; phylum Chordata; class Mammalia; order Eulipotyphla; family Solenodontidae; genus Solenodon; species Solenodon paradoxus. Next base: position 204,616 of record RJWH01000770.1, on the reverse strand, counting down.
GTAGTGTATTTACACTTTATAGACCATTCTTTAACTTTTTGTAAAGCAGGTTTTGTGGTGATGAATTCCTTTAACTTTTGCTTTTCTGAAAAGTTTTTATCAGTCCTTTGGTTCTAAATGATAATCTTACAGGGTGTAGTATCCTAGGTTTAAAGTCCTTTTCTTTCAGCACATTGAATATATGATGCCATTTCCTTCTAACCTATAGAATTTCAGTTGAGAAATCTGCTGAAAATATTATGGAGACTCTTTTGTATGTGACTCATGTTTCCATGGCTGCTTTTAAGATTTTTTTCAACTCATATTTTGACATTTTGATGGCAGTGTGTCTACATGTATATCTGTTTGGGTTTGTTTGGAACTCTTTGAGTTCCCTGGGCCTGGAGGCTTGCTTTATTCTGCAGGTTAGGAAAATTTTCAGCAATTATTTCTTCAGATACAGTTTTTGCTCCCTTTTCTCTCTCTTCTCCTTCTGCAACCATTACAATGTGAATGATGTTCTCTTGATGTTATCCCATAGGCCTCAAATCTGTCTTCATTTCTTTCTTTTTTTCCTCTTTGCTGGCTTGTTTAAGTGTATTCCTGTGCCCTATCTTCTAGTTCACTGATTCTATTGGACATTTTATCCGTCCTACTCTTAAATCTCTCTGTGGAGTTCTTTACTTCAGCTATTGTCATCTTCATTTCTCTGATATCTTGTTTCCTTTCTTCTCTCTCTCTTTTTTTTGTTGTTCTCTTTTTCTTCTTCTATTGTTTTCTTGATTTCCATTAGTATTTTTGTCACTGATGCCCTAAATTCATCCTCACATAGTTTGTATGTATCTATTATATTCAGATTTTCCCCCTGGGATCTTAATTGGATCCATCATTTCACATATATTTCTCTGTGTCTTTGTTCTGTTTGACATTCTGTTTATATGGTTTCAGTTTCCCCGCAGTGATGACCTTGTGTAGGTTATTGACTTGCACTGAATAAAACTGGATCATGGTTTGAATTCTGAGAATTCTTGAGTTTTGTGGCATCACCACTGGTTGGATTTGAAGTTCTTAAATCGACCCTGAGTTATGGCCTTAGAGTTCAGTCTGTTGGGTTAGGGTTAGTATGAATGATGCAGATATTTCCCCCAGTGTCCCAGAACCAAACAGTAATGACCACTTTGTCGTTCACCAACAATCAGCAATCAGGCTGCAGTTCTGCCTCCAGCCACAGGGTGGTGCTAGTTGGTATCATTCTTAGGAGATTCTTTAAGATTGGAGGTGGGATTTCTGGTGGGAGGGTCTTGTGGCTCCAGTACAATATGGTGGGAGGGATTAAGGGTGGAGATTCCCCTAACTGCCTTCCAGTTATAGCAGTACCCTTCTGAAATTTTACATCAGGGGCTTCCACTCAGTTTCACCAGTGCAATGATTTTCTTTCTGTCTTCCGCGAAGACACTCTTCTCCAACTACATGTCCCTGTCCTGCTTGGCAGATTCTCTACTTCAGAGGGACTCCTGGGAGGCCTAGTTCTTCCTGTGGCTCCACCCCTCAGCAGCAGTGTACCTCTGAACCCTGATGTTTTCACCTACCTTTTGTAGTGGTGACTGTTGCTGCAGTCTCTATAACCTCTGGTTCTACTTTTCCTCAGTGTTTGTCTAGAAAATAGGTGATTCCTAGTTGCCTATTTGCTTTATGAGGAGTAAGTGAGACTTGATCCTACCAGGTTACCATCCGGTTCCTTCCATCCATCTATTTCTTTCACTTTTTTTTTTTAATAAGGAAAGGTACAGGCAGGAATGAAGGTGAGAATGCAAGCAGGCAGGAAGAAGGGAAAAGGAGTGTTTTATTTACTTTTTGTAATTATTTGTTCACATTGGTTGTTCCCTTCAGACCCAGGTCTTAAACCCAGGACCATGGGGTTTTTATGTGGGAATACTCCCAGTTGTACTAGACCACTAGGCCACCAGGGAACACCCCATCTATTTCTTTTTCAACGAAGCAGCAAGGCAGGCAAGAATTAAGGCAGGCAGACATTAGGTAGGAAGGAAGAGAGGAAGAAGCAATTCATTAATCTAGTTGTTCATTTTAGTTGCCTGTGCACACACATACCCAGAGGTGCAAACCAGGGTCTGTGGACTGTATGTAGACTGCTCCCTAGGCACAGGATTAACACGTTTTTCAGGTGTTCGTATTCTTGCAGAGTAATTCCCTGCCTAGTAGGTAGTCCCAAGGAACTAATTGGAAGCCATAGGCAACAAGGACATAGCCTTTATTATATTCACAAAAGGGGTTCCAATGACACAAGTCAGGCATGCTTCTGGAAAGCTACTGCACCACCAGTGGGGAGAAGGGCTCTTTTATAGGGGTATCAGCAGAGGGAGGGCTGTGAGTAGGCAGGAACAGTCAAGTGGACAAGAACAAAAAACAGTCAAGTAGACAGCAACATTCCAGGGCAGGATATCACAGGTACATTCTGTACAAGTAGAGGCAGTTAGAGAGTTCATCTCTTTTATTCGAGTCCGTGCTCAGCATTGGCCAGTCACTGAGCCCACTTTCAATTTGGGCATGGGTCATGTTCTCATACTGCCCTACAAACCTGAGCCTCATGGGCACACCAACACAATCATCTTATAACTCGAAATTTGCATCCTTTGATTAGCATAGTTCTTAGGGTTCAAGCCACCATTTATAGAGGAGAATGCATTTGCCCTTCTGTGAACCCAATTCTCTCTTTCTAGTGTGCTATCTCTCATAGTATATAAAATGTCTTAAGAACATATACCAAAAAACAAAACAAAGCCCCTCCCTTGATCTCTATCATATAGTCTTTATTAGCTGCTGACCAATCCATATTTCCTCTTTTTGGATTCACAAGCCCTCTTGTATTTTGGTAGAACTAGATTATTGAGTTCTGATATGAAATGAGAATTAAAATGATATACCCAGTTTCTTAGCGCAGCTCCTGAAATATCCTAGGTAATTTTTACATTATTTCATTCCTTCTCTCCCAAGATAGAAGCAAAGGACTCCTGAAATGGTAGGGCCACACTGTAAAAGAAGCCCAGATGCCTGAGTTTACAACTTGAAGAAGTTACCTGGGAGCTTTTGCTTCAAATTCTGCATGAACAAGAAATAAACTTTTGCTAGTAAATCATTTTGATTTTTTTACACATAATCTGTTCTCCATAACCAGTCTTCCACATTTCAGTAAATATATCTTGTAATGGACTTTCCTTTTTACCTATCTAGACTCATTCACCCAGGGCCAGTTCCATATGGGGGAGGGGGTGACCTGTGCAGCATTTCCACTATCCTGGTTAAGAAAGATAGACATCATATATGCAGGAGCTACAAAATGTGAATTGAATAAATTCCACAATTTCACATGCAGAGTTAAATGCTCTTATATTTGCATTTTAAATTGGTATTGCACAATATAACAATGATAGGTAAAATCCATTGTAATAGCCTATCATTTTAATTTTTATTTACTTAGGATGACATTAAACATCAAATGAAAACACCATGACAAGTCAACTGAGAGATCTTAAAGAAAATAAAATACTTAATATTCTAGCACCTTTAGTGACACTTTTCCTGCCTTTTGAATAAAAAGTTCTATATTATCATTAGAGGCACATGGTAAATTATGTAGAAGGCATGCATGAATTCACCACAGCTTTTTCTAACAGAATCCTGATACAAACACATATCCCTCAACTTTCCCATCCTGTGTAAGCAGGATTGAGAAATTAGCCATAGTCTTGGCTCTAGGGGAATTTTTGGTTGATTAATCCAATTACCAAATTCAGTTTCCTAATCATATTCTCTGTTCATGTCTCCTTCCCTTTGTGCATTTATCTACACAGTCCAACCAGCCTGAATCTTAGGACCTTGCTTAAAGCCTTAAGATGAAAAGTCTCTCATTTTTATTGGATGCCATCATGTGAGGATATGTCTAACTACTAGGGCCATATGGTCATCATCTTGTGGATAAACTTAACACTTGGAGTAGGCAAAGCTGAAGGAACTGTAGAGAATGAAGCCAGAGCTGTCAGGAGTTCAGCTGCACTGGGGGAGAAAACAACCCTCAGATATCAGAGTAGTCAATTAAAACAACTAGCCAATAATGACAGTTAATCCTTTAGTCACTCACTGTGTAGGTAGGAGCAAGAGGCTAATACCAGAGAAAGCATGACTTCCTCTGTTTTATTTCCACAATGAAAAGGACACCAGTCAAAGGTCAGTTTAATCAACACAGAGCCACCTGCACTGGGATGGTCCACTAAACAAAAGGGAACAGCAGGGAAGGCACAGGATAGGGCTAAAAGTGTGAAAGTCCTGGATAACAAGGTAAAAGTGGGGAAAAGTGGCTTCAAAGTTTTTCTCTTGCCTCATAAGCACAGTGGCAAGAAGACCAACGCCATTACAGAGACCTAGGAATGAGGACACTGGGGCTAGAAGTGCAAACATGTGAACATGAGCATGAGCGGTAGTCACAGAAAAATGGCAGCGCAAGAGCAAAGGAAGAAAAGATCCTTTTGGTTCCAGAAAATCTCCTGGAAAAAAAAGGAAGGCTTATTAGACCTTCAAAACTACCTAGGAAAAACAGGTGCTTTTAGATAAGAAGCAAAGGAAAGAAATGGTTCTGACATGGTGCCTGGTGCATCTCAGACAACTACAAGTGAAGCCTGAAGTCACTGATGTGCCACGTGAGCATTCCTGGGCCTTCACTGTAGTAGCCAAAGGAATAATCGAAAGAGTTTACTGGTACAGAGAACCACTGCAAGATTTTCAGTGGTGTCTTTGTAAAAATGACCCTTCAAACATAAAAATACTTTGGTACAGTGGACCCTTATGAGACCTGGGGATTTCAAAATCTGAAGTTTGTTCAGGAACGCATCTTGAAAGGTGAATAAGCCAAGATCAAGAATAAAATTATCCTTCTGACAGACAACAGAGTGACTGAGCAGCACCTGGGAAATTTTTGTGTCATTTGCTTGGAAGACTTCTTATTCATGAAATCGACTTCCCGGAGAAGTATTTCCAGGCAGTCTCAGGGTTCTTGTACCATTTCACCCTCTCAGTGGCCCATCATGCTATCAAGAAGAGGGAATCACCTGGTTATCAAGGTTAACATATCAATCAGCTCATTTGACAGCTGAACTAAATCCAAAATTGTTGTCCAATGTCTTCAAAAAAGATTTTAATTTTAATCTATTTTCAGAAATTTGAAGGAAGAGTCAGGGGAAAGATGGTGATACTCACTCAGGCATTTCTCATCACAGCCCAATTCCAAGGAAAACCTGTGTTTTTTCCATGTTGTCTGCCCCCTGCATCCTCTGAAATTAAGAGACTCTCATGCCATGGAGAAGGGTGTCCTGCTTTGCCACATCGTCTGTCCTGGGGTTTAATATTGATGAGTGAATACCCAAGCCTCTGTACAAGAAAGTGGTGGACCAAGACCAGAAGCCTCCTTAAATCTGAGTCCTTGCTTTGGAAAGAAATTGAAATAGAGTTAGAATAGGAAGGAAGGAAGGAAGGAAGAAAAGAAGGGAGGGAGGGAGGGAGGGAAGGAAGGAAGGAAAGAAGGAAGGAAGGAAAGAAGGAAGGAAGGAAGGAAGGAAGGGCAAATCTGAAGCACAGAATCACAAAGTCCTGAGTCTTTGACTGTCTTCAGAAACTGCAGCGCTCTGGATGAGCTCCAAGTCTGCTTAGGGAGGGCAGTTATTCCACTCTGAAGCCTCCCAGGTAAACCTTTTGCAATTGTGTATGAGTAGAGCTGAAAAATCAAACATAAAGATGACAATGATGATGATGATAGATAGACAGGTAATACATATATAACCTGTTTACTAAATATGTTATATAAAATGTTTTTTAATTGAGATAACTTTGATTTACAAAACAATATATGTTCAAAATGTGTAGGTTCACTCTTAATCAAACATATATCACACCACACCCACCACCAAATTTCTAATAATCTTCCACCACTGTCCATTGAATCCCCAATACTACCCTTTGCTCACTCCCCCAAACCTTCCCTTCTGGTAACCTCAGTTCTATTATGAATGTCCAAGAATTAGTTTTTATTTTGTGTTATCTGTATCTTTGCTTTGTTTCTTTGTATTCCAAATGGGTGAGATCATCGGTATTTCTCCTGACTTATTTCACTCAGCATAATGCTCTCTAATTCCATCCATGTTGTTGCAAATGACATAATTTCATATTTTTAGGGCTGTGTATATTCCATTGTGCATATATACTGCGTCTTCTTAATTCATTCATCCGATGATGAGCACATGTTGTTTCTATTTCTTAGCTACTGTATATAGTGCTGCAATAGACATGGGGGTGCATATATCTCTATAAATTCATTTTTTATGTTTTTTTGGTAAATATCCAAAAGTGGGATAATGGGATCATATGGAATTTTCATTCTCAATTTTTTTAGGAATCTCTGTGCTGCTCTCCATAACAGTTGTACCAATTTACACCATCACCAACAGTGTATAAGATTTCCCTTTTAATCATATCCTCACCAACACTTATTGTTTCAGTCTTTTGGATAATAGACAGCTCACAGATGTGAGTTTATATATCATTTTAATTTGCATTTCCCGGATAACAGAATGAAGAGCATCTTTACATGTACCTATTGGCCACCTACATGCCTTCTTTTCTTTGGAGAAGTGGTTATTCAAATTATCTGTCCATTTTTAATGAGATTGTTTGACTGTTGTTGAGTTATATCAATATTAAGTCCTTGTCAGATGTATGATGTGCAAATAACTTCTCCCATTCGGTAGGATGTCTTTTTGTTTTGATGAGAATTTATTTCACTATGCTGAAGCTTTTTAGCTTGATATATTCCTTTGGTTTGTTTTTGTTTCCCTTGCCACAAGACTTGTGTCCCCAGAAACCTCTCCAAGACCAACATCATGAACTATATTGCCTATGCTGTATATATTTTATGCTTTCAAGGTCTTACATCCAAGTCTCTTGTCCATTTTGAGTTAATTTTTGTGTATGGTGTTAGAGAGTGATCTATTTTCATTCTTTTGAATGTAGCTCACCAGTTTTTCCAACACCATTTGTTAAAAAACATTCATTTATTGATTATATGCTTTTGGTTCCTTCATCATAGATTTACTGACTCTATATGTATGAATTTATTTCTATGGACTCAATTCTATTCCACTGGCCTGTATGTCTGATTTTATTCCAGTACTGCTTTGATACTATCAATTTGTAGTATAGCTGGAAATTCAGGAATGTGATTCCTCCACTTTTTTTTGTTTGTTTGTTTTCATGACTACTTTGGCTATTTGAGGTCTTTAGTTATTTCACACAATTAAAATTATTTTTATTTTATTTCCTTGAAAACTATCAATGGAATTGTAATAAGTATGTATATTGTTGTAGATAAGATATCCATTTTAACAATGCTATTTTTCTCAACCATAAGCATGGAATGTATTTTTATGTCTTTGTATCTTACTCTATTTCTTATATGTCTTGTAGTTTTCATAGTACGTATTTTTCACCTCCTTTGATAAGTTTATTCCATATTATTTCTTTTTGCTTACATTGTAAATGGGATCGCGTTCTTTATTCCATTATCTTCTATCACTATTTTTGCATATAAAATGCTACAGATTTTTGTATGTTGATTTTGTAGCCCGACACTTTACTGTACTCACTGGTTAATTCTATTAGTTTTTTTGGTGCACCCTTAGGGTTTTCTAATTATATTATGTCACCTGAAAATAGTGATCATTTTATTTTGTCTTTTCCCATTTCGAGTCTTCTTCTTGCCTGTTGTTCTGAGTAGGACCTCTAGTATGATCTTAAATGAAGGGTTGAGAGTGGACAACCTGGTCTCATTCCTGTGGCCGTTTTTGTTTCAGTACCTTAAGTTTTAATGATGATCACTTTGTAGCAGAGTTTGAAGTCAGAAACTGTGATTCCTCACCTGTTTCTCCACTCCTGCCAGGATAGCTTTGGCTATTCAAGACCTTTTGTGATTCCAAATAGACTTCAGTATTGTTTACTCAATATTCTTTAAAAATGTCTCTGGAATTTTGATGGGACTAAATTAAATCTGTATATTACTTTGCATAGGGTTGCCACTTTAATTATTTCTTCCTATCTATGACTCCTATCCTCCATTTCTTTGTATCATCCTCTATTTCTTCTGTTAAAGTCTTACAGTTTTCATTGTAGAGGGCTCTCCCCTCATCTGTTAGATTTATTTCCAGTTATTTGGTCTTTGTTGGTTATATTAAGAGTGGGATTTCTTTCTTAATTTCTTTTTCCTGTAGTTCATTGTTTGTACATAAGAATTCTACTGATTTTTTAGTGTTGATTTTGTATCTTGCCACTTTGCTGCATTCATTTATTATTCTTAGCAAGTTTTTGGTGGAGTTTTAGTATTTTCAAGTATAATATTTTGGCAAGCGTTTTAATCATGAATGGGTGTTGAATATCATCAAATGCATTTTCTGCATTTATTGATATGATCATAATTTTTTTCTCTTTGCTAATGTGGTGTATCACATTGATTTGCATATGTGGAAACTTCCTTGAATCCCTGGAATGAATCTCACTTGACTATGGTGTATTATTTTTTTAATGTGCTGTTGAATTTATCAGAATTTTAGTGAGGATTTTTGCATCTATTTTCATCAGTGATATTGGTCTATCATTTTCCTTTTCAGTATTATCTTTGTCTGGTTTGGGAATCAGGGTAATACTGGCCCCATAAAATGTATCTAGGAGTTTTAGCTCCTCTTCAATTTTGTGCAAGAGTTTAAGGAAGATGGAGATTATCTCTTCTTTGAATGTTTGGTGTAATTCACTGGTGAAGCCATTTGGAACTGGACTCTTGCTTTTTGAGAGAATTTTTAATACTGCATCAATTTCTTTGCTTGTGATCAGCCTGTTTATGATATCTGGGTTTTCCTGGTTCAGTTTTGGGAAGTTACATGTTTCTAGAAATCTGCCCATTTCTTCACGATTGATAAGTACATTGAAATATAATTGCTTGTAACAGTCTCTCATGATCCATTGTATTCCTCTGCTGTCAGTTGTAATCTCACCTCTTTCATTTCTGATTCTTGTTATTAGGATTTTCTCTCTGTTCTTCTTTGTGAGTCTAGTAATTTTGCTTATTTTTTCAAAGAGTCAACTCTTGGTTTCATTGATCTTTGGAATGGTTCTTTTGTTTTCAATTTCATTTATTTCTCTTCTAGTTTTTATTATTTTCTTTCTTCTGATTTTTGGTTTTGATTAGTCTTCCCTTTCTAGTTCTGTCAGGTGTGAATTTAGGGATTTAATTTGGGTTTTCTCTTGGTTCTTGATGTGGGTTTGTATGACTATAAAGTTTTCTCTTAGAACTGCTTGTGCCACATCCCACACATTCTGGTAGCTTATCTCTTTATTTTTGTTTGTTTCCAGATAGATCTTAATTTTATCTTTAATTTATGACCCGTAGGTTATTCAGAAGCATGTTTTTCAATCTCCACATCTTTATTTTTTCTTGCAGTTTTGTTCTTCTGGCTCATTTTTAATTTCACCACCTTGAGGTCAGCGAACATCCTTTCTATAATTTCAATTTCCTAAATATTCTGAGACTTATTTGTATCCCTGATGTGGTCTATCCTTGAGAATGTTCCATGTACACTTGAGAAGAATGTATTTTTGTTGTTGAGATAGAACACCAGGTATATGTTTGTTGGTTCCATGTGCTCTATCATTTCATTTAGGGTCCTTATTTCTTAGTTGATACTCTGTCTGGATGATCTATCTATTGATGTAAATGGAGTACGAAAGTCCCCTACTGTTACTGTGTTACTATCATTGTCTTCTGTTAGCTCTCTTGGTATTAGTTTTATGTATTTAGATGGTCCAATACTGGGTGCATATATGTTAATGGTAATTACTTCTTCTTCATGAATTACACCCTCGAACATAACATAGTGTCCTCCCTTGCCTCGAGATATATTTTTTTGGGTGGAAGTTTATTTTGTCTGAGATTATTGTTGCAGTTCCTGATTTCCTTTCATCACTGTTGCTTTGATGTATTTTTCCATAGCCTTTGACTTTTAACCTGTGTTTGACTTTGGATCTGATATGAGTTTCTTATAATGATAATATTGATGGAATTTTTTCCAGTTCAACCAGTCACTCTGTCTTTTGATTTGTGTACTCAATCCATTCCATATACAGGGCTTTATTGATATCATTGGAACCTTTGTTTTTTGTAGGTTTTCAGTGTCTGTTCTTTTGTTTCCTGTTTATTTTTGCTTGCTTTTTCTCCTATGTGATTTTCAGTGTTGGTTATTTTAATTTCATCTACTTCCCAGTTATGTGTCTCTTTAGAGTTAGAGTTAGGTTTTGTAGTTGTTATATCTTTGCATCTCTGTGATAGTCTTTTATGAACTGTTACAATATCGTATTTATATGTTCATAGGAACTCTGTAATTTTATTTCCTCCATTGATGCTTTTGTTCTCTCCAATTGGTCCTGTCTATGTTTCTGAATTTTCTTTCCTGTTTATCAACATTCTCAGGGGTTGATAGATCTTTGTTTTCTTTTCTTTTTCTGTTTTGTAAAGTCCCTTTCAGGATTTCTTGAATAGCAGGTTTGGTGATGGAAAAATCCATTAACTTTTATCATTAGAAACCCTTATTTCTCCATCACATTTGAATGACAGTTTTTCAGGGTAGAGTGTTTTTGGTGATAATTTTTGTCTTTTAGTATTTTGAATATGTCATTCCATTCTCTCCTGGCCTGTAGTGTTTTTGCCTGTAGGGTTTTTGTTGTGAGGTTTGATGATTGCCTGATGGGTATACCTTTGTAGGTTAAGTTTCTCTTTGCTCTAGCAGCTTTGTGTAGTTTTTATTTGTCACTGACTTTTGTTAGTTTGACTATGATATGTCTAGGTCTGTTCGTATTTGGAAATTTTGGTATTCTTCCTGCTTCTTGGACCTCCATGGCTGCTTTTTGTGACCGATGTGGGGAGCTCTCTACTATTATTTCTTTAAGTGGTTTTTCTGTACCTTTTCCTCTCTTCCTCTCCTGCTGGGATACCTATAATCCTTTTGTTTGTTGTCTCATGGTGTCTGATATTCCTGGTAGGATTTTTTTTTCAGTTTTCTTCAGTCTTGCTTCTCTCTACCCTTCTGTGAGGGTTGCTTCTGTGATTTGCCTTCAATTTCTGAGATTCATTCCTCTGCATGATTGAATCTGTTATGGAGCTTTCCATGATTATCTTAAATTCCTTGGCTGTCTATTATCTGCAATGTTTCTGCTAGGATTTTCTTCATGGCTTCTATCTCCTTGAATATACATTCCCTTTGATCAGTCACAGTTTTTGAGGTCTTCCAATTGCATTTTGGTGGTTATATGTGCCTCCTACATCTCATTCAGCTTTTTATAACTATCTTTTGGAACTCTTCGTTAGGTTGTTTCATTCAATATCAATTGAATTATTTTCTGGGGAGGTCCTGGCATTTTCCTCTCTTTGGGCCATTTGCACCTTTACAGGTGACTTTGCTTTTGGCATGGCTTTCTTCTCTGTCTTAGATCTAGCACAATGGCTTTCTTTATTTTATGTTAGATTTCTTCTTGTGTAATTATTTTGGGTCCTGCTCCTCAATCCAAGGACTGAGTTTATAGGCAGACCCTGTGAGTTCTTTGGAGCCCATAGCTCTCCAACATGGCGGGCAGGGTGCCCACAGGTAGGTTCTCTTGACTTCTGTGCGTTTACTATAGACCCTTTAGGTGATAGGTCCTGTTCTTGTTCCCCACAGCTCCTCAACCAGGGAGCAAGATTACTTTCAGCCTCTGTGTGCTTCTTTAAAGAGTGAGGAAGATGGGTCTCCCTCCTCACAGCTCTCCTCAGCCTCGCCTGGAACACTTGAAATGTCCTCTAATGGTGCTTAGAGTTCCCCAGTCACGGAGCAGGTTCGAAGTCTGCCCCAGTAAGCTTGATCCCCTGGGGAGTGATATTACTCACCATAACTCCTAAGTGAAGGGGTCAGGGAGCTCACAGGTAGGTCCTAGTCTTGCACTCCCATGTAGTTTCGGTGGCTCCTTTGGGTGATCAGTTCTGTTCTTCCTCCCCCCAGCTATTCAGTCAGGAAACAAGATTGCCTTTCAGTGTTTTGCTCCTTTAATGGGGTCAGAAGGGTCTCCCTCCCCAGTGTTTCTAGAACCTGACCTGGAATCTCCCAAGTGTAACCCTGTGCCCTGTTTTATAAGGTTTTAAAATGTCCCCTGATTCATTCTTGATAGGCTATATGATTCTAAGAATTTGTCCATTTCCTCTAGGTTGTCCAATTTATTGTCATACAGCTGTAGAAGTCTCTAATGATGCTTTGTATTTCTGACCTATCAGTTGTAGCTTATCCTCTTTCATGTTTTATTCTAGTTATTTGAGTTTTCTTTCTTTCTTAGTGAGCTTAGCCAGAAGTGTGTAAATATCATTGATCTTTTCAATGAACCAGCTTTTGATTTTACTGATTTTTTAAATTGTCCTTTTGTTTTTCAATTCATTTGTTTTTGCTCTAATGTTATTATTTCTTTCCTTTTGTTCACTTTTTGTTTGATTGTTCTTTTTGTAGTTGCATTAGATGTTGAATTAGATTTTGTTTGATAATTTCTTGTTTTCAGGTATACCTGAATTGCTATATATTTCCCTTTTTTTATTACTTTTGCATAATCTCTTGCTCTCTGATAGCACATCTGCATTCGCTTTATCTCCAATTTAAAAAATTTCTCCTTTGATTTCATATATAACCCAATGGTCATTTAGAAGCATATTATTTGGCACTTCACTTAAATATTTAGTATTTTTATAGCTTTCTGTTTATGATTGATTTCTAGTTTAATGCCATTGTGATCAGAGAAGACACTTCATATTTCAGTCTTCATAAATATGTTGACACTTGTTTTGCTCTCCAGCATATCTTTCACAATATTCCATGAGCATTCAATTAAAATGTGAATTCTGCAATTGTTGGGTACAGTGACATGTAAATGTCTGTTGAACCCATATGCTCTTTTTTAATTAAAAATGTGTTGAAGGAACATTTCACTATAACATGTGTTTAAGGTACATACCATTACATATGTATAAATAAACATCTATATAGAATTGTAAATATAATATAATGGTGAACATTAAGTTCACCAGTATCATAACAGTTCAATTCTCTCCCTCACAGTATAATTTACCTCTTTTACTCAATTTGCCTATATTCTCCCTTCCTTTCTGGCAACCACTAATTTGGTCCTATAAACTGAAAGTCTGTTTTTGTTTGATTTGGTTCATTTGTTTGGTTAATTCCTGATTTATTTCAGTAATTATAATTTACTCTAAGTCCACCCATCTTGTTCCAAGTGGCAGGGTTTCATCTTTTTTTATATATATAACTGCATTGTTCTCAATCTGACTCTAACTATCCACATTTTTACTCTCCTCCTCCCCACATTTTATATTTTTGGTGCCTCATGCTTCCAGGTTTAGTTTCAAGTATTTTATAGAAATCTCTTTTGGATTTCTTGCAAAGCTGGTTTCGTTGTGATGAATTCTATTTACCTTTGTTTCTTTGAAACCTCTTTATCACTCCTTAAATTCTCAGTGATAACCTAGCAGGGAAATCCTTTTCCTCCAGCATTTTGCCTATATCATGCCATTTCCCCCCTGGGCTTGTACAGTTTCTGCTAAGAAGTCTGAAAATGGTTTTATAGAGGCTTCCTTATATGTGATTCATTTTTTCTAACTGATTTAAATATTCTCTCTTTAGCTTTGATTTTGTTTTCCATTTTTATTTCAATGTATCTTGGTATATGTCTTCTTGAGTTTACATTTGGAATTCTTTGAGTTTCCTGGATCTGGATATCTGTTTCCTTCTTCAGGTTAGGGAAATTCTCAGCTATTTTTTTCTTCTAATATGGTTTCTTCCGCTTTCTTTCTCTCTTCTCCTTCTGAAACCCAAGGATGCAAATGTTGTTCCTCTTGATATTATCCTGTAGGTCTCATGTACTGTCTTTCTTTATTTCTTTTCTTCTCTTTACTGGTCTGCTTCAGTGCATTTTGTGTCCTATAATATAGCTCACTGATTCAGTGGAGCTCCTTCCAGCTGACAATTGAGCCCCTCTGATGTGTTCTTGAGTTCAACTATTGTGTGCTTTGTTCAGCTATTGTATTCTTTAACTCTCTGAATTTCATTTCAAACTGCTTCATATGTTCTCTCTTTGTTGTAGTTCTCTCGTGTCATGCATTGTTCTCCTCATATTAGTGAGGATCATTAAAATTATTGCTTTAAAACTTTCTTCAGGTCATTTACTTAATTCAGTTGCATTCAGATTTTTCCCTAGGGTTTTGGTTTGTTTGTTTTTTTTTTTTGCTTCATCATTTGGGGTATATTTCTCTGTTTCTTCATTCTTAGGCTTATCATAATTTTTAGAGTTGAAATCAGAACCAATTGGAGTATCTCCAGGCTCAGGGTATAGGGGAGGATGCTCAGACTCGCTCCAGGCCAGAGTAGGGGTTTCAGTAATGCTACACCAGAATAATTCCAGTCAAACTGGAAGGTACGATAACCCTATTTATTCTATTTGGTGCTCTGTGTTTATTTCTATAGGTTAGGTTAAACAAGTTTCCTTCCTGCCCTGATGTAATGTCATTGTGTTGGGGTATCAGGTTGCAGATATAGGCCTGGGATGTTGGCCCAGAAAGCTGGGCTTTTTATTGCTTTTGACTTCTACACCAATCAGAATGGTTGAGGCCTGAAAACCCAGGCTTTGGTGCTAGAGTTAGAACAGAGAATGCAAAGAGATTGCCTCACATCTTTCCCAGTAGACTTGTACCATAGCGTTTGCCTCTATAGCAGCCTAACTATGATCTTGATTGATTCCTCAAGCAGTAATTCTCCCTAGAGTCACAGGCATGAATACAGGCACAAGGAGAAAGGCCCAGGAGGTTCATCCCCAGGTCACAAGCAGGCCAATGTCCAAATAAAGGCCACTGATGAGAAGCGATCCTCAGGAGCCAGTTGTAGCAAAGCACTCTCCTGTAAAAGTCTTTCAGTCATCCTCTAGCTGGGAAGCAGTCATAGTGTTTGGCATATAGCAACCCCAGGGCCCAGGGGTGAGAGTTCTTGTTGTTCTAATGTACAATCAAGAGGCAGATATGTAAAGCTCTTTAGCAGTAGCTGCTGGTGGGTGTACATCTGCTGTTTAGTTGGAGCCTCTACTGATCTTCCCTGAAAGAGCTGTTAAAACTTCTTTGCAAGAAAGCACTTAGCTACCTGTGCTTGAGTTATAGAACTGGCTTCCTATCACATCTCTGGGTGGATGGTCACTACTCAGGCAAATCAAAAATGGGAGCACAGACTGTCCAGCTTCACAAGTGCACTGGTGGTAGAGGGGTAAGACCCCAGGGGGTCTGGTCATAATATGGTGGCCCCAGCGCCAGCACTACACAGACAAAAAGCACCTGGAGAGGATGACCAGCAGCGTCTCAGTTCCTAGGGAATTTATCCCTTTTTTCCCCTCACACTGCAGTTTTTGTTTCAACAAATGGACATCCTGCAGTCAGATCTGTGTTCATATTCTCTATCAGCTCCCCATGCTCTCTATCCTGTGAATTTTGCTCCCTAGAGCCTTCTTGTTCTCCACAGAGAAATTCCTCTACTCTGCATGCCAGATTGCATATGTTTGCAGGTCAGTTCCCAGATTTGTTGACACCTACTGTAGGGGCAAGGCTTTCATCCCCAGGAAGAGCATCTATGTCACTGGGCCCTTTCATGGCCGCAGGATCTCGGTACCAGATGGTGGTGGCTTCTCCTGTCCTTTCTAATGACGTGTGTCCCTTCTCTCCTTGGAGATGCTGGTCACTGTTCTTTTTCAAAGACCATCATTGTTAAATAGTATATAGTTTCGTTGTGTCTTTAGCGAGGATGTCTTATCAGTCTTGAACTGTTCTCTCTCACACATAGGTTTTTAACCATCAGTCAGATTCAGGAACTGCTGGAGGGAGAGATGCAATCTGTCCTACTCTGAACTTCCGTGAAACGAAACCTTTCTCTTTGTTTTAGCCAAAGCTTTCGCCACCTTAGTCCAAGTCACTTCATCTCTCACTTGCACTGCTTCAATGGGTTCCCAACTGGCACCTGTTTTCCAGTCTTGACCCATTTTAATCCATCCTCCATGTGGTGACAAGCATGAAAATATTTTAATTATTATTTTTAGTGTTTTGGTGTGTGTAGTTGAGGCGAAGAAAATTCAAGAACTCCACACAAGTCACTCTAAAGCATTCACCAAAACTTCAGCTAGATTAATTGCTCTCAAAAGTCCTCCTGGGTTGTTTTCAAAAAACACTAAGGAGGGGAAGCTGGGTCACTTCACTGATATTAAAGCGTTAGGTAGGAAAAAGACTATCGCCCACCTTGTCCAGTCCTGGAGGGCACAGCCTTAGGACATCTGCCCTCTTGTGGGAACCTGGGGAACCCGCGCAGAAATATTGCACACCTCTCTCCAGCCGACTTGGGGAGCCACCACAGTCCGACACAGGCAGTGTGGCAGGAGTGGGAGTATAAGAGGAAGAGTGAAAATCTTCATGCCTCTTAGAGTACAATCTAATTTGTATGCCAATGACGCGAGAAGTTTTATATGGTGGAGACCCTGCTTCTTACTCTAGCTTCATCCTTTGCCCTATCTTCACAACACACTCTAGCCACACTAGTCTTGCAATTCATCAAATACCAAAGCTCTTCCTGCATACTACCCCTCTATCCCGAGTACTTCCCACCCCTTTTACAATGTCCTCCTTTATCCTTTATATATAGCTTCACTGGCACCTCTTCAGAAATGCTTCCTGATCTTTCTACCTAGTCTCTACAGTTGCTGTCACATTCCTTTCCCGGCTCCAAACTATGCTTCCTAAATGTGATTTTTTTCAATTTATTTTTTTACCCCTGCACTATACCATAAGATATAAGAGAGCAGTGATCTTTTTCTATGTTTTTCATTGAGTCCCCAGTAGTTGGAATGTCCTCATCATATGAAGGCACTCTATAAATATTTGCTAACCAAAGAATAGGCAAAGAATGGAGCATGCTCTAGTGGTTCAGGGGACTGAGAGGTTGGCATGCAAACCAACACAAACCCAAGGACTTGTGTCCGCATCCAGGACCAGCATTAAAATCCAAAAATAAAATTAAAAAAATAAAAAATACTCCCTTCCTGCCTTCCTTCTCTCCTTCTTTCATAATGCTCTTTCTTCCCTACCTTCCTTTCTTAAAAAACAAAAAATATAGGCAAAAGAGTAAGGTAGCCAAATATGTGCTGGGGTTACTAAGAAGGAGGGATAAGATGCAAAATCTTGGTGTGTCCTGGTGGCCCAGATATTAAGGTGATCTGGGGCCCAGTACACATACAGTCTAAGGACCTGGGTTTATGGCCTAGGGACAGGGAGACTAACTAAATACTGTATTTTGTGGTGTATAATGCACATCCAAATTTTTGGCCCAAACTTTCAGGAAAAAAAGTATTTTGTTTTAATTCAAAATTGCATTTGTTAATATTTAGGTTTTTTGTATTATAAAGGAATTTTAGCATTTCTTTTTTTAACATTGTGGTGCAAGAATTATGGTAAAAGAATTAAAGACATTCATATAGATAAAGAATTAGTACCACCCATGTATAATGTGCATCCTCATTTTTCCCTCACAAGTTTGGACAAAATGAGTGCTCATTATACATGACAAAATGCGGTAAATAAGATTCTTTTTCCTCCTATCTATTCCTTGTTGCCTGGTGCCTGCCTGCCTTCCTTACTTCCTTAAAAAAAAAGAAAAGAAAAAAGAGGCAAAATCTTGATATGTGTAAGCATGAAGTTTTATTTTTTAAAGTAAATCTCTGCTTAGAAATCTTTTGAAAAAGATAGACAGACACACTCTAGTCAGATGAATTTTTGTTACTTTTGCCAAATAGTCCTAATTAATGTAGAGCTCATTTGTGTTTGCTCTTTATTTCTGTATATAAATATTATACACATATTTATGTAATATATAAATAATATGTATAAAATATGTAGTACAAATATGTGCAATATGTATCTATATATGTGAGATATAAACATAAATGAATATATTGTATATATAAAACAACTCGAATATATTTCTTTTCTTTTGCCTTTCCCTTTCTGCAACTCTGTTGTCTAACTCTCATGTTCTGATGGGTTTGCACAGAATAGGAGGAAGCACTTGAAAGGAGACAAATGAAGTTGTCAGATCTGTATAAGAAAGCTCTAATCTAACAATAACCGTCTTTTACATGAGGGACAAATAAGGAAAAATAAAATAGTTTGGGGATAATTCTTTTTTAGATTTCTTAATTTTAAAACTCAGAAATACAGTCTCAATAGCAGTTCTCAAGAATTCTATTGGTGCACCTTGGTGACTTAGTGGTTAAAGTCTGAAGCTCCAGATGGTGCAGTACATGTTAAAGTCTCAGGACCCAGGTTCGTGGTCTGGGACCAGGATGAACAGCCAACGTGAACAACTAAATGGATGGATGAATGCTTCTTCCTCCTCCCTCTTCCTGCCAGTTTGTTTACCTACTTGTCTTCATTCCTGCTTGCTTCCTTCCTCTAAATAAATAAAATAATTATTTTTAAAATAAAAGAAAAAAATCTCTTTTTAATTTCCTGTCACTGATGAAGAAATTCTTCTTTTTTTTTACTAAAATTTCAGAAACTAAATTTATGCAAGACATGCCCTGGTGGCTCAGATGTTCGTCTGGAGCTGCAGGGTGCCCACATAAAGTTCAAGTACCCAGGTTTGAGACCCAGGCCTGGGTGGGAAAATCAATGAACAACTAAATTAATAAAAATGCTTCTTCCTTCCTTTTTCTGCCTGCTTGCCTACTTGCCTTCATTCCTGCCTGCTTCTGTCTGTCCTCTAGAAAAAAATTGTTACGCATGCTCAGAGCTAATTGTTATTCAGTTTAATGGGGAGAATCTGTCTCATAGCATTTCTTATATGGAATTATTTAACAGGTTCTGGTTAAGCAGCATACAAATTCAAAGAAGTTCTTGCTCAATGGCTCATTGTTAAGACAATCAGTTCATTTTGGCTCCAAAGTCTTCCACGTGGTCTACTTGAACATGGTAGCCCACAGTTGACCCATCACTCTCCAGATGGAGGGCCCATCTGTGACAGGCCAGGGTAGCTCTAATTCTTCCCTGAATGTCAGGGAAACCAGAATCTAAAACACGAAAAGTCTTTTTTATATCTACCAGCAGAGGATGTCCATTCTCTTTTTTCCATTTTTAAATTTTACATCATACTGCTAACTCATGTTTTTAGCGCAAGAGCCAAACTTTGAAAGAAAGGCTTTTTGCCATAGGTAGGACTTCACTTCTAAGGAATTTAGGTAATTACATTATCTCCTGGTTAAGTGAATCAGAGCTCTGAAGTATCCCTTTCCCACATAATGAAAGCTCCTCAAAGTTGCCCTTCTTTCTCCCATCATGACTGCAGCAAGGCCTAATAGTGTTAAAATCTTACTCTACATAGTAGTTTTAAATTACTGCAGACTTGGTGGCTTAAAAAATATGAATTTATTATCTTCCAGTTCTGTAGGTTAGAAGTTCAACATAGGTCTCATTGTGCTAAAATTGGGATGCCGGCAAGGCTATGTTCTTTACTGGCAACTCTAAGGGAGAATCTTTTCCTTGCCTTTTCCAGTTTCTAGATGCCACCTGCATTCTTTCACTCATTCTCCCCTTCCTTCATCTTCCCAAGTCATCAGTGGCAGCTGATTCCTTCCTGCCTTACATACCTCTAACTTTTCATAATACCATCTCCATATGACTCACTCCTTTGGCTTCTTCTTCTATTCTTAAGGACCCTTGTGAGTTTTGAAATATGTATTTTCCCTGGATTTTTTTGTATTACATTAACTATTTTTTTCTATTATTGCTCTTTAAAACCAGTTTGCACTGAGTATATGCCTCTTGTAACCCTGAGTCCTGACTAACACACTAAATCTGGTCTTACAGTGCTTTGGGAAATCAAGGAAGAGGTCCACACCTACATTGGGGTGTATGGTTATTAAGAGAGCAAAATGGCTCTCAAGTTCTAAGAGAGCAAGAGATAATTGGCAGGAGTGGAGCAGTAGGCCAAAGCACAAGGAGGATCTTGGGAATGAAGAAAGGAGCTTAGAAAGTACTACTTTGTCACTAAGCAAGAATGACCTCCAAACACTGGCAAACTTGGGAACACTCTGATTACAATCATAAAATCAATATTTCATAAAATGAAATATACCCATAGAAAACTCTCATCTTTCCAAGTAGGAAGAGCTGAATCAGACAAATGGCAAACATTTTCCACATCTCTAAAGTAGCAATGAGTCAACAAGGCATGGAGGGAAAAGACTGAAAGATTTGAGATTCAGAATATGGCACTCTCTCTCTCTGAGGCCCATAGCCTGGAGAAACATTGAGTAGTCAACTTGACCTTCTATTTGGCAGTACTTCCATGTAATGGCTCTGATAGGACCTTTAACCTATGAAAATTACTCAACTTAGGCTCTATTTCAATTCAACATTCTTCAAGCAACCTTGAGGCTTTTCTTTAACTCTAATAAGGCTGATGCTTGGCCTTCCAAAGGAGAGAGGAAGAGGTCAAAACAAAACCATTTCAGAGAATCAAGTCACACATTTCATGCAGGAGGCTAGATCAAATCTAAATAGAATCAGGATTGGAAGAGGGTGGAATTAGAAGGGGAGTATTGGATGAGAGGATTGTACTTTCTGGGTCAGAGATAAGGTTTCAAGTGAACAAAGTGAACACTTTTGGTAATTATTCTAATAAAACTGGAAGAGTCAGTGTCTGACTGCTGTTGGCTGGGACTCTGCGAGTGGAGCAGATTTAAGGCAGGGAGCCAGGTGGACAGTCACAGAACCCATTTCTCTTGTCAGAAGGCTCCCTGGCCACTAGTGGGTAACCGGTATATCCATTCATATTGGAATAGTATTCTTTTGTCCCAAAGTTTTTCGCCCCCTCTAAAAATGCAAATGTCCTTAAAGAGACTTAATACATTAAACTTCACTTACATAGATATTCTTATGGAGAAATTTCTTTTTTAAGCAAAAATGAAGTGTCCTCTATTTTACTATTTAAAAGAACCCTGTTGTTTTTACTGGTAAATTACTTTCAAAAAGTTAATTTTCCTAACTTTGAATATAAAAAATTCATGAAAATCAATGAAGGACTTACTCTGGGAATAAGTATCATCTAAAATATTTATGCTTAAAAAGCCCAATTCATGATCCTATTAATATGAAAAATTGGAGTGTTCATTTCTATACATGCACTCATACATACCACTATTTTATGGCAGTGAGGCATGTACAGTTTCAAAATTATTTGTCTTAAAGATTATCTGTCTCTGGCTTTTGAATACCATTTCTTCAGAGGTATTTGTTTTAAAAAAGAATGACAAAGAATGACCACCAGGCTGACTGCCAAGTTTCTAAAGAATTGCTGGTTTGGCCTTGTTTTAGTACCTACATTAAAGTTTGTTTATTTAATTTTCACAGAAGATCATCTGCATTGCTAAGTGTGGATAGTACACCATGCATCCCACATTCTGCCAGGGGTCCATAATTAGAAAACAGTCATAAAAATCATACAAAAACATGTGCTAGTTTTCACAAATCTAAAATTTTATTTGCAAAGCATCAGCTTATTCTCTACAGATTCTATACCTACAAGAATCTATTAAAAGAATTTCTGATTAATTTCTCTGCAGTGTTTAAGTCTCCAGCCTTGCCTAGCTCCTCTTCTCCCTGTTTCTCTACAGGCCTCCTTCCCCTCCTCAGAGCAAGACACAAATTGTGTCTATAAGTCCTGGCATAGACTGTCTTTTTAATTAGATCCAAATATACATGGGGCTTTCTTCCTCATTGTTTTGCAAAATAAAAGGGTTATATGATTATCTGCATTTCCTTTCTTCATAAAAACACATAGTAGAAATCTCTCCAAGTCAGTTGATACAGATTTCACTCATTCTTTTAAATATATAAAATTCTATGTTAATAGTCTATGCTCTGGATTTACCACAATTTAGTTAATTGATGCCCTATTGATAGGCATATACCTTGTTCCCAACTCTTTGTCCACACAAAAAGTGCAAAAAAAAGTCCTTGTATGCAGGTTTTTGTGTATCGGTGCCTTTATTTTTAAGGACTGGCAAGAGTGAGTTTACTGGGGCAAAGGTATGCATCTTTTTCATTTTAATGGATACTGCCAGATTGCTTTCCCAATGGACTATATTGAGTTCATAGTTCCAAATGTAATGTATGAGTGTGCCCTCTCCTGCAAACACTTCTTTTGCTACCAGCCACAGTCATTATTATTCTTTTTAAAATTGCATTATGGCACAGCCTGTTGAAACAGCTAGATAAATTACCTCCAAAGGACAGGGGGCTGGCAGGAGGCAGGGGGCTTGGAGGACCTGGGCAGGGGTGGGTGGGACACACACCAGTGTAAACAACTAAATGAAAATAAAATAAAATGTTTCTTCTTTCTCTCTTCCTACCTGCTTGCCTACCGCTGCCTTCATTCCTGCTTGCATCTTTCCTTTTAAAAAAAAATAGCATCTTACTAAAAAGGGTGGGAAAAGAATTGTGGATTTTGTAATATTCATCTTTGTTCATTTTATCTTGAATGCCATGTGAGGAGTTCTGGATCAGATTCAGATTTTTGCTACTTCAGGATAAGTAAGAAGTGTGCTGGCCCCCACCCAGCTCTGACTCAGTCACTGTCTAGACCCTTCATGGGGGCTGCTGTGGTATGCTCTGAATCATAGATCCCACACACATTTCACCCTCACTGATGAGCAGAACTGAGCAGGGTAAAAATTCTTGGTTTGCATGTTTGTTGTTTTCCTTGTTTATTTCTCTCAATCATTAGGCTTGACTTTGTTCTCTCTACTTTCAGGTTTTTTATGAGAAATCTGATACCAGGCTGATGTTTCATTTTTAAATAGCATTTTTCTTATTTCCAGCAGATTCTAAAATAAGTGATTTCGATTCTTAGAGTTTAGGAGGTTGACTGGAATATATTCTGTTTGGATTGTTATTATTGTTTTTTAATCAATCTGACTAGAATTCCATAAGGTGTTTCAATCTTCAGATTCAAATAGTTCTTTAGTTCAGATAAATTTTCTTTCTCTTTTTGTTCAATTATTATCCTGCTTCCATTTGTTCCTATTTCATTATTTACGTATTGCATCTACAATAAATGTCCTTTGTTTATTTGTTCAACCATTCCTATTGCTTTTATTATTTTGTGTTTGGAACTCTTTTTTCCACTCTCCAGATCTCTAATTTATGCTTCAACTTTACCAAACTTTCTTTAAATTTATCTACTAAATTTTAAAATAAGAAGATTAAGCTTAATGTTCTTAGAAATCCTATCTCACACAATAACTGAATCTTCTTTAATTCTCTTACTTTTTTGGTTGTGGTTCCAGTTGTTGTTTTTCTCTTGCAGCCATTTCTCTTTTTCCAGGAGTTATTGGGTGTGTTTGTTATCTAGTGCTACAAGACAAATTTTGCATCTGAAAACAATAAAAAAAAATTATTAACTCTGGAGAATTCAAATGAACAAAAAGAACACCCAAAGAAGAGTAAAAGTCAACATATAAATATGATACGGCATCGACTCATAAAAAAACTATCACAGAGTCATAAAATTAGAGACAATCCATGTGATAGTCACAAAACCTAAACCTGAAGAGCTACATAGCTGGGAAGTAGACAAAACTTAGAAAGAAACTTAGAACAAAAACCATCCAGAGGAAAAAGCAAACAAAAACAAAAGAAAAATGAAGCAACAGAACAGAAAGTAAAGACTTAAGTGACAGGAAAAAAGCCCTAGATATCAATTATTACCCTAAATGTGAGTGAAATGAATTCCCCAATCAAAAGACATAGAGCGGCTGGATGGATCAAAAAACAGGATCCAGGTTTTGGGCAAAATCTATTAAAAACTGTAGATATCCCGCTCAACTCCTCGCTACATGAGCAGCAACAACAAAAAACGACACCCAAAAGTCAATGATGTAAAGAAAACCCTACAACCAAATGGTAACCTTTAAAAAAGCAGGAAGATGTATGCCCTGGTGACCTGGGAATAAGTCCACCATACATCCCAAGGTGTAGTTAACATACATCCCAAGGACCCAGGTTTGTGACCAGAGACCAGAGGCAATAACCAAGACTAACAACTAAATAAAAAAAAATTAAGGAATGCTTCTTGGTACACCCTGGTGGCTTACTAGTTGAATCCTCTGGATGCAGTCCACATACATCCCAAGGACCCAAGTTCATGACCCAAAACCCAGAGGGGAAATCAAGATGAACAATTAAATAAAATAAATAAAAATACTTATTCCTCCTTTCCTTTTCTACTAGCCTATCTCTGCTTGTATTCATTCCTGCCCTGCACCTTAAAAAATGCTTCTCCCTTCTCTCTCTTCCTGCCTACCAGCCTATAAACTTTCATTCCTGCCTATGCCTTTCTTTAAAAAAATAAAATAAAACAAGGATGGTCATACTTACATCACATAAACAAAAGAAAGTAACAAAAGACAGAGATAGATATTGCATAATGATGAAGGGATTAATTCAGCAAGATATAACTCTTATTAATATAGATGCACTTAATGAAGGAGCAACAATATACATAAAGCAAGTATTAAAAGAACCAAAGAGAGACACTGAAAGCAATACAATAATAGTAGGAGATTTTAGCTCTTAATTACAATAATGGACAGAGCAAGTGGGCAGAAAATTAATAGGAAAACAACTGCTTTAAATGACAAATTAAAACAGATAAGTTTAATAGACATTTAACAAATACTGCATTCAACAACTGCAGAATTCACATTTTTCTCAAGTGCTCCTGGAACTTTCTCAAGGATAGACTACATATTAGGGAAAAAATCCAAGTCTCAACAAACTTACAAGGACTAAAATCATACCAAGTATCTTCTCTAATCACAAAGGTATAAAACTAGAAATGAATCACACAAAAATTTAGAAATTTACAAATATGTGGAATCTAAACAACATGCTACTGAATGACTATTGGTTAAAAGAGAAAAATGAAAGATGAAATAAAAAATTTCTTGGAGACATACAAGAATAAAAACACATGTTGCCAGAACATATGAGATGCAGAAAAAGCAGTACTGAGAGGGAAGTTATAACAATTTAGGCCTACCTCAAGAAATAAGAAAACATAATAAATAAGCAATCTAACCCAAAACCTAAAGCAACTAGAAAAGAACAACGGAAGACAGAATTCAGTAGAAGAAAAAAAATAATAAAAGTTCACATAGAAATAGACAAAATAGAAATAAAAAAATTAAGACCAATGAAAACAAAAACTGGTTCTTCGAAAAAATAAACAAAATTGACAAAACTGACAGGGCTCACTAAGAAAAAAGAAAACTCTCATAACTAAAATCAGAAATAAAAAAGAAATTGAAACAGATACCTCAAAAACACAAAGATCTTAAGAAACTACTATGAAGAAGCATAAATTGGACAGCCTCAAGGACATAGACAGATTTTTAGAAAACTATAGCCCACAAAGACTTTATCAGGAAGAAATGCAAAAGCAAACAGGACTGTCACAGAAAATAAATTAAAGAAGTAATCAAAAGTTTCCCCCAAAATAAAAGCCAGGACCAGATGACTTTACTGGTGAGTTCTACCAAAATGTCAGAATTAATACCAATTATTCTTATACCCTTCAAAATATGGAAGAGCAGACAATACTTTCAAGCACTTTGAGTCCAGCATTATCTTGATATAAAAAGCAGACAACATTACCAAGAAAGAAAATCAAGACCAACATCTCTAATTAACAAAGATGCAAAAATCTATAACAAAGTATTAGCAAATTGAATCCAGCAATACATCAAAAAGTCGTCTGCCATCACCAAGTCGGATTTGTCTCAGGAATGCAAGGCTAGTTCAACATATGCAAATCTATTTATGTAATACACCACATCAACCAAAGAAAGGAGAAAAATCACATGACCATATCAATAGATGCAGAGAAAGCTTTTGATGAGATTCAGTATCCACTTATGATAAAAACTTTACATAAGATTGGAATCAAAGAATCATACCTAAACTTAATAAAGACCATGTATGATAAACCCACAGCCAACACACTCAATGATGAATAGTTGAAAGTGTTTTCTCTGAGATCAGGAAAGAGACAAGTCTGTATTCACCACCATTGTTCAACATGCTGGGGAGCCTAGCCAGAGCAATTAGGTAAGAAGAATAAATAAAAGAAACCCAAATTGGAAAAGAAGTAAAGCTATCATCATTTGCGGATGACATGATAATATATGCAGAAAATCAAAGTACTACATCTAAAAACTCTTAGAATTAATGATATAGGAAAGTAGCAGGCTACAAAATCAATACACAAAAATTGGTTGCATTTTTATGTGCCTTACCTTAACCTTAAAATATACTTAACAAAGGAGGCAAAAGAAAATGAAAACTGAAATGTAATGAAATGAAAATAATGAGAATGAAAAATTTCTTAAAGAAAATAGAGTAAGATACAAAGAGATGGAAAGATATACCATGCTCAGGGCTAGGAAGAATTACCATTGTTTAAGTGGCCATCTTACATAAAGCAATATTCAGGTATAGAACAATTCCCATCAAAATATCACTAATATTTTTCAAAGAAATAGAACAAATTTAAAATAATTTCTATGGCAAACCAAAATAATCTGAATAGCCAAAGTAGCCATGAGAAAAAAGAGCAAAACTGGAGGTATCATGCCCCAGATATTGAGCTATACTACAAAGCAATAGTAATCAAAGCTGTATGGTGCTAGAATAATAACAGAGACACAGACTAATGTCATAGAACTGAATCACCAAAAATAGACTCATATATATAAGTATATATGAGTATATACACATGTATAAACATTTATATATACATGTGCATGTATACATAGGCATGATATAGATAGATATACATAGTCAGTTAATTTATGACAGAGGGGCTAAGAGTATACAATGGAGAAAGGAAAATATTTTCAATAAATGGTCCTGGGAAAACTGGACAGTCACACACAAAATAATTAATATAGACCACTCTCTAACATAAAAATTAATTCAAATGGATTATGACATGGACATAAAACCAGAACCATAAAATACTTAGAAGATAATATAGGCAAGACATTACATAACATTCAGACTTAGAAAGGATTTTGGGGACTCAACTCTAGCAGCAAGAGAAACAAAAATAAAAACAATTAGAGCTGTCTCAAACTGAAATGCTTCTACACAACAAAAGAAATAATCACAAAAACAAAAAGGCAACCAACTGAATGGGAGAAGATACTTGTATTCCATTTATCCTATAAGGTATTAATATCCAAAATATGCAAAGGACTCATAAAGCTCAACAACAGAAAAAAACAAACTACCCAATCAAAAATGGGCATAAGAACTGGATAGACATTTTTTTACAGAAGACATGCCAAGATCGCTAACAGGTATATATATAAAACCGTTCTTCCTCACTTATTATTAGGCAAATGCAAATCAAAACAATACTACACAGGTGGGAGTGACTATTATCCAAAAGTCTAGAAACAATAAATGCTTGCAAGGATGTAGAGAAAAGGGAACAATTTTACACTGTTGATGGGAATGTAAATAAGTGTAAACCTTATGGAAAGAAGTATGGCGTTTCCTCAAAAATTTGAGAATGGAACTCTCATATAAACCCATCTTTCCACTTCTGGAATTTACCCAAAAGTCACAGAAACACTAATTTGCAGAAACTAGATGTGCCACCTCCCCATCTCCAGGTTTATTGCAGCAATATTTACAATAACGAAGAATTGAAAGCTGTCTAATTGCCCATGATCAGATGAATGAATAAAGATGTTATATATACACTATGGGATTTCATGCAGTCTTAAAAAGGGTGAAATCCTGTTATTTGGAAAACATCGAACTAGACGGTATTATGCTAAGTGAAATTAGTCTGAAGGAAAAAGATAAATGCTGGATAATCTCATTCATCTATGTAACACAAAGAAAGAAAACAAAGGAACAGAGAAAACAAAAACCAGACATTAAACATTGACATTAGAACTAAGGTTACCAGTGAGGAAGAGGGGCAGCAAGGAAGATGAGGATCCAATGGATAATGGTGGAGGACTTTTGGCAGTTTGGTGTTGATTGTAGTGTGTTATCTTATGTTTGATTAACAGTGAACCTACACATGAGTTTATACTGTGATGTAAATTAGAGTTACTTTCTATAAATATTATAAATTAGAAAAAAACAGTGCACATCAATATTATACCTATAAGAAACTTAGATCCAAAAACAAACATAAGTTGAAAGTCAAAGACTATGAAAAATAGATCAAAGCAACAGTGATGAAAGGAAATCAGACTGCAATACTAATATCAGAAAAGATATACTTCCACCTAAAAAGTATATCAGGAAGCAAGAATGGACAGAACATATGTTCAAGGGGGATTAAGAAGTAACATCATTAACATATATGCACCCAACACCAGATCATCTAAATACATAAAATAGAGAGCTAAAGGTAGACATTGACAATGCACAATAATCGTAGAAGACTTTAAACCCCACTTACATTAATAGATAGATCATGCTGACATAAAATCAACAAATAAAGACCTTAAATGAGAAAATAGATCATATAGACCCAACAGACATATACAGAGTGTTCTACCCCAACAAAAAAGAATATACATTCTTCTCAAGTGCACATGGAACATTCTCTAGGATAGACAATATCCTGAGACCCAC
This sequence comes from Solenodon paradoxus, assembly GCA_004363575.1. Lineage (NCBI taxonomy): Eukaryota > Metazoa > Chordata > Mammalia > Eulipotyphla > Solenodontidae > Solenodon > Solenodon paradoxus. Next base: position 175,701 of record RJWH01000770.1, on the reverse strand, counting down.
AAGGGGGTGACACTAGATATGAACCGAAGGGCAAAACTAGAAGAACCAAAAAGCTGTGGAGGCTGAAAAACATACTTCTGAACAAGTCCTGGATCATTGATAAAATTAAAAAGAAAATTAGGGCTTATCTGGAAACAAATGAAAATAAAGAGACAAACTACCAGACATGTGAGATGTAGCAAAAGAAATTCTGAGAGGAAAGTTTATAGCCATACAAGTGAACATCAAAAACAAGAGAGAGCCCAAATTAAATATCTAAGTACACACCAGGAGGAACTATAAAAGGAAGAACAACTGAAGCCAAAAATCATAAGAAAGGAAATAATAAAAATTAGAGCATATATAAATGGAATTGAAAAAAAAACTATAAAAAGATCAATGAATTCAAAAGCTGGTTCTTTGGAATAAACAAAAGTGTTAGACTCCAAATTAGACTCATGAAGAAAAGTAGAGCTAAACTCCTAGTAACAAAATTCAGAAATGAAAGAGGTGAGATTACAACAGTGCAGAATATGAAAGATTATGAAAGATCATGCTCATAGGCACCTATATGCCCCCAAATTTGTCAATCATGAAGAAATGGACAGATTTCTTGAATCCTACAACATGCCAAAACTGAACCAAGAAGAAAACAATAAATTGAAAAGATCAATCACAAGCACAGAAATTGAATCAAAATATCTCCCCAAAGAACCCAAGACCAGATAGCTTTACTACAAAATTCTACCAAACATTCAGAGTTGATCCCCATACTCCTTAACTCATCCACAAAAATTAAAGAGAGGGTGAACTCCTAAATTCATTCTGTGAGGCCAGTACCTTTATACTAACATTAGACAAAGATGGTACCAAAACAAAAATTATGCAAATATCACTGATATAGACTCAAAAATCTTCCATAAAGCCCTGGCAAACCCAATTCAACATCACATTAAAAATGTATACACCATGTTTAAGTGGAATTAATTCCAGGAGTTCAACATATGCAAATCAATCAATGTAATATACCACATCAACAAAGGGAAAATAAAAAATAAGATGATCATGTCATTAGATTCAGAAAAACCATTTCACAAGATTCAACAATGATAAACACCCTTGCCAAAGTATGAATAGAAAGAACATACCTTAACATAATAAAAGCAATATATGATAAATCCACAGCCAGCATCATACTCAATGGTGACCAGTTGAAAGCCTTTCCACTAAGATCTGAAACAAGGTAAGGTTGGCCACTTTCACCACTATTACATTAAGGCAAGAAAAACACATTAAAGAAATCTAAATTGGAAAAGAAGTAAAATCGTCACTATTTGCAAAACTGTTAGGAATAATAAATTAATACAGTAAATTATTATTGTATAATAATTTATAAATATAATAATACATAAATATATTATTTATATAAATAATACTATAAATAAATAATAATATATAAATTATTATTAATACAGTAAATTATATATAAAATATACTGTAAGGCAGGATATAAAAGTATCATACTTATGCACAAATAATGAAGTAGAGGAAATAAAAATAAAGAAATTGCAATCACAGTGACACTAAAAAAGATCAATAACCGGGGAATAAACTTAATAAAGGAGGTGAAAAACCTCTGTAATGAAAACTACAAGACTTTAAAAAATAGGAGAAGGTATAAAGAGATGGAAGAGCATTCCATGTTCATGGATTGGAAGAATTAATTAAAGTGGTCATCCTACCCAAAGCAATATATAAATTTAATGCAATTTTCATCGTAATACCAGAGACTTTTTTTTTCAAGGAAATTGAGCAAACAATATTGAAGTTTGTATGGATTCATAAAGGCCTCCACTAGCTAAAGGCTATCCTCAGAAAAAAAGAATAGTAGAGGAATTACACTGCCTGATCTCAACCTATATTACAGAGCAATAATCAAAACAGTATGGTACTGGAACAAAAACAGACACATATTATCATTTGGGTGAAATTGAGAGTCCAGAAATATAGCCACACCTATATGGACATTTAATCTGTGATTAAGGGACCAAGAGCATAAAACAGAAGGAAAAAAGTCTATTGAACAAATGGAATTGGGAAAACTGCAGCTGCAAAAACTGACATATGCAAAAAACTGAACTAGATTACTTGTAAGCACTATACTATAAAGTTAACACAAAACTGATCAAAGATATGGACATAAAACTTGAAACCATCAAATACAAAGAGGAAAATGTCGGGAAAATGCTCCATGATATCAACCTCAGAGGTGTCTTTGGGAAAGGAACACCTACAGCAAAAGAAATTAAAAACTAAACAATTAGGACTACATCCAACTAAATGCAAAAGAAACCACCACTAAAACAAAAAAGGCAAGAATGAAAGAAGACATTCCTACCACATACTGATATCAGATAAGAGCTTAATTTCCAAAACATATGAAGAGTTCATCACCTCAACAGTAAAAAAGTAAATAATCCACTAAAAATATACACAGAAGAACTGAACAAACACCTATCTAAAGAAGACACAGAGATGGCCTACAGACACATGAAAAAATGTTCTACATTACTCATCATCAGAGAAATGCAAATAAAAAAAACACAGCGAAGATACCACCTCACACCAGTAAGAATGGTGGATATAAAAAACTCAGAAGTAACAATCGTTGGAGAAAAAGGGGGAAAAAAGGAACCCTCTTACATTGTTGGTGGGAATGTAAATGAGTGCAACCCCTATAGAAAGTTTCATGATTTCCTCCAAAAATAACCAAAAAACCAAAACAAAACAAACGGATCTACTCTTTGATCCAGCAATCCCACTTCTTGGCATATACCCTGAGAACACCAAAACTTGAATCAGAAAAAATATCTGCACCCCAATGTGCATAGCAGCACAGTTCACAATATTAAGACAGGGAAATAGCCTACATGCCCATCAGATGACTGGATAAAGAAGTAGTATATGCTCAATAGAACACCAAGCAGCTGTTCAAAATATAAAATTGTTTCATTGCAACAATATCAATAGAATTGGAGGGGATAGTGTTAAGTGAAATAAGTCAAAAAGAAGAAGGGAAGTATAGGATGGTTTCATTCATATATGGAATGTAACAAAACAAAATGAATAGACAAACCCCAGCAAAATTTATAGGATACAAGACAGTAGTTAACAAGTGGTTGCGAGAGGGGAGAAGTAAAAGGGGGGACATACTGTGATGGAGGGTGTGGTATGAAATACTCACAGACTGAGATACGATTTCAATATCCTAAAATTAATACATCAGTGTAAACAAAAGAAATAATAGTTATTATTATTTAAAAAGGAAAAGTCTCCCTTCTATCTAAACTCCAGTTCTCACTACTCAGAGATAACTATATTTTATAGTTTAAATTTTTCTAGACATATGTAATACATGTATATAGATATATAGCTACATAGAGAGATAAAGACATATATTTTTGTCTTGAAATAATTTCAGACTTATAGAAAAACCCAAAACTAGCACAAAATATATACCCTCGCCCAGGCTCCTCAAATACAAGCATTTTGCCATATTGCTTTACTATGCCTCCCTATATGATATATAGATGTGAGATAGATATATGTATCAATACAGATAAAGGAACTTTTTTATGGACAATTGGATAGCAAATCTGATGCCCCTTTACCTTTAAATATGTTGGTGTTTGTTTCCTGAAAATAAAGATGTTTTCCTTTATAACAATAGTTTAATTATAAAAATCAAGAAATGACATCAATGTAATCTGTAATCTATAGAATTTATTCAAATTTTACTCATTATCTTTTATAGCAAGAGAAAAAGATATTTTTCTGGTACAGAATCATATCCCAGATCCACATTGCATTTAGTTGTTGAGCCTCTTCAGTCTCTTTTTCTCTGGAAGAGCTCCTCTCTTCTACAGATGTTTTTATAAAATCACAAACGAATAATTCTACATGTAATTATGTCCCTTGACTTTTTTCAGAAACATATTTTCCATTTCAGTCATTCATTTTATTGACTTCACAGTACACTATACTAGTAAGGATGATCTAGGTTATGTTTTAACAGCCAACACTGGAATCTCAGTGACCTAACACATCTTATTTCTTGTGTATGTTGACCCCCATTCTGTGGCTCTGGTGGGTAAGGCTCACACTACTTTGTGCATGTAAAGTCTGCAATCCTTTCAGTGAAGATGCCATTCGCTGGTTGTTTTTATCATTAACTCTCCCTCCAGAAGACTGTGTGGATCTATCCGTTCATCCAACCCAGTTGCTCTGATTTTTATCTGGGGATCAAGAGAGGCAAATACAGGATGATTAGAATTTTAACTAAACTTTGAGGATTGTCATGGAACTTTAGGGAGTACTCAAAGAGGCTTCTCCGCTTCTGTCTGGCGTATGGGGTGAGGGGTGGCAATTTATTCAAGCAGTACATTCTTAAATGGTTTCCTCACAGAATTCTTCTGACTTCATCTGTGCAAGTTTCTTGGGGACCAGGGAGGGGTGGTCCCAAGAGTGGTTTTGTTTAGTGTTTGCTAAACCCCAGTAAGTGGTCAATCAGCTCTTTTTTCACTTTTGCTTGTTTGAGTGGATTTCTGCTCCTTGTCATAAATTACACTAGACTTGGCTACTGTAAAGGGATGGATATCTCTAATTTTAGAGTCAGGGTAGAGAAAGAGCTGAGAAGGAGTTATCCAACCCTTAGTTTCCCCCACTGGAATAATGCTTTACGAGCTGCTTTTAAATTCAGTGCCTATAGTTGATGGGAGTAATCTTCTTCTGATCTAGAATAAGAGATCAGTCTAAGCTGGTGGCTCAGGCATTAGGTTTGTGACTAGGGCATAACTCACATAAAGCCTAAGGACTCAGGTTTGTGGGGGCAAATAAATAAATAGATAGATAGATAGATAAATAAATAAATAAATGTTTCTTCCTCCTCTCTTCTCCTTCCTGCCTGCTTGCCTTTGTGCCTTCGTTCCTGCCTGCTTCCTTCCTCTTTTTCAAGAAAATGTCTTAAATTTTAAATTTCATCTCTGCACTAAATTAAATTTTTCTCATTTCTACAATGCCAAGTTAGATTTTACTAAACTCATGAAGCTTCACTAATTGCTACCAGAGTTCATCCTAATACCCAGCTTCTCTATTTTTATAAAACATGAAATAGAAGTTCATTCACATTTGGTTCATATTGTACTTTTTTCTCTAGAATTAAAAATGTAAGTTCTTTGAGTGTAGGGGAAATGTTTTATATTTATTTTGAGCAAAGGTACAACTGTTGACTAATTCTAAGTTATGCAAGCGTGACTTAACTTGAGAATATTTATAAACCACAAATAAAATAAACAACTCAGCTAAAAACATGTGTTTCCTATTTGCCAGGTTTCCCAAGAAATCTGTTATTGCCTTGCTGATACAATGACAGTAATTATAGAATATGGTCCTCACTGTAATCACCCTATAAGTAAATTTATTTTTAAATATTGGAATCCTCTTTCTCCTTTTTTTAATGACAAATGTTGTTGATTATCATTTCCATGCATTTTTGTCACATTTTATCATATTGCTAAGCACACATATCTTGTTTTGCATTTGACAAATTCTATTATTTTTCAGTCTCCCTTTTTTTCCCCTTCAAAGAGGGGGAAGAGTATTTTTTTCATTTCTTTTATTTAGTTGTTCATCTTGATTGTTCCCACTGACCTTGAGATGCATGTGGACTCCACCCAAACCTTACTCCAGCAGGGCACTTTCCTAGAGCTCATTCTAACAGTTCCACACTTTTTCTCTTCTCCCCCATTTAATTTTTTTTTTGCTTCTTCTAAGTAGAGTTTTATTCATTTATATAAATCTTTAAGTATTTCTTGCAATGTTAGTTTAGTTATGGTAAATGGCTTTTGTTTTTCTGGAAAGTTCTTTATTGTTCCTTCAATTTTAAGTGATAATCTAGTAGGCCAGTGTGTTCTTGTTTGGAAGTTCTTTTCTTTCAGTAGTTTGAATATATCATACCATTCTCTTCTGGCCTGTAAAGTTTTCTCTGAGAAATCTGCAGACAATCTTACAGGGGTCCCATGTATTTAACTTATTTTTCTCTAGTGTTTTAAGATACTCTCTTTATCTTGAATTTAATTACAATGTATCTTGCTATGTATCTGTATGTATTTTGTTTGGAAATCTGTGTTTTCTGGATCTGAATGTTTCCTTCCTCAGGCAAGGAAATTTTCAGTTACTATTTTTTCTATTAGGTTTCTGTCTTGTTTTCTCTATTCTTATTCTGGAAGCCCTATCATGTAAATTTTGTTCTTCTTTATGTTGTATTTTTCTCTTTGCTAGTCTTCTTGGGTGTTTTCCACTGCCTTTTCTTCTAGTTCACTGATTCCATCTTAAACTTCTTCCAGTTTACTGTTGAACTCCTGTATTATACTTTTTAGTTTCATTATTGTATTCTGTAACTCTGAATTCTCTTTGGAACTTTCTCATATTTCTTCTGTCCTTGTTGTAGATCTTGTTCATCCATTGTTTTCTTAATTTCAGTGAAAATCTTTAAGACCGTTGATTTGAAATCTTCAAGTAATTTAAGTCTGTTGCATTGGCATTTTTCTCTGGGGTTTTGTCTTGATCCATTATCTGGAATACATTTTTCTGCCTCTTTGAATTAACTTTATTAATTTTATTGAAGAAACATTGCAGCATAACATTATATAAGTTTAAGGTATATATCATAGTAAATCCATATCTGTATATAATATATTAAGTTTACCACTATTTCAGTTTTTCTTTCTTTCTTTTTTTTTTTTTTTCGGTTGTTGTTGGTGGTGCCCTGTGTTTCTGTCTATGGATTAGGCTAAAATGCTTTCTTTTCCTATCTTGATATACTAGTCTTGTGTTGGGATTCCAGGTTGCACAACTCCAGCTGCCAGGGTCTGGGAGCTTTAGGTTACAGGCAAACAAGTGGGTCAGTAGCAGCAGCCCCAGGCAGAGGCGAAACAACTGCTGGAGTCTCTCTTTTGATCCTCAACAAGCTGCCCAACAGAGCTGAAAACTCCATAACCACAGCTTTGCAGAAAAACATTCAGCTGCCTGTGCTAGGGTTATAGGCTCTGGTACTTGCTGCTACCCTATGTGACTACTGCCCTGGTAGCCACAAGAACCACAACCAAGACGGGCCCAGGCCTCTGATGGCAGAGGGATGGAGAGTCTGAACTCTGACCCTATTCCGATATGGTGTGCCCTAAGTGCAGACCCTAACTCTAATATGGTGTCCACCAGTGTCATCAAATAGACAGAGAGAGGCTGGGAGACAGGGGTGGGGAGTGAGAGGGCAGAAGGCAAAAGATATCTATTTTTGATCGTGGTATGTTTAAACTGTTTTCTGTGGTTTACGGTTGCTGTATTTTTTTCTGATAAATTATTATTTTTATCAAAATGTTTTACTTTTATTTCTAATTATTCTTTTAATCTCAAATTCCATTGTTTGCTCTTAATTCCATAACCCTCAATTACTCTTCTGTTTACTGTCTTTTCATTGTATCCAATTTTTTTCCTTACTTTTATTTTCAAATTTATGGATGGTTTCTAGTATTTCTGTTGAATTAGATAAAATTTTGTTTGTTTGCTTGTTAGTCAAATTGGACAGTTTTGCTTGAGTTCTACCTAATTAAATCATATGGTGACCCTGGTGTATCTAGATTTTTTTGGCATGTAATTTGGGATTTTCTATACATTGTGTTTTTATCTTTAACTATGCACATTTTTTCTACAAATATTTAAGCTATTCAGTGTTGTTTTATTTCTCCTGAACAAGACAAAGTTAAACATGCTGTAACTACATGCTTTTAACTACTACTTCCATGTTGCTTTTTAATGTTAAAATTATTTGTAAAAGTGATAGTTATATTTATCAACTTAATTCATCATGTTATATATTAACTATTTTTTGCATCTAATTTCTTCTCCTGGGTTTACTGTTTTTATGAAAGTACATGTTTTAATTGATTTCTCACTGTAGTTCTGTTTAGTAAGGCCTCTTATTTTTACATATTTTTGGCATATTTTGTCTATAATATTTTTTCATCAAGTATTTATGCTGCTTTTTTATATAAAAAGTAAGAAAATGGAAGTTGAGAAGTTTATCATTATGGAAGTATTTCACCAGCTAATAAAGACAGAATGACAAATTTCAATATGAGCATTTTGTAATTTCTTATAAATTAATGAATTACTGGCTGCCAACATCATACAGAGAGACAGTCAACTATTACATGTCTCCTATATACCACCTACAAAGGAGTTTATTCTAAAATTATACCTGAATCTGATCAAGTCCAGAAGTCCATTACCAATAGATAGAAGATAGATGAATGGATAAATAAATGGAAATGCAAATAGCACAGTCCAGATTTGGGAAACTATACAAGTCAAATCAAACAACCCAGTTTCTTCCAGAACGAAGTTGTAAAGAAAAAAGATAGGACCAGAGAGGAATGGAGAGAAATGCTGGAAGAAACTTAAAAGATATATATTACAAAAAAAAAAAAAAAAAAAAAAAGCTGAATTCTACAGCTTAGAGATGTATCTTGAGTATTAAGAACTATAAATAAAGCAAGGAAATGATCATAAAAGTCAAGATATGGTTGCTTTTAGTGAAAGAGAAAGGTTTGGGATTGCGATAGGGTAAAGGACCTCTAGAGTGACAGACTTTCCAGTTAGTCAGGACTGAACCTATCTACCTACCTACCTACCAGGGAGGCCCTTTTCCTTGCAGCCAGGCAGTGCAACTCAATGGTTTCAGGAAGCAAGGATTGCTTGAAAAGACTATTCCTCTGTTCACCTTGACATTTCCATTTATAGCTCGCTTCTCTAGATGCAAAAAGAAAATCAATCTTACCACCTACAATAGTAACAAAAATAGCAACAAAATGATTTTTGTTTTTAATTTCTTCCCCTGTGTAAGCTTCACTTTGTCCTGTTATTGCTGGATTTATTAGAAATAGCTACCTAAGTCAATAAAACCACAAAAAGTTAAGCCCCATCTCATCTAGAAATAGGAATCCTGAATGAAGTCATAATTGACTTTAAACAAGTTTATTTATATCACATAAATAATTGTGTATTCTATAATTATATAATATTTATAGCTTGCACAAAAATATGGAATATTGATATCATTTCTCAGACTGTGAGAGCAATAATCATCACTTCACAGTAACACCTCAGTCAATGTTCGCGTATGTTTTCAGTGATATGTTTTCTTTTTCCTTTGTAATGAAACAGAGTGTATTCTAGTTATATAAATCTAATATAAAATAATACATACTTTTTTAAAAGTTAAGTAGCGGTAAAAGTGTACAGAAAAGAGCTAAAAATCATCTGCATTCTATCAAGAAATCTAAGCCCAGACTCTTCTCTTTGCCTCTATTGCATATGCATACAAACATCTAAACATATTGTACTAAGCAGGATCACACTGTACACGTTGTTTCATAATTCTCATTTTATATTTAATATATCATAGATATTCTTGATGTAGAATGAAAAAGGAAACTACTGAGTTTTATATATAGTCATATTTTTAATATTAATATTATTATTTTTCTTCACAATGTCATATTCATTTAGGATATTGAAATTGAGTTTCAGTTTGAATTTCACAACACACACACCACCAGAGTCCCATGTCCTTTACCACCACCTTTTTCCCTCATATTTTGTTTTGAAACTTTTTTGTGTATTTAGATACATGTGTGAGTCTGGACATACAGATGTGTGACTTTATCTATACAAAAAATTATATGGTGGGACAGAAACCAAACTTTTAACATGAGGGATTGGGAAGAAAGTGGGAGACCGTAACTAGAAAAAACTTTAAGTTTTTTTCTTTCAGTTTTATTCACATGTATTTAATGTTGAATTATTCTCAGGCCATATGTTTTTGTCTCTTAATTTCTTCCGAGATATCTTTTTCTTCTGTGTAAGCGCCTCTTCTAAGTTAGAGAACTTTACACTAGGATCATCTCAATGACAGGAGAGCTCCTGTAAGGGTTAATCCAACCCTGAACGCTATGAGTTCTGTGCTCTCTTTTGGGGACATTCTTTACCTCGATGTTCTCAGTGAACAGACTACATCTAAACCTACAAGTTCAGCATTACTTTCTGCATTTTCACACATGTATAGTAAAAATTCAGCCCTCTTTTTGAGTCACTGACACTGCATCCAGCTTCAGTATTTGGCCTGGCACACCTGCCAGGTCCACCATTCTAACAGTGGATGGCCCACATTACTTGTGTAAAGGGACATCCCTCAGACACATGGTGTCTTCTCAGCCATGCACACTTTGGATGGCCTGGGCAGTTTCAAAATTGTTCTTAAAATGAAAACAAAGTTTAAAACTTCTTGATTCACATGATTTTGTAGGGTTTTCTGGGTCAAGTGAACAGCAAACCAATTTTGGAGATCACCTAAGACTGCTTACAGGAAGAGAGAAACTTGAAGTGTTTTGTTTTGTTTTTTTTTCAGTTTATTTTAAAAAAATGTCATTGAAGTATCATTGCTTTATAACATTATAAAAGTTCCAGATATCACTATAAACAACATCTGTTTAAAAAATATTAAGTTTCAGATATTATAAATCAACATCTGTATATAGTACATTAAATTCATTACTAACAGTCAAATTCTGTCCTTCACCAAATACATTGCTTTTATCTGATTTGCCTAACCCACCTCTCCCTTCCCTGTAATAACTACTAATTTGGTCTTAAAAACTAATAATATACTTTTGTCTTATTTGATTCATTTGTTTGGTTTCTCTATATACGACACATGAGTGAAGTCATGCAACATTTGTCTATTTCCTTCTGACTTGTAAATATGTCCACCCATATTATTGCAAAAGGTAATATTTCATATTTTTAAATAACCGAGTGGTATTCCACTGAGTATATATAACACAGCTATTTATCCACTCATCTGTTGATGGGCACTTAGGTTGTTCCAGCTCTTAGTTATTGTGAATAATGCTTCAGTGAATATGAGGATGCATATATATTTTTTTAATTAGTGTTTTTGTGAGGAAACTTTTTTTTTCTTTGTATACATCTGTATAATCTATTCTAAAAAGTGTATGCATTACTTTATATATTAAAGTATATTTGATGAAGTCTTTCATATTAGTAAAAATGTTTATGTCATTGTTTTTTAAATTGTTCTATGCTATTCCATTGTATGGCTACATTTTAGCATTTAATCAATTATCTACTTACAGGATTGTAGGCTGTTTCCCATATTTTGGTATTAAAACGATGTTGTTAAGATAACCTTGTGTATGTTTTCTGCACCCTCTCCTCAGCCCTGAGTATTATGAATTTTAATATATTTTTCATCCGCCAGCCAAAAGTAGTACTTTGTTTTATTCCATTGTTTTGATTTGAAATGATATTAGACATATTTCTCATTCTTGTTGTGTATTTGATTTTCTTATTTTCCTCTTAATGTACTTTGTTCAATTTTATTAGATGTTTTCTATTTTTTTAAAGAACTGTTTAGATGTAAAATCATTAACACCATCTGTGATTTACATGTGAAATATTTTTTCAGATTTGTTTTTGTGTTGCTTTATTTTATTCTCTTCCACTTTTTTCTCATATTAATTTCCAGTATGTATTGGTGTCTGTCCATATGTTGCTTCATTTCTCTGATTTGTCCATTCTTGCACTAGGATTCAGTTTTAATTACTGTTACCATATACCTGGTAAAGCAAGTTCTTTTCGTACTTTTCGTTTATGGAATGTTATTTTCTTTACATGCTTCTGTTTTTTAATGTATAAGGTATTTTTATAATGTTTAATTATTTCTTTATCTTGCTCTATGGTTTTCAGGATATTGAATCTGTACCTCAATCTGTATGTACTTCACATCACACCCATCACCAGAGTTCTAGTACCCATTTGTCAAATTGCAAATTTGGGATTGTATTAAATTTATAGGGGAAAGTTAACCTAGTTATAATATTAAGTGTGTTCCAGTCAAGTTTTATAGTTTTTTTCAACTATGTCCACCATATGCCTGACAAATTTATGCTTATCTATTTTATTTTTGATACTATTAATGCCCATAGGAGTTTTTGTTTTTCATTAACAGTATGACTGGCATTTTACAGGCATCAACAAGCATTGAAGAATAAGTGGATAATAGAGAAAACTTCTAAAAGTCAACATAACTTTAAGTATAGACTAAAGGAGAACTGTGCCTTGAAGGATTTAGACCAAAAAACTTGGTCCACTCAGTTTGCTAGGATTCATTTATAAAAGTGAACAGCATTCAGGACTCAAAGTCAGGTCTTATCTATCCATGATAGAACTTGGGAAGTTATGTATCCCCAGGAAAAGTCTCTCTGCTACGCACTAGTCCCTAGACCACTGTCATTAATGTCATTGTTTCAGATTAAGAAATTCCTTTCTCTGAAGATGCAAGCACCTGAGAAAAGTAGTAGAATATTATATATTAAGCCTTTCCTCAAGTTGTAGCTAATTTAAAACTTTTTGATAAGAGGAGAGACTCAAGAGAGAAAAGAACAAGGAGTTTTAGGATACTGTATATGTGGGGTGTGTAGAGGTAAGCAGAACGTTAGGAAAAGGAAGTAAAGTTCATGAATTTCTTTGGGCAGGAAGCACATGGTGATCATCTTCAAGCATACTACCTGACACATTACAGCCCCTACATGTATAAGTATACAACAGATGTGTGGGGAATAATAAGGGAAAAGCTTAGTTCAGATAAATCAAGGCTTTGGCAGTACAACAGAACCCTTGGTGTCTGGAATGCCAGGTGCCCACGGGCAAGGAAGACCTTAGCTGGAGGGGTTTCTGACGTACTGTTGAGACTTATTAAGAAGTTAAAAGTTAGCCAATTAGCTAGGAGATTGTGTAACTGTATGTATATCCTTTTGTGTTTGACTTCAGCTATGTGAACAATGGTTGTAAAAATGGATGATTTATGTCTTCTGCTTTTTTTGAAGAACAACTTCCTTGTGTAAGGACAATAAATGACCTTGCTTTCACTCTATCTTAGTCTCTTGTCTTTCTCAACCTTTCGCGCCCTCCTTCCTTCTCCCTATTCTCCTGGACAGAAATCCTGGCACAGATGAGTTGTTGGGCAAACAACTGTGCTTACCCCTTAACTATGCCTATGGATTATTCTGCTCAAAGTTGCAGTGTCAGGACTATTGTGGGGGTGACCACTACTTTGCTATTTAGACTTACTTATGTGGGATAAGATGCCAGCACCTTATTGCTAACAGATGTCAGTTCACTGGTGCTTGCTAACTGTTAACATATTTTACATTAAAACAGTAAGATGTGTGTTTATACAGTTTAAAATGTCTCCATATGCATAGGAAGAAATTATTGTCATCAGATACTTCATCACTGATTAGCTCTATCTCCCACTCCTCATGGGTCTGATGGTTTCTAATTGACCCCTCTAAGAAATACAGGGAGGCTGAAAGATGAAGGATAAACAAAAGTTCTTTGCTCACTGATTTTTTTTTCCACTGTTAGTATTGACCAATTTATTATATAATACAGTAAAATGATGACAGCCAAGAAGACATCACCTCCCGACTTCTGTTGGATCTGGGGAAAGGGGAGTAAAAAGCTGATGGAATTGAAAAGTATTTGCTTCTAACAGAGTAGAGAGGGGTATTAGAGAGAGAACAAATGATAGCTATTTGTGTTGATTCATGTTGAGAAGTTTGTTTTATTGATAATAGTTTTCTCTTTAGTTATAAAAAATAAATAAATATTGGGTTAAGATAATAAAGTTTCTTTCAAATTCTTAATGACAGACATTAAGTGTCACTGTAATTATCTATTGCGAGTTCCATAAGGTTGGCACCTAATCTCATTCAGTTCTTGGTGTATCTTTAATGCCTAGCAGATACAAAGAGCTCAATGAATAGCTGCCAAGAATGACTAATAAACACTGGTGATTCATTAACCTTCTGAAAGTGAGTACAAAACCTTTAACAAATTAAATGTAAATGACTAGGTACAATCCTAATGAGAAGGGACATCAAAGGGAAGGCATGTATTTTGGAACCTACTTTATTATACTTGACAAAAATAGCACTGACAATTCCTTGGTCTCAAACTAAATCACCATGAAAAATCTACTAGTATCTAATTGTTTTCTATTTATACCAAGTATTAGTCATATAATTTTTGCTAATAAATTCCAAACATAATTGCTTAACTCTCTATTTTCCGTCAGTATAAATGCAGTCTAAGACAAGTGAAATAATGATATGTAAATTGATCCATGTCTTCAGCCTAAACTGACCTTTTCTTTATTTTTTTCTTAATTATTACAAATTGGCAAAAGTAATTTGAAGTAGTGCATGCTTGTGATGCAGCAGCAAAGGTGTATGCCTTGTAAAGCCCAAGGACCCAGGTTTGAGACTCAGGGCAGTAGGAAGAAAAAAAAAAGGTAATTTGAAAGTTTGAAGTAACAATATCTGCACGACAGAGGTCATAATAAAGGAAAAGTTAGTTATGTAATCAACAGAAGCGGCATGTCCTCAAGTCAACCAGTGTGGCCATGGCATAACTGACAGTTCAAGAACTAGAGGATCTTGAGCCAAAATTCATCCAAAACTAGCTGAAAGTCAAAGTCAGAGGTCAGAGAGAACACAGTGGAGAATACAAGTGATAAAGCGCTGTTAGTCACTTTGTCCAAGAACAGCTAGATTTGACCTGACATGCACTGCAAGGTCAGTTCTCTGCTTCCATCTGTGCATCTTGGACGGTCCATTTCCCTTGACCACAGATTAGTCAAAGAGTCCTAGAGAAAACTAGGAACTTTGCAATTTTCACTTCACAACTTTCTGCCTGGGAAATGGCTTTAATCCTCAAGCACTTGGTGCCCTACTCCATAGATGTTGTTCTCAGGTCCTCCATGCACAGACATTGCCTAACACAAAAAAGGTACTTAGTATACATTTTCATTTTCCTCCCTCTTTCTTGTAGTCAAATTATTGATGAAAATCCTCTTTTATTTCTTCTAGGGTATTTCATTTTCACAGTCACCAAATCCTGAATCAAAGGAATGAGACATAGGGCATCAACCTTCTTGATTCTCTACTTGATTTTGTGTGAACCTTTCAGATCATCAGCACTCCATGAAGCTACGCACTCTGCAAAGTAATTTACATGGAGTTATGTCATTTATCCCAACAACACATGAGGCAATGTATTTGGGCTGCCATAACAAAAGTACCATAGGTAGGATGGCTAAACTACAAACCTTTATTTCACAGTTTTGGAAGCTCAGAAGTCCAAGATCAAGGTGCTGGCAGAATCTGTGTCTGGTGTGAAGACTATTTTTATCTTCACTGGGTGGAAGGGGGAGGGAGCTAACTGGGGCATCTTTTATAGGGGCAACAATCTCATTCATGAGGCCTCCACCCTCGTGACATAATAATTTTCTCAAAGCCCCATCTTCAAATACCATCCCACTGTGGGTAGGTTTCAACATATGAATTCTGTGAAGACAAAAACATTTCATCTACAGCAATTAGAGACTAACATTATCTTCATTTTTTAAGCTGAAGAAATTGGAGCTTTTGGAGTTTTTGAGAACTTTCCTGAGATCGCACATTATATAATTAATTTGTAATGGAGTGGAACATCTGTTCCAGGAGCTGAGCCTTAATTAAACCTGTCCCATGTGCTGGGTTGACTTCCAATGTGAGTGAAAAAAACACACAAGCAGATTGATTGACATGTACCATTTTTTTTTAAAGGAAAGGTGCAGGCAGAAATGAAAGCAGGCAGGAAAAGAGAGGAGAAAGAAATACTTCATTTATTTTTTAACTTCTCATCTCTTTCCCTTCAAGATGTCCATGCCCTAATATCAAGAACTTGTGAATATGTCCTCTTACATGGCAAAAAAGACAGCAGATGTGCTTAAGGTCATGGACCTTAATACAGGAAAATTATCTGGGATTATCTATGTAGATCCAATCTAATCACAAAAGACCTTAGAAATGAAAGTGAAAGGCAAATGGGTCAGAGAGTTGAGACAGAAGAAAAAAAAAAAAAAAGGAGAGAGATCTTCCTCTGAACCTCCAGAAATGAATGCAGTCCTGCCAATAACACCTTGATTTTAACCCAGTGGGATTTATGTCAGCTATCTGACATGGAGAACTGTAAAATAATATATTTGTGATGCTTGAAGTCACCAAGTTTGGGATGATTGGTTGCAGCAGTAATGGAAAACTAATGTAACTGGTCAAAGCCTTTATTCAGTCTAAGTCTGATCTTAATCACAAAAGCAAGCACACAAAATGGTCTGACTCTTTCGGGTCTTTCTATTACATGGAAAGAAAAGAAAAGTGCATCATGCCACCTTGTAGGTTAGAGTGCAAACCTGGATTTTTCTCAGTGGTAGATCCATGCTCCCAGACTAGCAGACACAATACCAAGCAAATATGGAATCTAAACAACATAGTTTGTCCTGAACTGGACTAACTGGTCTTGAACGTAAACAATCATGGACTTATTTTTCATTTGTCTCCTTTGCAGGTTTCATTAGAGAAACAAAAGAGTGAAACAGAGGGCACATTTATGCCTGGTGAACATCTCTAGATTTCTGAGCAACAGCAACATCTTATGGTATTTAAATTAATTTCAGAATAAAAATACATTGCTAAACAAAAGGATATTTCCTCGGTTGATTTGGTCTCAATTGTGAGTAGTAATTTTCTAAATTTCACTTACTTGATGAATAGATATATAAAATGTTTTGTACATATTTTCAGTGTAAAATGTTTAAAAATAAGACAAAGCAAGCAAGATATATTTTAAATGTATTCAGTGAAACATGGTCATTTTCACATTTTATTTCTTTTAATGCTCTTTCACAAATTACTTTTAGTCTCTCCATTTTCCTCCTGTCACATGACAAGTCTATGTTTCAGATTTTGTTTACGTTGTCTTTTTCTCTTTTTACTTCTGTTACATGTTCCCATCAACCTCCTCTGGCAGAGTGGGCAGGGATGTGCCAAGTGGACTGTGTCCCAAGGGCTGAGGGTCTCCTGACAGAGTTTGCTGAAACCTCATTAGTGCCAGACTCCAATAAAACCAGATTCCCCACCAAATAGAGTGGTGGGGGAGAAGAGTGATGAAGAGATTGTCTGGCAAATCATCCCTCCATCCTTTTCTTAACATATTTGAAAGTTATAACCAAAGTGAGCTAGTGACTTCAGGTTGTTCAAAAATTATCTTAACCTGAAGAAACAGTTTGTTGAGAACAAAACTGACCTGAGCACTTGTCTCTGGTAGAATTTTTTCTCTAGCCCATGAATGGTATAGTAATAGCATTTTCATTCTTTCAAATTAGTTTGACTTCCTTCTGAAGAATTACCAAAGTCAGCGTGCTTCAGGTTAGTTTTCCCCATGGCTTCCCATACAGAGACCTGGTCGGTCTGGCTCCTGGTCTAGCAGTGTCTGGCACATTAGATAAACACAATAAGTATGAGTGAATGATCTGAGACCTAAGGTAGAGTTCTTATCTTCTGCATCTCTTTTTTTCTAAGCTCTATAGTGATGATTGGAGGGCCTACAGGCCCTGTACTTCTCAACTTGATTGTAATTTCTTAAAAGATATTCCTCTATCTTAAGTTTAGCATCTAGTTGTGTGGTTTTTCTCTTTCTTCCTTAAATCATTTACAATTTCGCCTTTTTCACTAGACTTTCTTCCAAGAACTTTATAAATCCTAATTACTCATGACAATCTTGTGAAATTGGTACTACTGACATTCCTGTTTTATAGATAAGGGAACAGAAGCACAGAGTGCTTGGGCAACGTAGCTAAAGTCACAGAACTAAATGGAGAAGCCGGGATTTTACCCTAAAAGGCTGGACCCAGAGGTAGAGCTCCACTAACCATGCCATACTGTGCTGCCTCATCTCAGCAGCATTAGGGGGAATGATGGAGGAAAGGAAACTATTGGAATCTAAGTCAATTGAAAATCGAGAAGGGAGCAATACACAGACAAATGAAATCCAAATGAATGGTATGTTTTCAGATACTTCACATAGTTGGTATAGTACAAATGTTGATCCTGTATGAAATGCAGTGACAGAAAGATAGGCTGACTCCAAAAACACAAAAACACTAATTTGTGGAGATACATGCAATCCTATGTTTATTGCAGCATTACTTACAGGAGCCCAGAATTGGAAACATCCTAATCACATTGTTACATGAGTGAATAAAGAAAATATGGTTTATATATACATGATGGAATACTACACTACACTAAAAAAGATGAAATCCTGTCATTTGTGACAACATGAATGTAACTAGAGGGTGTTCTGCTAAGTGAAATAAGAAGCAGAAAGAAAAATACCAGATGATATCACTCATATGCAGACTGTAAAGAAACAAAGCAAATGAACATACTAAATAAAAAACAACCCTTAGTCATGGACAATAGAATTGAGGTTATCAGAGGGGAAGTGGGTAGGGGTGGAAGCCAGGAGTGGTGGGGTCCAATGGACAGTGGTGGAAGACTATTGGTAAATTAGTGGTGGGCGTAGTGTGGTTTCATATATTTGATAAATGGTGAATCCGACATATGAGCTTATAGTATTTAAATCAGATTTACTCAATAAATACAAAATTAAAAGAAAACCAGAAAGCTTCTATTGGAGGTAACACTTCAGTCTTGAGTCAAGATGGTGAGCAGGTATGCTCTCGCAGCATCAAGCCGGTGTTTGGAGGGTATGGGAAAGCAGTGGTATAATACTGCAGGTTCCTTAAACTGTTAAGAGAATACTACGGCAGTAGATGAAGAAGGCTGTGGAAAAACAGCCATAAGAAGGCTTCCTGAGAACCTTAACAGAGACAGGCTATTTTGCATCAAGAAAGCACTGGCCCTGACATGCAGATCTGCTTAAGGAACAGGTGGCAAAATATGAGGAGGACAGGTTCTACCTTGAACCACCTCTGAGACTGCCCAGGGATAGTGGGCAAAGAAATAAATATGCAGTTGGAATCTGTGGATGTAGCCATCCTCAAAGCAGTTTTGTGAACTGATTAACCTGAAATGTACAATGTAGAACTTACTTGTATTACTCTAAATAAAGATCTACTGTAATTTAAATACATAAAAACTTAGGCTGATTTTGAATATCTTAAACTTGAAAGGATTTTGCACTAGGCTTAAAAAAAAAGATCAACTTGTGAATCAAAACGTGACCTTGAGTGACAAATGGATGGTTATAGTACTTAGCAGGAAATTATACAAACTCACATGTGGTGAAAATGTTCAAAATTCTGGTAGACAGTTGTGTTAGTTTGCTAAGATTGCAAAGTGCCACAAACTGACTGACTTAAATAACAGAAATGTATTGTTTTGTAGTTCTTGTCTTGAACCAGAAGTCCAAGATCAAGGTGTTAGCAGGATTGACCAACCTTCCTAGGGCTGTGAGGAAAGGATCTATTCTAGGCCTGTCACCTTGACTTGTGGATGGTGACTTTTCCCTGTGTGTCCTTCTATGCCATTTTCTCTGTGTCCAAATTTCCTTTTTTGTAAAGAAACCTGTCATATTGGATTAGAGCCCACCCTAACGACCTCATCTTAACTTGATTACTTCTGTAAAGATTCTATTCCAAGTAAGGTCACCTTTGGAGATCCTGGAAGTTAGGACTCAATATAACACTTCCATTCAGCTGTATAATGAAGGAATAAGAGCCCGAGTCTGAATTATAGCTATGACATTTATTATGAGACCTCATTTCCTTCCCTTAAAGAAAGACAATATAGATAGTATCTGCCTCATGCTGTTGTCAGGATTCAATAAATTAGTAAATATAATACTTCATCCTGGATGGTACAATTCATATTAGATATTCATTTAAAAAATAGTTACTGAACACCTATTATGTGCTGACTACCATTCTAGGTGTTTGAAATATGAAGTAAATAGAATAGGCAAAAATACCTATTTCACAGAGCTCATAATCTAGTGGGGAAAGAAAAATAATTTAAAAAGTAGAACACACAGAATTACAGGCAAAATAAGTACTCTAGAAAAAAAATTAAGCAAGAGAAAGGCA
Organism: Solenodon paradoxus; assembly: GCA_004363575.1. Taxonomy (NCBI): domain Eukaryota; kingdom Metazoa; phylum Chordata; class Mammalia; order Eulipotyphla; family Solenodontidae; genus Solenodon; species Solenodon paradoxus. The sequence continues at coordinate 155,594 of RJWH01000770.1, read as the reverse complement.
AGCGAGCATTGGGGACTGAAATTGAGATCAGAGAGGGCCACATGGAGGTACCATATGAGCAAGATCCAAAGAACAGGAGGAAACATGTAAATGTTTATCTGGAGCATTTCAGATATAGGGCTTTTTCCCTACCTCACACTATTGACATTTGGGGCTGGATAAGTCTTTGTTGAGGCGGCAGTCCTGCAAATTGTAGGATGTTTAACAGCATCCCTAGCTGTCACGCACTGGATGCCAGTAGTGGGTAGCATCAACTCAGCCATTGTGTTTGACAACCAAAGATGTCTCCAAACATTGCCAGAGTCCTAAACCACTGCTGGTTGAGAACCACTGAACTATAAACCTGGGGGCAGGAGTGGGCCTAGTTTATGTGAAGCACAGCATGGGAACAGGTAGTAGATGAAATTTGAAGGGAGAAGGTTAAACCACCTTGCCTATAGGCTATCAGAGGGTTAAGGACAAAAAGTTAAAACAACTTGACCCACATTTTAAAAAAGATCTAGTTGATTGCCACACTGAGAGTTAACAATCAGAGACTTATTGGGAAGGCTACTCCAATAATCCCATTTATTTTTAATTTTTTTAAAAAAATTGTTCACTGATTTGGCTGTCTGATTTGGTGGTAGAGGAAAGGTGAGAGAAACGAGCTAAGAAGCTCTGGGAAATAAAAGTGGAAGGAGAATTAGCTTAAAAGGAAAAAGTTCTGAGTGGGCAAGGTAATTTGTTGCAGAAGTGGAAGGCAATATGATAAGGTAAGTTCATTTGAAAGAACAGAGGGGTTTTGTAGGACAGAGGGACTCATGCAGTCAAGTCTGAGTGCAGGGCCACTGAGGCTGTTACAAGGGATCAGAGCACTAGTCTGTAAGAAAGGGGGAGCCTTTGAAAAGTAAGTAAAGAGGGAAAACTGCAGCAGTGAGCACAATAGATCTTAGGAGGCAGAAAGAACCACTTCAAAAGGAGTCTCTTGGAATAATATGGTGAGAGATAACAAGAGCAGAAGATGGAATTGCAAGAGCACATCTTTCTGAAAGCAAAGGGAGGTCCTATCTTCAAGCTTGGAATGTTCTTCTTCAGGGACATTTTGTTTGTAGGCAGGTGCAGACTCGTCTTGCTCAGGGTGTTGGGAAACGTTCCCACTATATCAGACATCAAGCAAATGCAAGTCCACCATGAAAAGATTAGGTACTGCAGTACTTTCTTGGGGAAGGTGTCCCCTAGAGAAGGGTGTGTTAGAGTTCAAGGGTCTTTTCAAAAAGACAGTGCACTGTAGGTAAAACTTTGCCCTCTTTGACAACAGGGAAAAAGCAGGTTGGCAACCGGAGAGGTCTTTCAGGATGGTCATCCATTTCTATGTTTGGATTTCAAATGCCTTAGCGGGCGTAGCACCCCAGGATAGGAACTCCAAACCAGGCCCACTAAATTGCCGATAGGAGCTTGATGCGCCTGCCTCTTAGACCACCTGCATAGTGCACAAGTCTGATTTTCCAAAGGGACTCGCCCCATTTTTTAGGCTCAGCGCGTTAAGACAGTTAAGAGCGCGGCGAGCACCAGTGGTTCAGTCACCCGCACCTCCCGGGTGTGGCACCAGAGCGCCGGGAGTGGAGTGGGCTTACCGGGAGGGGGAGTGGCCTCGCGGCGCTTGATGGGGGCGGGGTCGCGCAGGGCGGGGCCGCGCAGGGAGGGACGTGGACTCGCCAGAGAGCCCCGCTTTGCGGCCACCGCTCTGGAAGCAGCACGGCGGCGCCACGGTCTCCGCCATGTCTGCAGCCATGAGGCAGAGGTTCGACCAGTTCCTGCAGGAGAAGAACTGCATGACTGACCTCTTGGCCAAGCTCGAGGCCAAGACCGGAGTGAACCGGAGCTACATTGCGCTCGGTGGGTGCGGGGCCGCGGCCCGGCTCGTCGCCAACGCTGGCCGGGCCCTGAGACGGCTGCTGGGAGGCAGGTGGGGAGAGCGCTCAGGAGGGCGGTGTTGGCGACCGACGGGACACAACTGGCGACCCGGAAAGGCCAGCGGCGGGCGATCCCGCCGGCCCTCGGTCGCCCAGGTGGCTGAGTGCCCGGCGCGCGGCCGGTGTCGCTGACGTGGCTGTGCGCAGGGTCGGTTCTGGGCGGCGGCTGGGGACCGGTGGGAGCCAGAACCGCCGGCCCTGCGCACCGCTGGAGCTAGCGGCTGCGCGCCTTGCGGGATCTACGGCTCCAGACGGTCTTGAGCGGGGCGCCCTGTTGGAGGCCGGCAGAGGCAGGCGTAAAGGTGGGGTTGCCCGGAAAATCCCTGGAAGGCGCGGGTGCAACTCCGGTGGTTTGTTTTTCTCTCTGGCCTAGAACAGGCCGAGCCTTGTGGTGTAGGCGGGGCTGTAGGCTGGAGCGCCTGTCACATACCATCCAACTCACTTCTCGCCTTCGGTCCCCAGGTGTCATCGGGCTGGTGGCCTTGTATCTGGTGTTCGGTTATGGAGCCTCTCTCCTCTGCAACCTGATAGGATTTGGCTACCCAGCCTACATCTCGTAAGTGGTCACCCCGAAACCCTTTCTTCCCTCCAAATTCACCCAGATCTGCCATCCACCACTGCCCTGGTTTACAGTGTATCCGCATTTCCCTGGAAGGGTAATAACTGCTTAAGGTTACACATTTTAAAACCTTACTTTGATGCCTGATCTCCTCCTATTGATAAGCCGAAGTGTGTATTTCATCAGATTATACCCATGAGGTGTGGAAAGTCCTACAATAGAGTTGTTCTACCTTTACAGAGGGGGAGATCTCAAAGGGTTCAGACAGCTGATTTCTCTCTAATAATTATTTTAAGGTCTATTTCAAATTTTATTTATGTTCATAGACAGTAAAACTCCACCATTTAGAACTTCCTCAATTGTGAGTTAATGTTAATTCAGATATTAGGGAGAATTTTGACTTCTTGATTTTAAAAGGGCTTGTCAGTGAGTATAGGCAAACAACAAAACTTACCCTAGTTTAAAAACAAACCATAAAAATGCAACCCCATGTATCCCTTTGATTCATTTATATAAACTAATTTAAAAATGAATCAGCTTAAGATCTGAATTTAGTACTAGTTAAGGCTGTTTTTAACACTAGAGTGTTTTGAAAATGTGATACAATGCCATCTTCCCATTTATTCGAATAGGAATTATTACTCACAAATTAATTTTATTTTACTGTATAGCTCTTTCCAAGAAAACTGGTGTGTTTACTTTTCGCAGCTATAGCGATAAAAATTAAGAAAGAAAACATTTTTAGCTGGGAGGCTAAGATACAGATTATACATTATTGTGCTTTTTACCTGTCACTGGGACCAGGCTAGAATTTGCTATGTGACTGAAGGTGGTATGATGTGTTAGAGGAAGTTAGTTTCTGATTGAAACCATTAAATTGAAATTAAATATTTAAGTAGAAGTTAGTTACTGTGTGTCTCTGGCACAGGCACATAGTGGCTCTCTGAAAAGTCTAGCTTCCTATGGAATACTGCTTGCTTATGATTTTGGAGATTCTCAGTCTTCAGGCTGAGAAGAGCTTTTACCTTCTCCAAAATTATCTACTAAACACCATCCAGATATTACCTGTATACCAATCAATGCTTAAAGCAGACCCCAGCATCTTATTTGGCTTGCACATCAGTGAAAAAGCTACAAGAATAGCAGTTTTCCATAAAATATAATCTGCTAAATGGTGTATATAGAAAGTTTATAAGCAACCCCAATTCGAGATGACTTGCACATCATTATGTCGATAACAACATACAAATTAACCTGTGAGTAGATTACTTCTCCTCTGTTTGCATATTCCATCTGCAGGAGGTTTTTGTTTTGTTTTGTTTTTAATGGAAGATGGTATAGGAGGAAGACGCTTCTTTAGTTATATTGATTTTGGTTTTTCACCCCACACTCTGGTCATCCTTGGGTGTTTTTACATGTTCTTAGCCATAGCCAAAGAGCCACATGATATGCCAGGAATTTTTTAAAAAGAAAGATTTCAAAGCATTTTTTAGTTTTATGCTTTAAATGTTATTGATTACATTGAGAATAAATTTTTTGTTGTGGTTTAGTAACTAGCAGCTTGAGCTACATTGACTTAGCAAGGAATGTGGATTTTTAAAAATACTAACTAGTGTAACTTTTTTACTCCACACCCGTGCTATTTGATACTTAATCTTGTGAGAAATGTAACCTTCTGTATTGGTGTAATTAGATAATTGGTTTAGACTTTAAAAAACAATATACATCCCTAGGTGGGATATGTAAATCTGTGGGTATATGGGTTGAATGTAGCCGAGATGAGGACAGAAATAGAACACACTTCTCCTTGACCTGAAGTGGATTAATTCGAGCAGGGTCCAATTTGTAAATTCATTATTTAAAGTAATTTCAAGCCAGTCAATTTCAGCTTTATCATTTGTTTATCATTTTCTTTGATTCTTTTTCTACATAGTCAATTTTTGCCCTTTGTACTTACAAGAAGCTAAAGGTTCTTCTATTGCTAGTAAGTCTGTGAAATGGTAGAGATGGCCGTGTTCTGAATAGTTCAGGAAAGTGTGTTTTACGTATTTTAGAATTATTCACTCAAGAATATACACTTGATTTTTTTCCATTTGAATATACTGAGATAAAACATTTAAAGTATACCTTAATAGAGGTTGGAAAATTACTAGAAACATAATAAAGGGACTATAATGATGTAGACAATGTTGAAAGTCCTTGGCGTAGATTAGTTACAGTTACCTGTGCTTTTTACCCTTGAAGATGGAGTGAGAGGAAGGGAAACATGACCTAGTGATCTTGGGAATAGTATAGAAGCCAAACTGGCCTCTGCTTTGTGAATGGAGTTTCATGGGAGTGTGTGCACAGTAGAATCCATACAGATCCCCAGTTAATAAACATTCAGACAACCAATCTTAATATTAGTCATCTGTTCATTGCATAATCAGTGTGATTGAAAAGTTCTTGAAAATGGTGTTATTAGTAGCACCTAAGTCGATGTTACTTAAAGGGTGATCTCTAATACTTTCACTTCAGTTATTCTCTTTGCCTTTTTTAATTCTCTCAGTACTCTCCAGTCAGAGTTATTTAAAAAACACAGGTCACGGATGCACCCTTGTGGTTCAGGCAGCTGAGACAGCTGCAGTGTGGACCATATTAAACCTAAGGACACAGGTTCGAGACCTAAGGCCAGAGGTAAAAACCAAAATAAAACAAGTAAAAATGCTTCTTCCTCCTCTCTTCACCTTTGTCCACCCCCTCCTCCCTTCCTCTCTTTAATAAATAAATACATTTTTTTAAATACAGGTTTATTTATTTAGCAAACATCAAATGCCAGCCATATGCCGGGCACTGTGACAGGAACTGGATATACCAGGGACCAAGTTAGACATGCTGTCCACCCTCCTTGAATAGTCTGCCCGGGTAAGGTGCAGTAAATAGTAAAGTAGTTTCAGAGTATGATAAGCCCTCTAAAGAAAATTGGCAGGGAGCTGTGATAGAGAGTAACAGAAGGACCCTCGTTGGATAGTTCTCTGCAAGACTGTTTAAGACTGGTGAATGAGATGGGGCCAGCCAAGAGCAGAGCTGGGTAGAAGTAGAAGAGTGCCAGTTGTGGCCAGGGCTCAGACTGGGAGGGACTGTGGGTACTCTGTGTGAGGGTGGGGAGGAGGAGGGGCAGGAGCCTGAGCATTTGATTCCAACTGATTATGAGGAGTTTGCATTTTTTCTGACAGCTTCAGACACGTGGTGACATGGGGTGAGGTAGTATAATTTACATTTGCACTCTGGCAGCTTTGGCCTCTGGAAGGATTTGGTGCTCTTGCCAAATCATTGCCATCCCTTTCTTTTTCTGTCCTTGCAGTTTCGCTCCTATTTGCTCTCCTTGGGACATCACAGGGAGGGGCCCACAGTGCTCAGAGGTTAGGGCCTAGAAGCTGCAGGGTGCAGAAATAAAATTTGGAAAAGTTCCTTTGGCTTCTCCTTTTCCCCTGATTCACTACCTTGGGAAACCTGTGGGGGAGCTCACTGTGGGCTCCAGGCTCCAGCGTAGGCCTGACCTTTGCTCATGGAAGGACCACCAGGGCCTCCTCAGGTAGCCTCTTTTTACTGGCTGCTCCTATTCTTATGTATGTCATTTCCCTTTGAGCTCCTAGAGAGCTGGGCCTTTAATCCTCTCCTATGGTTCCAGGCTTTTTGGCTACCTTGCCCATGCAATTTGAAATCTAATTCCAGCCTTCTCATTACCAAAAGTTCTGACAGAATTAATCTTCTTACTCCTCTCTGTTCTTGGTAAGAGAAGGCTACTGGTTAATAGGAACCTCTGTTATTAGGTAGATCTGCCCCCAATCCCCAGTTTTTGCTGAGATATCATTCACATGCAGCTTTTTCCGTGTACAGTTCAGTGGTTAAAACATTCATGAAGCTGTGTAGCCATCACCAAAGTGACACATCCCAGAAGAAAACTGTATCTATTTGCATTCCCGCCCTGTTTCTCTTAGATGTTAGTCCCCAGAAACCGCTAACCTACTCTCTGTCTCTGTGGTGTTACTTATTTTGGATATTTCACGTAAATGTTTCTGATTCTGCCCTCTGTTCAGCAGCATTGCACCAGCAAGAGTGTGCATGAGTCCTGTCCTGCACTGCCCCTTCACGCAGGCTGTGCAGACCCTGTGCCCTCCAGGGTCCCGAGTGTGGATCCTGGGCCTTTGTTCAAATGAAATCACAAGGGAAAGTGTAATGACTTTAATTTTTAGTTTTGTTTTTGCCCTGCAGAGAAAGGAAAGGAAGAGGGCATTGCTTTTTGTCCTATTTAGCCTCTTTGTTTAAAATTCTTTCAAAATATCTACTTTCCTCACTTCATATTACTTCTTTCTTTCTTTCTTATTTTTTTTTAAAGGAAAGGTGCAGGCAGGAATGAAGGTGTGAGCAGGCAGGCAGGAAGAGAGAGGAGGCAGCACTTTATTCATTTGTTCACACTGGTTGTTTCCCCTCCAGGCCTAGGACTCAAACCCAGGGGTATGTGGCCTGCATCCTTCGGAGGCCATTTACCTAATTGCTGTCCTGTCAGGGTTTACCTTCAAATTGGGTTTCTTGAGGGAATGTAGCTTTGCCTTTAGCTCTGTCTCGGGAAGCAATGACTCTAAAAGGTGAAATGTTTGGGGATGATCCCTCTGAGGTTAGATCAGATAGTGGATGCTGAGGGATACCTTTGGAAAAGCATTGTCAGAATAATATAAGAGTTGGAATACAACATACCACAAATAAAACCTATTGTATCTTAGCAAATTATGCACAGGAGATGAAGTGAGGGAACCTATGTTAAAAAGGATTGAAATCTGCTTAATTAAGATGTACAATGGAAGGCTACTAAACCGAAGCTCCTTCCCTGGAAGGGAGTCTAAGAAAGTGATCATGGTGTGACTGAACTGCTTTCTATTTTGTAAAAGGAATTTGCCTGAAGAAGAGCCAGGCTTCCATGGTCATTCTTTTCTGAGGCTCAGGAGTAAGGGATTTTTTTTTCTGGATTAATTGGTTATTTATTTATTTGAGAACTTGTAATTATCATCGGGGCTTTTTTCTTTTTTGCTCATGAGAACTTGGGAGCAGGTGTATTTTTTACTGAACTGTGCCTATTACACTAGTTTTTAGCTCTCTAGCTGTATGTTCTTTGTCATGGTGCTGCAGAGTGGGGCACAGCAGAGCATGCCTGCTCTGCCTTCAAGTCCTAACTGGCACTCTGTAAATTTTACCTTAAATGACACTGAATTAAACATTTAAATACTTTTGTTAGCTTTTTACTGGTTATGGTTTCACTTCCTATTACTGCTAATATTGCTTAACCATTTTAAGATGAAGGAATTGTGGAGAAAATTGAATTAGTAATAAAATATCCATATAGCAATTTAGGACTTTTTGTAGAGAATTATAGCTAGTATTTTGGTTAAGTCTCCCCCCCACCCCCTGCTTGCCTATGTATAGAGGGTAAATCAAAGGTGTGATTTAAGCTATTTATTCATAATCTGAGTCTTTGGACTTAAAGTAGTTGTAGGAGATTCTATTTCTAATACTATGATCTGGAGTATTTCTTATGAAATTTAATTAGCTTCTCTCTTCTCTTTATGAAGACCCTGTAGATTTGTTCTGTCTGTCCTTCTGAAATGCCTTCATCTCCCCTCTTGAGCTTCTCTCTTTTTCAGGACTGATCTTGAATGGAGCTTCAGTTTTCAAGTTACTATCCTTATGTAGTAAAACAAGTATAAATATGTTTAGTGACTATTGACAATATTACCAATTAATTGACTTGAGGAACAGTCAATGACTATAGTAGAACTTTAAGTACAATTTCAAAAATTGCTAATGAAAATGCTTTTTGTAACAGTTGAAACGTAAGTGGGGGCCGTACCCTACCCTGATAACATCTGTCACTTGGTTACTCTTCTGATTGCTAGGAGTAGACCTTATCATCAGAGACTCTCAGTCACATGGCCACTATGTACATCCTGCAGCTTCTGTTAGGCCAGGCCACTTAGCGAAGGGATCACTTACATGTCAGAGGGAACTCTACACTTGCCTACATGTTGATGTGATCCTCTTGTGTTTGGAAACGGTCAGTTTAGGTTTTTCCTGTCTAAACTGGGGGTGCTTGAGGTTAAGTTAAACTTTAAAGTACTGTACTTGGATAGATATTACATTTACAGAGTCATCAATTTTATTGGTAAAATATTGTCCCAGTTTGATTCGTATCCGCTGTTGTATTGCATCAGGCATTCATTTTTTAAACCATCTGTCTAATAGTTTAATGCATTCAGATTTGAGTTACAAAATGTTGCATAGGAGAGGTCTTAGTAATCAAGCTGCTGGGGTCAGCAGTTAACAGATCTGAAAACCAAGGCCACACACTGAAGTTACTTGACCTGGTCACAGGCTGTGGAGGTGAAGCCAGGCATAGATATCAGGATGCCTGACACCTCTGGCCTGTGCACTGTCAGTACGCCCCATGGTTTCTACTTGACACTGATTGGGGCTTCCCTTTTGGATTAAAAAACAAAATGGTGGACAGTTGTTAAATTAGGTCACTGATATTAAACACCAAAATCTTTGATCACTGCATGATTGCTTTTGTTTTTTCGTTAGAGATGTTTTATAGACTCATCTTAAAATATACTTGCCTGCACACACCTTTCTGGCTCGAGTGACTGAGGCATCTAAGTTACAACAATCCTGTAAAGCCCAAGGACCTGGGTTTGAGTTTGGGGATGAGGAAAACCCCCAGAATATTTATTTGCCTGTGAATTTAGCTTATTGTATATTATGCATTTCATTAAGCCGATTATTTTGCACTAGAACAGAATACTGCATTAAAGCTTATTCTTATATAATCATCTTAGAAGAGTATACATAGTTCAGAAACATTTGCCACTAACTCTCTCATATCTTTCCTAGAGGGTCAGGGAAAGGAAGTGGTAAGGGAATGGTTGAGCATGATATAAATTGTAAATGAGCAAATTGGTTTTATTGTATCGTTAGATAGGAATTTGAGCTGGGATGTAGGGGAAGGGAAGTTAAACCATGGAGCAATAAAAGTGCAACAATTTGGTTTAAAATACAACTGATCAGAGCTAGGACAGTTAACTGTCAGCTCTAAGTGTGCTTACCGATGCTCAGGAATATGGACTGTTGGAAAGAACAAAGGAAATAAATCATAAAAGAGGTGCCAATATAAAGTTCTCCAGTCAATTTAAAAGAAGCCACTAGACATTCAGTGAAAAACTATCCCACCTGGGTCGAGCCACCTTTAAAAACTTATGTCCCTAACCTCTCAGGGGCCAGCTTCCCTTACAAAGTAGCCATCCCCATGTCTGTCTGGGGATGCACTTTTTCCTCTTTTCTTCTTCCTGAATAAAATCCACTTTCATGGACTTCTGTGCTTTCTCTCTCTTTTTTTTGTTGCCTGTGCCTTGGGGTAAATCTTCTCTTTAAGGGCAAAAAAGAACCCAGAGCTGAGGCACAAGCCGAGCTGTGGTGCACTAGCCGAGCTGTGGTGCACTAGCCAAGCTGTGCTGTGATTAGTATGTTCCTTTTTCTGTTGTTAGTCTCTCTTCCTGTGTGTTCTGTGTGCATGGAAACAAAGTAGTATTTATGTTTTAAACTGTCCGATTTTTTTTTCTTTCTAATGTGATACACTGTGTGCATGAAATAAGTTAATAATGGGAAACTCCTAAACAGAGGGAATAGGAAACAGGAAAACCATTCGAGCTACCGTACAACCACCCAAAGCAGAGTCCCATTCATGGTGGGTGTGTGGAGGGTCACACTATCTGTTCACTGTGTTAAAAAGAATTATAAATAATATGATCTGTATTCTTCATATTCAGGCTTCAAAGACTTTATCTTAACTTCTGGAATATTTGCTGTTAAGCATAGCACATTAGAAGTAAAGCAAATGGGCCAGAAGCAGGTTCCTTTCTGCTCTTTACCAAGAACATAGCTCCGTTTTACTTTACGTAAGGATGGTGAAATGATGCAGAGCCAGAGGAGAAGAAATGAAGGGGAAAGCCTGTCTGCTGTGTAGTTCAGTGTATTTAATCTTTTTTTTTTTTTTTTTTTTTTTTTTTTTTTTTTTTTTTTTTTTTTTTTTTTTTTTTTTTTTTTTTTTTTTTTTTTTTTTTTTTTATGTTTTGCTTTGTTTAAATGGAAAATTAGAATGACTCAATTTCACGTAATGGACTCTTTTTCTCTGTGTCTTTCTTGTTTTTGTATGTGTTGAAGGCTTTTTAATGCTCTAAAACATAACAGATTATATCGAATTATTGTTAAAGATTTTTTCTAAGTATCATTAGCTGTTTCCTCAAGAGAGAATGAATGTGTGTGATGTTCACTTTAGTGTTTGTTTTTAACATAGCTCTAAAGAGAGGCCAAGTCTCATAGGAGGAAGTAGTTACGAATCTGATGCCATTGGTTTTGTTGGTTTGTCTTTTTTCTTTCCTAATAGAAATCTTTTCCTTCTCACGTACAAAAAACAATACGTGCCCACTGTAAAGACTTAAAAAGTAAAATTGTGCAATCTCAAAACCCACTACACACACAAATGCATACCTGTCTTGTTTTTAAACACAGAATCAGTAATCTCCTTTTTACATTCAGCACCATATCTTTGATATCTTTCCCTATTAATATTCCTTTTTTTAAAAAAAATAAAGGTAAATAGGCAGGAAGACAGGAGAGAGGAGAGAGAGGAGGAAAAAGCATTTTTATTTTATTTCCATTTAGTTGTTTACACTGGTAGTTTTCCTCTGGACTCGGGACTAACCCAGGGACATGTGGCTTGTATTCTTCCGAGGTGATTGGCTTAACTGCTTCACTAGCATGTGTCTAGTAATATTCTTATTAATGGCTTCAGAATGTTTCCTGGTATGGTATAGCAAAACGTATTTAACAGCACATGCAAAAGAATGAAACTTAAACTGTCTTAAACCATCCACAAAATTAACTCAAAATGGATTAAACACTTGATTGGAAGACCTGAAACCATAAAACTCTTAGAAGAAAATATTTTGAATATTAACCCCTTATCAGATGTACAATTTGCAAATATCTTCTCCCATTGCAAATCATATCTGATAAGGGATTAATATAAAAAGTTTAAAAAAAAATTCACACTACTCAAAAATTCAGTTAAGTAACGGGCAAAAGATCTGAGTAGACTTTTTCTACAGAAGATATACAAATGGACAACAGGTATGTGAAAAGAAGGTCAACATTACCAGTCATCAAGGACATGTGAATCAAAACTCAAGTGGGATTTTGGGGTCTAGCGGTGAAACAGCCAAGACATAATTCTTAGACATATTAGATCAATGGACTTAGTAAGTTTATTAGAGGAAGAAAGGGAAGTAGCTCAGGGGACAGGATCCTGTGGGCTAGGAAAGAACTGCTGAACTAATAAATTGGCAGGGTGGCCAGGTATATAACCTGCCTGGGCATAGTGAAGAATACACTGTTAGTGGAATTCCAGTTGGTATAGCCATTCTGGAAAACATATGGCGATTCCTCAAAAAATTAAGAATAGAGAAACAGTATGATTCAGCTGTCTCATTTCTGGGTATTTAGCCAAAGAATATAAAGTATTGCACTTATTTCTACAAGGTTAAAATCAGTGTTCAATTTTGAGTTCTTTTGTTTCTGCTTTTTGGTATTACTGTTTAGTGTTCCATTGTGTTAATGTGGAAATTCTGAGTTCATATTGTTGGTGACTAGGGAGATAAAACAATTTCTAACTCTTCAGAACCCTGAACTTGAACTTTTAGGGTGGTTTTTCTGTTTTTGATTTGGTGGATCTTGACGAAGTCGTAAAAATAATGAAATAGAATAGAATTGAAAATATCCAAGTGGTTTTGTGAAATGTTTTAGTTTACATTTATGTGTGGGTCTGCATGTTTATTGGATTATGTTTATTTCCTTAGCCAGGGATTACTTTGGTTCACAGAATGAAGCCCTTAACCCAGGTTGGATGTAAAAGAAACACATTTTTATCATGCAGATGTCTAAAACAGTAATTTTAAGTGTAAACAGGCAAACCGTATTCTATACCAAATAAAGCACAGAGGAAAACACCATACACGAAGGGTGGGCAGTCGTTGGTCTTTGGCTAGCATGCTTGCCTACATTTGCCTTTGGACTTCTGTGTTAGTGAGTATGTATTAGAGAAGAACTAAAACATAGACATGATTTGCATGTTAGAAGTCATTATATTATAATGCCTGTCTTCAATTCATTTTATGCATATTTTGTACACATTTTATGTATACAATATACATATTTTGTAATTAAAATACTCAGTTTTAAGTGGAAAACTTGTCCAGTCTTGAGGTTCAAAGCAATATTTACTTCATCACTTTCTCTCCCCTTATGTCTTTAGAGTTATCTCACCCAGCTATGACTTTGTCTCGCTGGTTATTTTCTTAGAACACAAACACATACACCCAGAGCTGCTTCTAATTAATTTAGAAGCTTTTTTAGTGAATGACTCAGCATGACTGGGCAGCTTTTCTCTTAGAGGAACTGATTTTACTGAGGAGCCCACATACTTCAGCCGTTACTCCACCTCCTATGCTAAACATGATTGAGATTTTCTCCCACTTATTGCCTTAGTCCAGTTCAGTATTAAGCATCCAGACCTAATGGGATAGGATAAGAATTGTAGAATTCAGGTTTAGAATGAGAAAATTCCTAGGGCTTTCTGTAATTCAGAAGTAAAAGATGATTTTTAAAGTTTTACTTCCATTCATTTGCAGAGTGAATTTTGTTTAAGCAGTAGTTGGTACTCAGAAAGTCATGCTTTTAACTGATGAGAGGAGGAAAGACCACAGCCTGAGAATCACACAGTGACAAATGGATCCATGGTATTTGTGTTCCTCTGTGTGTCATGAAGTATGTTATGAACTTTGGAAAATGCCAGAAATTGTGTTCCAGAAGTTCCATTGTGAAAATTCCTCCTGTCCGCACAATGGATCTCAGTTATAAAGTACATAAGAAACTGGTTACCATACGATAATTCCTGGATGCCCCTGGTTGCCAGTTAGTGGCAGTATCTCCTAAGGCCTGGGTGGAGGCTCCAGCAGGGTGGAGGTCCCGAGGACAGCTGGTGCTGGTTTCTCTGGCGATCTGAACCAAGATTTAGTAGTTTTAATGGCTCATCCTGATGTCTCCACATTGCTGTCTTGTACTCTTGCATCTAATAACACCTTTAATCTGTTTGCCTCAGTTTCTTACTTGGTGTTGGAGGACAAACTAAAAGTTTAATGTTTGAAAATGTTTCACTGAGATCTTATTGAATGATACATTTGCTTTTATATTGTCTTTCAGAATTAAAGCTATAGAAAGTCCCAACAAAGAAGATGACACCCAGTGGCTGACCTACTGGGTAGTGTATGGTGTGTTCAGCATTGCTGAATTTTTCTCCGACATCTTCTTGTCGTGGTTCCCCTTCTACTACATGCTAAAGGTATGTCAGTTTTCCCTAAACTGCTGTTTCCTTCCATCCATGTATTTGCTTTGCTCCCTACTGCTAAAATAGACTCAGTCTCAGTACCGCTTACCACTAAAATGAACTCTCTATCTCACAGCCTGTATACAAGGAATAAGAACAAATGCTTGAATTGTGTGCATCTCAGATAATAAACAGGAAGACAGTTTTCGCTGTTTAACTATGTTCACATTCTGTTCTTGACATGTTTGCTAATAATAAAGGATAAAAATACTGTGACTAGGACAAGCATTGTTGTTAGTTTTGCTAAGATCCTGTCTTCATGCATTATTGTTTATATTTGATATGGAAACCCTGTAAATTTTGGCAGGCCATTGGTTATTCAGTGGTGACCAGGAGTCATTATTTTCTGGAAGAAAAGTTCTTATTTCTCATACAGGTTTAGAGAAAGAACTATGAAATGGATTCTCTGAGGAAGTCCCTTTAACGGGTACAATAGTCAGGGATCAGCCCTGCCTTGGCCAGTGTTTGGAGAAAGGAGTCGGAAGTTGAAATGCATTTCTAATGGGGCCTCTGTCAACTCCGGACTTGCACCAGTGGGAATGAGAATGAAAAGGTTCTCACACTCTGTAACAGTGTTTTTTTCTCCCTAGTTAGGACAGGCTGTCTTCCATGGAAGAGGCCCAGCTTTCCATTAGTCGCGTAGGATGTAAAAAGTGACCCAGGTCCACAGACTTCCCATGCTGTTCTGAGAAGGTGTTGAGTTCAGCCCTTATGAATTCTGGGTTCTCTCCTTTCCCTTTGTATGTCTTAGTATTCATTTTAATAAAAGTCATAAAGGAAAATTTTTTTTATAAATTCGACTAATTGCAGTTTTTAAAAATGAAATTAAACAATATTTATTGAGGTCATTTTGATTTATAAAATAATAAAAGCCCATGTGTACAGTCATCAAATATATAACAGCACACTACACCCACCACCGAATTATCAAAAGTCCTCCACCATTGGCCATTGATTGGATACTACCACCACTTGCTCCTGCCCCCCACCCCTTTGCCCTCTGGTAACCTCATTTCCATTGGCAATGTCCAAGGGTTGGTTTTTGTTGGTTTTTCCTTTTCCTTTGCTTTGTTTCTTTATATTCCACATATGAGTCAGATCATCTAGTATTTATCTTTCTCCTCCTGACTTATTTCACTTAGCATAATACCCTCTAATTTTCCATCCGTATCGTCTCAGATGGCAGGATTTCATTTTTTGAGGGCTGTGTAGTATTTCATTGTATATGTACCACATCTTTATCCACTCATCTGGTGTTGGGCACTTAGGTAATTTCCAGTTCTTGGCTATCGTTAAATAGTACTGCAGTAAACATGAGGGTGCATATATCTCTGCGAATTAGTGTTTTTGTGGTTTTGGGGTAAATACCCAGAAGCAGGATGACCAGAAACACACGGCATTTCTATTCTCAATTTTTTGAGGCATCTTCATACTCCTTTCTATAAAAGTTGCACTAAATCACATTGCCACGAACGGTGTATAAGTGTTCCCTATTCTCCGCGTCCTAGTCAGTGATTGCCGTTTCTACTCTTTTGGATAATAGCCATTCTCACAGGTGTGAGGTGATATCTCATTGTTTTTTTGATTTGTATTTCCCTAATTACAAGTGAGGAAGAACATCTTTTCATGTTCCTGTTGGTCATCTGTATGTTTTCTTTGGAGAAATGTCGATTCAGATCTTCTGCCCATATTTTGATTCGGTTGTTTTTCTCTTGTTGAGTTTTATGAGTTCTTTATATATTTTGGATATTAACTCTTGTCAGATGTGCAGATATCGTCTTCCAGTCAGTAGGATGAATGTCTTTGTTTTGCCAGTAGTTTCTTTAGCTATGTAGAAGCTTTTTAGTTTGATATAGTCCCATTTATATTTGTTTTTGTTTCCCTTGCCCCAAGACCTAACTTCTATTGCCTAACTTTTCTCCTAAGTATTTTATGGTTTTGATCTCTATTGTTCTGTAGTATACTGTATTTTGCTGTGTATAATGTGCACTTTTTACCTAAATTTGTGAGAGAAAAGTTAGGGTGCACATTAAACATGGGTAGTCTGTACCTATATAAATATTTTTAATTCTTTTACCCTAAGTTTTGTACCATGGTCTGTTAAAAAAAAAAAAGATAAAAGTCCTTTATAATACAGAAAACAAGTACCTAAATGTAAATAAATAAAAATTTGAGCTAAAAAAAAAAAACAAAAAAAAAAACGAAAGATTTCTTTCCGTGAAATGTGAGTATGCATTATATAAGGGTGTCCATTACACACAGCAAAATATGGTAGCTCAAGATTTAGGAATGTAGTACCTCCACCTTTGATCCTTTTTTCTCATGATTGCTTTGGTTATTCAGGGTTTTTTGTGACTCCAAATTAATTTTAAAACTTTCTGTTCTATTTCCTTGAACATGCCAATGGAATTTTGATGAAGTTGCATTAAACCTATATATTGCTTTCATTAAGATACCCATTTTAACAATATTAATTTTTCCCAACCATGAGCACCTGATCTTTCCACCTCTTTGTGTCTTTATTTCTTTTAACAGTTTTACAGTTTTCATTGTATAGGTATTTCACTTCCTTTGTTATGTATATTCCAAGATGTTTAATTTTTTAATTTCTATTGCACATTGAATAATTTCATTCCCTTTTATCATATTACTTGCATATCAAAATGCAACAGATTTTCGTTTTTCTTTTAAAGGAAAGTTAAGGCAGGAGTGAACACAAGCAGAAGCAGGCAGGCATGAAGAGTGAGAAGGAAGAAGCATTTTTATTTTATTTTAGTTCATCTTGTTTATTCCTGCTGGTCCCAGGATATGAACTCAGGACCTTGGGATGAATGTGGATTATGCCCAACCCCCAGTCTACCAAGGGGCACCTGGGTTGGTTTTTTGTTTTTTTTTAAAGGAAAGATGCAGGCAGGAATGAAGGTGAGTAGGCAGGCAGGCAAGAAGAGAAAGGAGGAAGAAGCGTGTTTATTTTAGTTTTTCAATTTTTTATTTATTTGTTCGCACCGGCTATTTTCCCATGGACTGGGAATTAGAACCCAGGGGTTGCAGCCTGTGCTCCTGTGGAGGTGATCAACGTAACTGCTACACCACTGGGGCGCACCTGTGTAATTAGTTTTGTAGCTTGCCACTTTACTGTACTCATTAATTCTAGTAATTTTTCAATCAAGTCTTTAGGGTTTTCTGCATATATTATCATGTTATCTGCAAATAGTTATAATTTTCTTTCTTTTCCAAATTTGGATTCCTTTAATTATTTCTTTTTGCCTAACTGCTCTGGCTAGGACCTCCAGTATGATGTTTAAATAGCATGGTGAGTGGACAATTTCAGTTTTTCACCACTGAGTATGACATTGACTATGTTTTATCATATATGGCCTGTCTAAGTATGTTCTTTCTATCCCAGTTTTCTGTAGAATTTTATCAGAAATGAGTGCTGAATCTTATCAAATGCTTTCTCTGCATTTATTGATATAATCATGATTTATTTTCCTTGTTTTTATTGATGTGGTATTATTACATTAATGGATTTGCATATGTTGAATCATCCTTACATTCCCAGGATAAATCACACATGGCCATAATGATCTTTTTGATGTTTGTTTGAATTTGGTTTGCTAATCATTTATTGAGAATTTTTAGGTGTTCCTTTGTAATTTTCTTTCTTGGTGACATCATTGTCTGCTTTTGAAATCAGCACAACATTGGCCTCTAGAAATAACAATGATATATGCGAGTAGGCAGCATAAAGTTAAAATAATGACAGACAAGGAGGGTGTATTTATGGCAATTACTTCAGATAAGAAATTAATATCCAGACAGAAAAAAAATGTATATATACATTTACAGGTAAGAAGAAAAAGAAAAATGGACAAAAACATTAATAGACATTTCACAGAAGAGAAAAAATATGAGTGACCAGTAGGTATTTTAGGAGTGATATTGGAATTGTGAGTTAAAATAGTGTAATATCACATTTTGCTCATTAAATTGCAGACACTTAAAAGATTGTTAATATCTGATATTAATGAATATTTGAAAAGTGCATGTGTGGTGGTCATGATATAAATTGGAGTTGCCTTTTTAAGGAACATCTTTGAGAATTTCTTATAAAATGTAAATGTTACAGTCTTGCAGTGAAGTTTCTAATTATCCTAAGAAAACATTCGATTTGCATAAAGATTTATTGCATCATTTTTAGTTGTAACTAAAAATTATAAATAACAGGTAAATGTTTACTTAACAGTACATTCCTCCATATAGTTAAATGGCATTAAATGATCCATATCTACAGATACAGAAATTTTTGTATTATTTATTATAAAAATTATAGAAAATTACATATACTATGATACTGTTATGGCTTTAAAAAAGCTAAATGAATTTTAAGCAAAACATACTCATAACTTCTTTTAATTTGAATGACTTTACTACAGAATGCCTGTAAGACGGATGAAGCATTTTCTTCTCAAAGCAAATGGAACATTGATTGTGGGAAGATTTAAGATTTTAGAAATTGCTGGATTTTTTTTAATGTTTTTGTTTTTCAAAAATGAAAATTTATTATATTTTTATAATCTTTAATTTGAATGTCACATATTTTAAATGTGTTTTTGTTTTGTTTTTGTTTTTAAGGAAAGGTACAGGCAGGAATGACGGCAAGCAGTCAGACAGGAAGAGAGGAGAAAAAAACACTTTATTTTATTTAGTTGTTCATCTTGGTGTCTCTCTTGCCCTGGGTCTTGAACCGGGGACCTTAGGATGTGTGTCAACTGTGCCTCAGTGGCCTAGACCACCAGAGCACGCCAAAATATTTTTAAAGCCCTTGGTAAGATCTGTTTCATGGAAGTTACATCACAGTGAGGTCTCTAATGGAAAGAATTTGGCCTTTGCTTTGGGCCTGCCTGCTGCCTCTGTTTAGCAGTTTCCATTAGCAGAACTACTCACACCAATATCTGACCTTAGACATCCAAAATGGAGCAAGCTGCTTTTCAGTCCGCTCTTGCTCCTCTCTGCTAATGGAGGTCACATGGAGAGAGGATCCAGTACTAGAGGAAAATCACTAAACATATTTTGAAACACATTACATTAATCATGCTTTGCAGCAAATTTCTTGCCTAGTAAAAAGAATATGCATCCATTAATCTCCAGCTACCGTCAACGGTGTCAATGAGATGAGAGTGAATTTAATGCATATGTTCCAAAGAGGTAATGTACTTGAGATGATAGAAAATTGATTATGCTCTCAATCTGAATGCTATCTTCCTGCATTAATAGCATATTCTGAGTGGTTTCAGTGAACAGACTGAGAAAAAGTCTCCTGCCTGCAGAGTCTGCAGGAGACATTCAGTACTGGCTTAGATCTTAACTTTGCCAGAGGTATCATTATATATGGTGGCTGCTTGGGAGTATGAAAAAGACCTGCAAGCCGGACAGGGTTGGAGGAAGATAAGAAAAACTGATGGTTAGGTATCAAAGGTTACTTGAGAAAATAATATGCCGTGTATTGAGCTAGAAACAGTAGATCATCTCTGTTCTGAACTTTGCTCTAAGGTCTGTCGTTGAGCAAGAGGGTGTAAAACTTAATGTAAACAGTTTTTTTCTCTTATTTGTGAAAGTACTATATGCTCATTTTTAATTTAATTTAATTTTTTGTTCTGCAGCTATTTATTTAGAACCTTTATATGCCAGAATCTGCTCTAGATTCAGAAGATATTTTAGTGACAAAAACAAAGTCCCCGCTGCCAGACTGTTTACATTTGTTTTTGTGTTGGGTAGCATGTTTTAATTAGGAACAAATATATGATTTGTAATCCTACCATAGTTAATTAACATTTAGGTTTGTCTTTCTGTCTTTTTAAATGTGAAAATTTATTGACCTATAAACAAATAGATGGGACTGTGTATATGTGTGTTATTATTTTAACTGTATATGATTGAAACTATATATTATATTACTATACACAATTCTGTCTCACTTCCAACTAATATAGAATTTACTCAAATTATTCAATATTCTTAATTGTCTAATCAATTATAGAAAATAATTTACCAGTTCCCCAATTCATAGCCAGGAGATCAGTCTTTAATATTTATTTTAACAACTGCAGTGAATATCTGTGCACCTCAGCATTACCCTCATTCGGGTAATTTTATAGATTTATTTTTAGAACAAGGTTGAATAAACCCTGGCAAGTTTTCGTGCTGCTTTAGACTGTCACTTGTGCTATTTTGCCCATTGACAGAGAAAGGAAGGCATTTCTCTTAACTTCGTAGGAGGCAAAAAAACTCCTTTGTATGTTCTTTTTAGGTTTTATTCCTGAACAGTCATTCTAACTTCTGACCACCCCTACACTACAAAGCTTTTCCTAAAACTTATGGTTTTGGAGTTTTGTCTATTGAATAAATATTGACTATTTATAAAGTGTCAGTCCCGACACTGGTACCCAGTCCCTAGTGCCATGGAGTGCTGTCTGCAGGGCTGCCTTCCCACCAGATCCCATTCCTGGTGTCCTCCATCTCAACATTGGATATGTAGGTGGCCCACTGAGCAGTATGAAGTAAGTCCCAGGTCCTTCAGTGTTGAGAATTTTGCAGGAGCACCAGCTCTGTGCCAGGCACTGTCTTGGGCAAAGAGGACACTCTAATGAGCAAAAGAGGCAGGACTCTGCCCTGTGGAGCCGCTGTTCTCTCTGACTCAATTCTGGGCCAGGTGCCTTGGAGCCCAGTTCCACTACTTCCCGGGCATGTTGGTTCAGCTTTTTGTTCTTTAGTTTCCTCACCCTTCTAGAGCAAACTGTCTTGATCTCTGAAGCGCAGGGGCTTGTCAGCCTCACCCTGGTGTTCTCGGACCTCTTGGTGGTGTCTTGTTCTTGAATAGTTGATCTTGCAGGGGGAAGTCAGCACTGACTTATGTCACCTTTTTCTTTTTAAAGAGGAAAGAAGGCAGGCAGCAGGAAGGGAGAGGAGGAAGAAGCGTTTTATTTATTTAGTTTTAGTTGTCCTCTCACCCTCCATCCCAGGCCCCAAACCCAGCGAATCCAGGTCACTGGGCACAGGTTTAAGCCCTGCACCAGGGTGCACTCTGTGTCACTATCTGGTTTGTGATGTTACTCTAAGACTCATGTTTTTGATTTAGTGATTGTGCCTTATCAAGACATCAGTGGTGAAAAACGCTTTTTTGTGACATTAATTCCGTTTCACCAGGCTAGTTCCAAATTGGGCATGTTGAGCATATCCCTACCTTGGAAATGCATCTTTTGAGGGAAAACCATATGATGACAGAATTTTCTGACCTGCTGTCACTGATCATGTAGGGATTCATTGTGTTCATGCTTCTAGTGCTGAGAGTCCAGTGACAGTAGCACAGACTTTAACTGCAGCTGAGTGTGGGCTGTGCCATTGGCGGGCAGAGGGAGGACACAGGACTGAAGGGATGCTCAGATCTGTGCAGTCAGTCTCCTTGGGCTGTAGAGTGGTTACCTGGATTAAGAAGAAGGATTTGTAAATGCTGGGGACTGAATATCACCTTGAGGGTTGAAGGTAATTAACTTTATTTTCAATACAAGAAAATTATCTCATTTGAGAACTGGAAAATGTTACACTTGAGAGCAGTAATTATTTTCCTGTCTCCAGACATTAGCTAGAGGGTAACTGGAAAGAACTAAATTAACTGTCTGGAGTATAATCTACAAAGTAATCACTCTGGAGAAATGTAAACACTTAACTTTGGTCCTGTCTGGTATAGTAGTCTTGCCTTAGTTCACCCAGAAAAGATGAGTGACTTAGCTTGTCTAGATTGCTGAAAGGTTGATATCTACATACATAATATTTTAGAGATTTTCAACAACAGAAAGAATGGTCACATTAGGTAATGTGACTATTGTTTGTATACTTTCTTCAGATACATTAATTTGTGACTTTCAGAAAATCCTGAAGAGAAATTTGGCTCTTGTGCTGCTTGACTTACCTAGGTCCCAGCAGAGCCCAATTCTCCTGTTTCTTAATCACAGGAAGTCACTCCTACTTCATCTTGATGCCTCTAGTTATAATATGGCCATCTATCTCTACATCAGTTATCTGGAAAATCAGAAATTCTAGTTAGGAATACCACCTAGAAGACTATTTCCTACATTTTTAAAGAGTAAGACATGAGGTATTATAATCTAAACTCCCAGCCAATTTCCTAAACACTAATAAAGTACAGCAAAATACCCCTATGTACCAGATATCATTAGTTTGGGATGTTAGATGCTAAAAGCACTTCCTTTTCTCCAAATAGTTCATCTCATTGGTGAGAAACTATTGCTTTATATGCAGTAGTACATCCCTTGGACATGACATGCCCTTTCAAATGTCTTCATGAAATTCTGATGTTCTGTCAGGAATGTCACTTTCTTTTTACCTGTACATCATTTTGTTCAAATTGTTGTATTGAACTTTGGATATGTATGCATTAGCTTCTGCTAGGTAAGTAACCATGGGAAAACCTGGCATGAATGTTTGGATATTGGACTAGAAGTCTTCCACAGGGCAGTATTCCCTAGAGATGGTCCTTAAGGGCTGCCTGCATGTCATCTGACTCTCAGCAGAGAAGATGACAATTAAAGCGAGTTAAAATGTGGTCCCTTAGTTCCCCATATTAGGTTCATGTAGATAGGTAGCTCTCTGACTACATCTTATCCACTGGGGTAGACAGCCGAGCCCAGAAGTTTTGAGAATCGAGCCATAGGGAAGACTAACAGTAAAAACATCTTGTGATGTACTGAGGTTATTTCAAGGACTTAGCTCCCTTTGAGTGCTTGGGCCTTTTACCAAAGTTCTTACTCTGCCATGGGATGTTGGAATGCTCCCTGGAGTTTTGGGGTGCTTATATATTCTGTAACTGAGAGGTCAAGAGAGTGGTCCACATCTTCTCGTCCCCTTCTTACCCCCAAGCTTTCCCTTCCTTTGCCATTCTAACTCTGAACATTTTCTTCTCCAGTTTCTGTGCTCAGCAAACTAGTTCTGGAGTCTGTCACACACCAGGGTAGGAGAGGTGAAAGGAAGGCTGGGCTGAAATCCTCCCATCGAGGTTATAGTGGTGAGTGGCTGGTGTGTGGTTGAGCAGTCTGATGTGGAAAGCAGAGTGTTCAGTCCCTCTAATGCAAGCTCAGCCTCTGGCGACTGTATGGACAGGCAATGTTGTTTGTAGATGTTAAGTCACTGATGCTACTTAAGAGTAATTTATGGTTTTTTGGTTCAGTTTGGCTCAAACATTTACGTACTGAACTACATATTGCAGTAGAGTACTGTATTGATTTGTCTCTTTTTTTTTTGTAATTATATGTATATCATCACTTTCAGTTTCATTTCGGGTAGTAAAAGGAAAGTCACAAAATACTTATTTTAAAAAGGGTGTCTTTTGGTTCTGCGATTTGATTTCATTGCATTTAAAACCAGTTAATTCATTAACCTGCTACTGTTTCCTGAATACTGTGGCAGACAGACAGAGCTCTGCTATGCTAAGTGCTCCAAATGCTTATTTTCTTACAAAATCTTTGTGGGGATAGATTTAACATTTTTTTTCTATTAATACCTATTTTAAAGTCAAAAACGGACTTAAACAGTTAAGTAACTTTAGGTTTGTCCAGCTAGTAAGTGGAATCAGAATTAAAACCTAATTTCTCTGAGCCTATTTTTTATTCTCAATATACTATAGTATGAAATTATCTTATAATCCAGTTTGCTGAGAGATCTGTCTATATCTTTAAATGAAAATTGTTAATTTTGTGTCCTTTGTTTTATATTCTTAACTAACTTCTAGTTTAATGTTTTATTTCTAGTGAAGTATTAAATCTATGTGGATTATACATTTATATAATTCTGACTTGGCATATTTCAAAGCCATATAATTATAATTATTAAATTATATGGTTATATAAATATATATAAGGCTATATGTAATTGTCATACCTCAGAGATATATAGATTTAGGTAAATGTTCTTGGTTAATGATTTTCCTTACTGCTTTTGCTTTTAGTAATGTTTATGTACTATTAATATTAGGTGAGCTGTTTTGGGATTTGATGTTTGTCTAATACATTTTTTTATAATCCCTTTATTTTTAGTGTTAGGTTGATTTGGTTTTAGGTATATTTGTACTTCTTATAAGAAACATATATATCTATAGTTTGTCTCTTTTTTAATCTAGTCTAATAAGCCATCTTTTAAAAGCTTTTCCCCCTGCTTTTATTTGGCTACACATTTTGAATCATGAATGTTGCTTTTCCAGGGTCTGTAGTTCAAGTAATGAAGAGCGCTCCTTATCTGTGGAGAAGCAGGATTGTGTTTTATATTTGGTGTGTAACAGAAATTCAGAATGTGACAGAAATTTCTCGGTGCAAACATGATACCTGATGGAGTGAGCTTTTTATTAGCACAAGTATGTGCATTTTAAGCTCAATCTCTATTGTTAGTGTAATCCTTTTAGCAGCTCTGCCTCTCCAGTGTGCTTTTAAGAGATTTTCGTAGAAAAGCAAGGTAAGTTTTTATTCTTTGAATGCATTCTTTGACTTAGAATAACTAGAACAAAGGCATTAGAATTAAATTTATGGCATAACTTGGAAGGTTTTTGTTTTTGTTTTTAAAGGAAAGGTACAGGTAGGAATGAAGGCAGGCAGATAGGCAGGAATAGAGAGGAGGAGAAAGTACTTTATTTAAGTTGTTCAACTTGGTTGCTTCCCCCAGCCCTGAGCCTTGAACCAGGGCCCTTGGGATGTATATGAACTGTGCCGCAGTGGACTTAACCACTAGACCATCGTGGTGCCCCAAAAGGTTTTGTTTTGTTTGAATTTATTTTTATTGTTTTAATGAAAATAATTATTAAAATATTAAAATAATTAACGTATTAAAATAATTTCCTCTGTGTAGGTTCCCCATTTCTTAGATATTATTTCAACACACCATGTCCTCCACCAAATCACCAAGTGTTCTTCCCCCTTGTCCAGTGGGCTCCACCACCATTTGCCCCACCTGCCCCATTCCCTTTTGGTAACTCAGTTCTGTTGCAAATGTTTCAGGGTTGGTTATGTTTCATCTGTTCCTTTGTCTATTTACATTGCACCTACAAGTGAAATCATCTGGTGTCAGTCTCTCTTCTGACTTGTTCCACTTAGCATAATCCCCTCTAGTTCCATCCATGTTGATTCAAATGACAGGGTTTTATCTCTTCTAAGGGCTGTGTAGTATCCCAAAATGTTTTTAACTTTGAAAAGTTGTAAATAAAATAGGTTAGGTTTGGAGTGTAAAGGAACAACTTTTCTTTTTCATATTCACCTAGGCTGTGCAGAATACAATATCATTAAGATCTTTTAAACTGAAATAAATCAGTATGTTGTTTATTAAACTTGGGTATCACTCTGAATATTTCTCTTTTTGCTCGCTATCTTATGGAGAAACACACTTCTTGGATAACTTGAAGTTGTTATCATCTGAATAAACTAATTTGGGAAATATATAATATGGCATGTCTTTAAATTTTTTAAGGCAGAATTCTTGTCAATTTTAATCTTATTGTCAGAGTGGAATCATAGTTAGGGACAACAGCTTCATTCAAGGTAACTGTAAAGGTTCTTTCCTTGAAGCTGAGATTCCCCCTACGGGATGGATGGTCAGGTGTGTTTTGTCATGTGATGAATAAATGTAGTAAACAGCAGGAGAAGCCACTGAGAAAAGCCTCAGACAGGAAACTTTTCTTAAGTGCAGGGCTGTACGGGTGCAGGTAAGTGCTATGCTTTAAAAATGGGTGTTTTAAGAGTTATGATAGCTGCTTATAGCTAGAAACTAAACAGTGGCCCAGGTAGAAAGGAGTCCAGTGCTAGACTTGTCCCGTTTTCTTTTTTAGTCTTAGCTCTCCCATACTAACCCACTGGGTGTTTTCTAAGAGCTGGCCTAGTCAGAAAACACTGGCCTACTGCCAAGTGTGGCAGGGCAGGCTTGGCCGGGTAGAAGGGAAGGGAAGTTGTGGGGTTGGGGGAGTGTGTGTGACAAGTCAGGGGGACAGGCACTGGGGAAGCTGGTTTTGTGGGGGGAGGGGTGGGGGCTGGTGTGGTCAGAGCCCTGCAATCTCTACTCTCCCCAGTGTGGCTTCCTGTTGTGGTGCATGGCACCCAGTCCTTCCAATGGGGCCGAGCTGCTCTACCGGCGCCTCATCCGGCCTGTCTTCCTGAAGCATGAATCCCAGGTGGACACTGTGGTGAAAGACTTGAAGGATAAAGCCAAAGAGACCGCAGATACCATCACTAAAGAAGGTAAGGCCTGAGCAGGTAGGTTTCTGCTGGAGAGGAGGCCTTGTGTTCGACCCAGTAGCAAGCTTCCTGGCCTCTGAGTTTTTCTCAGCTGAGTGTCAAGGCTTCATTATTGTTCACTGATTGTTGCTTTTTTTTTTTTTTTTTTCTAAATTCTTCCTTTATGACACATCAGTGCACCACCCACTCAACACATTAGGAAAAACGACTCCTGTATTGGGCGGGGATTTTAGAGAATCCAGCCTGGGTCTCAAACCCGGATCCTTGGACATCACTTAGTCTGCACCTTAGCCATCTTAGCTGCCTGAGCCCCAAGGCTGCATCTGTCGAATCAGTTAATTTATAATTCACTTCAGACTGAACTTCACATGCTGGTGTTATAGGTTCAAGAGAATGCCACTGCCCCCGCCCCTGAGTCACTCATTTAACAATTATTTCTGGGGCTGCTAAAATGTACCAGACATGTTCATAGTACTGAGGGTGAACCAGTGAGCCAGACACACTTAAACTCATGACACTTGCAATCTTGAGATAGACAATGATGAAATTTCATTAAACATATATTATAATTAGCAGGTGACAGAAAAAAATAAAGCAAATAACAAAGATAGGGAGTGCCAGGGGCTGGAGGGAGGTTACAATTTAAATAGACTGGGTGGGGGACCCTTTATCTAAAAGGACGCCCTAGCTGAATCCCACCTGAAAGTGGTAATGGAAGGAATTGTGAGGAAGAGTTCTTCCATTTCCAGCTGGAAGAAGAGCATGTACAAAAGCCCAGGGAGGTGGAGAGTGGTTGGACAGAGTATCTAAGGGTAGAGGGATGAGACAGGATCAGAGATGTTGGGAGTGGACGCTAGAAGACAGCTGTCAAGCTTTGTAAAGGCTTCAGCTGTACCTCGGTCGATGGCCTGCTGCTGGAGAATTGTGAGTGGAGGAGCAACATGATCATCCTTTAACAGGTAACTTTGGCCACTCAAGAACAGACTGGGGCCTCTCTCTGTGGCACCAGGTTCGAGACTGTGACTGCGGCAGGGGGCAGGGCCTAGCAGTTTAAACCAAGCGTAGTCCCTAGGTCCCTGGTTCAAGACCAGGAAACGACCAAGATGAACACTAAATAAATGTTTCTTCCTACTCAAAAAAAAATAAAGGACTGGAAGGATGACAGGGAATACATGAAAAGGTTATTGCAGTGAATCCTGGTGGCCTAGTGGGTAAGTCTGCCACAGCAGAGTCCACATACATCAAAAGACCTGGGTCCTGGGTTTGCAACCTTGAGGCCAGGATGAACAATCAAGATGAATAACTAAATAAAGGTAACTGCTTTCTCCCTTCTTCCTGCCTGCCTCTGCCTGCTCACCTTTATTCCTGCCTACACCTTTCCTTCAAAAAAAAAAGTTATTGCAGTAATTTGACTGGAGATGGTGATTGTGGCTTGGTTCACAGTGGTGATAGGAAGAAGTAGGGAGTCATGGATCCTTGATTATTTTGAAAGTAGAACTAACAGGATTTGCTTATAGATCAGGTGTGTAGTCCAAAAGAAGTCAAGGGCCAGGCCAAGCTTTTTAGTTTGAACAGATGGAAGAATAGAATTGTCACTGAGCTGGTGAAGACGATATAACAGATTTGAGTGGAAAATAAGGAATTCAGTTTGAGGTGTCTATTAGATACCTATAAGAAATACTCAAATATCCCCTTGGATATTAACACTGAGAGTTCAGGAAATAGACTGGACAGGCATGGAAGTTTTGGGGTTGCCAGCATACAGACAGTACAGCAGGAGACTGGATGAAATCACTGAGGGAGTGAATGTTGTTAGAAAAGAGGTCCCAGGACTGGGCCCCAATTTTAAGAGTCTGGAGAGAGAAAAAAAACCACCAGAAAACTGATAAGTAGCCGCCTGTATTTACAGAGGCCCAGTGAGGTAGCAGGGAAACCATAAATTGGTGTCCTAGGGCCAAGTGGAGGCCTTTCCCTGAGAAAGCAGTGATCCAGTGTGATCCAGTGTGAACCAGTGTGATCCAGTCTGTCACAGGTTGCAGGTAAGATGAGGACTGGAAATTGGTCATGGATTTTACAATGAGGAGGAAGGCACTATTGATCGTGATAAAACAGATTTTGGGGAGCAGTAGGAGCAAAACCACGATTGGAATTGATTTGAAAAAAATAGGAGGAAAGGCATGAGAGAATGTAGACAGCTGTTGTGAGACATTTCCTACAAAGAAGAGCAGGATGGGGCTGTAACTGGAAGAAGGAATTAGGAATCTGAGGGTTGTTTTTTTTTCTTCTCGTTCTAAAGAAACAAAGTATGTTTGAACATTAATGGGAATGACCTAGTAGAGATTTAAAAAGAAACAAAGAAAATGCCTGAGAGGGTGGATTGCTGGAGCTGTGTCATTGTTAAACTGGATCTAGTGTGGAAATGGAGGGATCAGCTCTAGGAGCAAGAACAGTTGATAATCGAAGGAAAGAAATATGGTTTCCTGGGTAGAAGTGCTGGTAGGGCAGTGTATGTGATTGTGGGAATTTAAAGAAGTGATTTTCTGATTGTTCCAAATTTGTCAGTAGAGTAGGAAGACAGAAGGCAGCTCAGAGAGGGTAAGGAAGTGATGGAAAGAAGTATGAAATAGTTGCGTAAGACTGGAGCTGCCAGACTTTTCCTCTCAAGTGCAAGTTTTAGTTTGCAGGCTTTGGTCTCTGTTGCAAGTACTTCTTAGCTCTCATATTGTCACATGAAAAACAGCCACAGGCAGTCTGAACCAACACATGTGGCTGTGATCTGCTG
Source organism: Solenodon paradoxus (assembly GCA_004363575.1). Lineage (NCBI taxonomy): Eukaryota > Metazoa > Chordata > Mammalia > Eulipotyphla > Solenodontidae > Solenodon > Solenodon paradoxus. The sequence continues at coordinate 126,484 of RJWH01000770.1, read as the reverse complement.
GCCCCTCTAAGACTGTGGAAGAATGAATGGAGTCAGGGCTATCAGGCAGCATTAAAGGCTCACTGGATATTCGTGCTCACGAACTTAAAGTGAGACCAGTTCTTTGTCTTCTTCAGCCACAGTCAGCCTCACACATGCAACTGCAGAGCAGGTGGAGCACGGGGTTGACTTTGTTAAGGAAGAACTTTTAAAGTGAGAATGGGAGTGGTGAATGTCCCACAGTGGGATTTAAACTGGGTGAGAACATGCCGGGACCTGGGGAACAGTAGAAAAGGAGGGAGGATCATTGAATTATAAACCAAATGGTTGGAAAGAACTCTGAATCAGGGTGATAAAGGAATGAGCTGGAGAGAGACGTCTTACATTAGACTGCAGTTCTTGGTAGTGACAAGGGTCCTGGAGTGAGTGCCTGAAGGAGGATGGAATTAATTACTGGCGGGAGGAACTAGGTATTCAGGATTTGGAAAGGATCATAGATACAAATGGTTATTGAAATGATCAATAGTTAAAAATAGGAGTAGTGTTAAAAACTTAATATATTAAGTTTGGAGCTAACATCTTAAATGTGGCAGCTTAGCCCCCAAATTCAGCGGTAACTGGAAAAGGAAAAGCTAGTGGGATATATGAATTTGATGACAGGAAATCCTTGGCAATGAAGAACTAAGGCAATGCTAACCAGACCTCCAGACCCAGTAAGTCATGGAAGAAAACAGAGACACACCACTCGACTTAACACTGTCCTAGGGGACAGCCAGATTGTTACAAAAACAAGAAAGTAAATATTTGGAGAAATGGATGAGGATAGAGATTTTGCTGATGATGGGTCTTAAATTCAAGAGGCTACAGTAAGAGTTTGCAGAAATTGGAGACAAGTGGGCAATGGATTTAGAATTAGGCATTTTTTAACAAACCCTATGTGTTCATCTGAAAGGGGATGAGAGGTACCTTGACTGACCCATCTGAAGATAAGCACCAAGGCAGAGTGAGGCCTCTCCCTCTGGATTGCTATTTCTGGGGATAGAGCTCCAATCTATTACTGTACATTTTCCTGCAATTCAAGTGTTTTCTAACCTGTAATTTTCATGTCCTCCCATTTGGGAATTTATCAGTTTCCTTTTAGGAGCTTTGCTTCCTATTACTTCCTGCCCTTAGCCAAATCAGCAGCCCTTGGTGGTATTTCTCTTCCATTCACTTGGTTCTCTGAGGCATCAGTACTCTTAAAATTCAATTTTATTTTGATCTCACTTTTTTTTTTTTTAAGGAAAGGTACAGACATGAATGAAGGCAAGTAGGCAGGCAGGCCTTGGTTGTTCCCCCTGCTCCTGATCTTGAACCCAGGACCTTGGAATCCATGTGGACTACATCCAGGTTGTACTAGACCGCTAGGACGCAGGACACACAGATAGGACATATTCTTAAGCAGGGGTGTGACTGAAAATAGCTAGGAGGAATTTGCATGCTGGCAGTCTAATTTTTTTTTTTTAAAGCGTCTAGACTCTCTTAAGAGGTATGTTTTTTCCAGAGTTAGAGGAGCAAATTTTTCTTTATTTTTTAAAGGGAAGGTACAGGCAGGAGTCAAGGCAAGCAGGCAGGAAGAGAAGGCAGAAAGAGAGAGGAGGAAGCAGCAGCAATTTTTGTGTGTGCGTAGTTCATCTTTCGGTTTTTGCTCCAGCCGTGGGACACGAACCTGAGTCCTTGGGATGTATGTAGGCTGTGGACTCCACCAGGGCACATGCCTTTGTTAGCTTTTCCAGCAATTTTCATTGAGTGAAGAGAGAGCAGCTGTCAGGCAGCTGTTGAACAAGGAGGGGAACTTGGCTCACCTTACTCAACTCTGGGTTTATCAAAAAGTTCCCATTTGTGGAATTTCACAGAAAGCCTCAGAAGTTTCCAGACAAATCTTCTCACTCCCCTCACCCCCCACCCTTTACTTTACACACCACACTAGTTCTTACAGCCAATTGCAACGAAGGGGAGAGCTTAGTCTCCCACATATGTAAGAATATTTCTTGATGAATGTAGTACCTTGTCACCAACTCAACTTGCCACAGGTTCTTCCATCATTGGAGGAAATGGTAGCAAAGTAGAATATATATTTGGGAATGAGAACTTTCCTAGATTTTTGTCACTGTGGGACAGATGACCAAGTCACTAGATTTGAGACAGTGAAGTCAGGTAAGTACACACATTACATGTGATATTAAACACATAAAGGACAGAGGCAGACGGCATAGGTGACACTGTCACTCTAAGGCAAGATGAAGGCTAGATGAACTTCAGGAACTTTGCTTAGGTTCTCAGGATTTGTGCTCTGAAATGACATCTTGTTCATTTCCTGGCAACTCTGAGCCCCAACCAGACCATACTATGTTCTCATCTGAATATGAGGTATCTGTGTTGTTAGCTGGTAGATTATTAGGCACAGAGCCTGTATCAATAGCTTTTTTCTTTCCTCCCAACAGCCAAGAAAGCAGCCGTGAATTTACTGGGTGAAGAAAAGAAGACCACCTAAACCACTGATTGGATGAATCCTGTTTGCCCTCTCTGTACCTTCCTAGTAGCGCTTGATGTTATATTAGGGACCTGTGGTATAATTTTGCCTGGGAAGTTTTTGGTATATTAAAAAAAAAAGGAATGTGTTCTAAGTTTCTCTGCTTACTTTTAGTGTCTTTACATAGGGAGCATTTTAATTTAAACTGAAAGCAATGGGCAGTGCCCAAACTTTTGAGGAATAAATTTTGCCTCCGAGTAGAAAAGACATGTTACTGTCCTTCAGGAAATAACTTAAAATTGTATATCCCACAGGCTCTGTACTTCACTGTGCTCTCTCTGCATGCAGTTTCTGTACTTGTATTTTAGGAATTCTGTATTGGTTCAACTTCATGTAAGGTACAATTTTGTATTACATATTTTTAAGGTATTGTGCATATGTATATGTAAGGAAATGTTTCTGTCTAATTATAACATACATAATGCTCATGGTGAGCACCTGCCAAAACCTGAAGACTCCATTGTGTTGGTGTAATCTGCTGAAGAGTTCAGAAAACTGGTACAAATGAGCAATATTTCCAAGAACTGTTAGGAAATAAATGAGGTTAAATGGAGGCTGGCTTAGTTTTCCTAATGCAGCAGCTGAATACCAGACCAGCTTCACATAGCAGTCACTTTAGTGATAAACAGGAGTGCGCACATGTATCAGTAACCTGCAGTCTTCCATCCCCCGTAGAATGAGTAATACTATCTTGTGGCCTTTTAGAAATATGCATATAAGCTTTAGACATACCTGTTTTTAATACACTAAAATGGAACCCACCCCAGGTTTCACCTTCAAAGCTGAGTAATAGGTTTCCCAGTCTTTAACCTGTTTAAGGAACCTCCATAAACTTTGCCATCTCTGAGTACTATATCTCCCTTTATATTATCAGTTAACTACATGCTAACAATGGCACTAGGCTCTAAGAGCAATTCTGGAAGAATGAAAGGAAGTATGACATAACCTGTAACCTAGTTGGTAGCAGGTAAGTTGCATGGCCTTCACCTTCTTTCTCTAGCTTTTAAAGAACTCTCTCATTTATAAGTCAGAATCATTTGTAGTTCATCTAGATGCCATCTTCAAGCTTTCTCTTGATAAAGTGAACTGACCTAGCTTATCGAAGCCTTGACAACTGACTTCTGGATGAAACAGTTTTACACCAATCATATTGCTAGGGTCCTTCTGAGTAAACCAAACAACTGAAACAAGTATATAACAAAACAAGATTAAGTACCCAGTCTATGACATATTTTTAAAGGCAAATGAAGATGATTAATCTCCTTTAGATGACAGTTAAGATATAATGATGCTTCATGATGTAAAAAATATTAAATATATCAAAAATTAGGGACAGCATAACCCAGATATTCTAATATGGATCGGGCCTAACCCCTATCCCTGAAAAAAACAGTGGCGATCATCTTATCAAACTTAAAAGGGGGGGTGACTTTTAGAAAGCAACAAAACTTGCTGAGAGAAAAAACATTAAGGATTAGGTTAAAAGAAAAAAAAAATACCTCTAGGAGTATTTAAATTCCTTTCCACATAAATAGTTTGTTTCTTCTAGTAGCAGAAAAATTATCAACATCTAGCATACCAATATATAAGTTTTAGTGTACAGAATATTAGGAAAGGGGAAGGCATAAAGGTTACTACATTTAAAAACTAGAAGATATATTCTGAATGCAAACTTTTTGTTCCCATAGTTTTCTTAACTACAGTGCATTCTGCAAGAAATTTACTGTTTTGGGCTGTCCTTTAAAGTAGATATATTAATGATGGGAGAAACGATGAATTCTCTCTCAGTTTAGACTTCCCAAATAATTGCCATGGTGAGAGTATTTGGAAAACCAAGAATCGATCTTGTGTCCAGATAGAAGACAAACATTTATTTGTACACAAATGGTATTTCCAGGGGTATGTAAAGTCACGGAAGCCCACAGCAATTCTTCCCCCTTGAAAAGTTTCAGATCAAGTTTGTGCTACTCTGGGGAGTCTTCTACCCTTGCCTGACGAAAATGAGCATAGCCTTTAAATAAGTTACTACCGTCATGAAGATGTGAAATATAAGGAAATGGGTGTAAATAAAATTCTGTTATCTTGTTCAAGTGTTATATTTCATTTTATTTTTGTGGGGCTTTAAAAAAATAAGATCAAGCAAAATCTTAATATAGGTAAGTGAATCTTAAACACTGCTGTTTATTAATCCCATATCTCACCTGGCCTCTGATTTCCCCTGGTGGTTATTGTAACCAAAAAAAGCTACCAATAATTAGTGCTCAATTTAGGGAAAATTGAAACCAATAATTTCTACCTGCATATTGTGCTATACACCAAGTTTCATGTGACATAAGATGTGCCTAAGATTATGCTGATGTAGTAAACACTGCTTAAATGTGCCCCTTAAACAGTCTATACTTTAAAACCAAGAAAAGAACTTGAGAATTTTAAAATACCTACTTCTGTAGTGTAAGCTTTGACCAGCTTCATCTCATACAACTGCTCTTCTAGACTCGAACGCCTGTAAGCATGGGGCTTAGGAGAATAAACAATTGGCATGTCCTGGTGGGAACGGTGGTTAGGTCAGTCACCTGCAAAGGCGCAAGCCACATATCCCTAGGTTCGGGTCCCGAGTCTGCGGGGAAATCAACCAGTACAAACTACCAAATAAAAATGCTTCCTTCTCTCCCTGCCTGTTGACCTGCCCGTTCACCTTTATTCCTGCCTGCACCTTTCCTTTTTTTTAAAAAAAAAGATATAATCCATGTCCTTAGCCATCAGAAGTAACAGTTGTATACAAGAAACTCAATGTATTTCAGAATGGCTTTAATGAAGTTTTTCTGGCTCTTAACTATAGTATGTATACAATCTCTTAAACACACACATCAGAGAAGAGCGAACAGTAAGGAGGTTCTTTGGTAGCTCAGTGGTTCACCAGCTGTAGTGTGCGTCAGACTCTGGGAAGACTCTAGAAGGGGTTGTTAAAACAGATTGCTGGCCCTTGATTCAGTAGGTCTGGGGTGGGACCATCTGTCCCACAGATGGGACAGATGAGACACCAATGAACCTCACATGCACATCTGGTATGTGGGTATAACCAAAGTATGTGAAGAAGACCCATGTAGACTAGAGAACATGCAGACACACAGATGGGTGCACTGGCTGGGATTTTCTTTTTTTCCTCAATTTTAAAAACAATGTTAGTAGAGGGCCTGTTGTACAAGAAAAATGAAAAATTCAATCTAATGGTTGGAAGGGATAGCTGAAAAATTCTAGGTTATAGAATATAAAAGAAAAAAAAACGGATAAAAAGAAAATTTAAGGACTAATGTTGCAGGTCTGATATTAAGTGTCAAGGAAGATCAAAAAGGGGGGAAATTAAGTCAATAAAATTTCCCAGAACTGAAGAACACAAGTCTCCACATTGAAAGGGTCCATTAGGTGCCCTGAACAATGGACAAATGAACCCCAGAAGAAGCACACGTGATATATTTCAGCATTTTGAGATGTTGTAAATGTTAGCAAAAAACAAAAAAACAAAAAAAAAGGGTCACAAAAGATCATGAATTAGAATGGCCTGGATTTCCTATAGCTATATATAAACAAGTCAGATGATCATGAAGTAAAGTCCTTGAAATTCTGAAGTTTCCAACTTCTAATTCTATACCCAACCAAACAGTAGGATAGAATGATGACACTTTCAGACATGTAAGTTCTAAGAACACGTCACCATCTCACCACCATCCCACCACCATCCCACCCCACCCCACATTTCCCTCAGGAAGATACTGGAGATCAGTCACACAAAACAAGAAGTAACCCAAGAAAGAGAAGTACACAGGATACAGAAAAACCTGACATCCAAAAGAGCAAAGCAGTAAGTGAGTCCTCTGGATAATGACACTGTGCCCGAGGTGCAAGGCTAACCAGCAGAGATTAGAGCCAGGTAAAAGGCTCCAGAAGAAACTCATTTAAAAAAGATGAAATTAATAAATAACCTAATGTGGACAAACTTTTTGAAAGGACATGTCAACACTGATAATTTGTGGTGGTTCAGGATATTCAGAAAATAGGCAAATGATTAAACTCCAATAAAAACACAGAAAATGAAAATAACCATAGTTATTCAGTGTTTCTCGAACTTTACTGTGCATTAGGCTTACCTGGGGATATTGTTAGACGCCTCGGAATTCTGGGCTGGATTCAGAGATTCTGTATTTTTCACGTCCCACCGAGGCAAGCTGGATCTCTGCGCATAGTTTTGATTGGCAAAGAAAAGTTCACTTTTGCATTGACTGTGACAATGTGAAGAACCAGCAATAAATGTTACAGCAAACCTTCGGAAACCTTTTCTGACCCTTACTGCCCTATAACAATTTTAGACTCCAGTCACCTTTCTGGAACAAATCTTTTAGTTAGCCTGCCTCAGTATCCATGCTCAACTATTTCCTTCCTTTGACGACTCTACTATCAGAACTGAAAAAACTAAAAGTCGCTTTCCCAGGAATTTGAATCTGGTGTAGAAATACAGACGTACTGGTGGTAATGGGAGCTAAGATAAAATCTAATCGTCTAGAAACTACTGTGATTCCTATTCTTCCTGAGGTCTATTTTAGCTCTTTTGTAAATTATGTGATTATCTCAAATAAATCAGGTAAATCCTGTTTTTCCTATTGCTTATGATCAAACAAATTCAAACTGGTTACAAAGTAAACAAACCCAGTTTCAGAGCTTTACATGAGGCTATATGCTCAGGGTATATGAAGATTATTTAATCTGTGCAGAAAGAAGTATTACAATTTCTACTTTTTTTTCCTCTTTAACAATTTGTTATGTTTTGTCATGAATACATAGTATCAGTTTATATATCTGACATAATAACTAAACATTGGGGCAGTATGTTCAAAGCATGATTCAGAGCCCTCTTTGGTAAAAGTGTATTATTTAGGAATGTGGCTGTGTAACAGGAAACAACGAGGGACTGTACAACAGATAATTTTTCTAAATAACATGAAATCCAAAGGTTACTATAGGTATAGGTATATAATACATAAGTGAACTCTTTTCTCCCCTTTTGATCTTCCTTGGAACTTAATATCGGAACTCCAAGATTAGGCCTTAAATTTTCTTTTTTTCCCTTAATTCTATTTCTTCGCCTTATATTCACCCGCTCACTGATGCCCACTTGTATCTTTTCCATTCCACTCTCCATGGCATGTATGGAATTGACTGGCCAGGCTGCAGTCATATGTCCTATGGTCAGGATGCTGTCCTGTAATAAACAGACCTTCCAGAAGCATACGGAGTAAGAGAAAACAGTTACCCAAGAGATGCTTGGGCACAAGCATCAAAAACATGGTTGGGTACAGATTCTCTTAATTTTTTATACAAAATCATCTTTCTCAGAAACTGTTTTAGAATTAAAATCAGCATTACCAATTGAGTTTAGTTTCTTAAAAAGAAAGTCAATCTCAAAGTGCTAAAGTATAGGCAATTTTAGAATTACAATTCATGTTCTAAAGTCTATATAATAAGCAACCTAAAGTTTACACCCCAAGACCTTTCCACAAGTTAAAAAACTAGAAGCTGCTCAACTTCATAACTGATTAAAAAAAATATAATCTATAGACTGGCCATTTATGGGACTTCCAGGAGGATCTAATTGCTTTCTTCTAGTTTTGAGCTTCCACTGATGATTCAATTTTTTTTTATGTCCTCTATAACATTAATTAGTTCATAAGCAGAAGGTACAAAAGCAAGATTCAAATTTTATTTCATTAACTTAAAAGATGAACAAAACGTGTATTTCAAATCTTACTAAACTCATCTGAGACAAATTTACAGAGAGGACATACACAGGGTTTCAAGTAACTTATAGTAGAGTCCATTTTTCACTTAAAAATAGGCTTCTTTTCTCCAAAAAAACAAAACTGCATTAAAAGGCAAAAAACACTTTCTCTTCCTCTGCACAAGAGCTAGATATGCACTTCCGATGTAAATTTCATTGCCAACTCTGATGATGAAGCTTGGAGGCACAGATGTTCCTAGATCAGAAACTTTTGTTTCTCTCAGACAAAATCAGAAGTCTCATTCGTCTCTTACAGTAGTACCAGACACACTTGACTGTCATACCAGGTCATTTCTTCTTCTTTCCTTTCCCTTTTTTACTTCCCTCTCCTTGCTGAAGAGTCTGGTCACCACCTCCGGTTTTTTGTGTCCTTGTTTTTAGTTTAGGTATCATTTCCGCTGCATACAGCATTACTGATTTACCTAGAAGCCAGAAATCAGGTTTAGTGTATAATCTTAAGAAATAAGATTAAAAAAAAATAATTAACCTGAATATCATAAAGTTCAAGAAACATACAGAAAATAGAGGATTGAAAAAAAAGAGAAAACAATGAGTATGAAGACAATGACTTAACAAGTGGGGACATTCCGAGGTAAATGTACTCAGAACAATGTTGAAATACTTAAATGAACAATTTCAAAATTTAATTTTAAACAAAAGTTTTCGTTTTGGTTCTAGCAATTGATTTGAGGATCAAAGGAGCTACAGCTAAATATAACAAGCTGGAAACAGACTATCATTTTATCTAGAGAAACACAGGGTCTCTCAATGTCATTAAGCTATAAAAAGATCTTGCTGATCTGTTTAGATCTTTTACACACATGTGCACCTGCTGTGTGCACACACACCTCCTACGATTCCAGTAGAGGCTTTCCTTACCTTACTACATCAAGAACCCTGCTTCTGTATTTACTTTTTCACTATTTTCTTAGTGGAAACAGAGAAGATCTTTTCAATTTTTATTTTACTTGTCAAACCAAAAGGTTTTTTGTCATTTGACTTTTAAGAGGTATTATAAGAAGATGTCAAAAAGAAGGAAACACAGAATGAAATATGCTCTGTCACTCCTTAGTCAAATACTCAAGTTTATAGAAATAGCTACCAAGCCTAACAATTTTGCTATATAAAAACCAATCTTGCTTTTTTTTTTTCTTTTAGAGCTCTTTATTTTTCATTTAGTGGCTTATATTGGTTGTCCCTGGGTCTTAAACCCGGGACCTTGGGATGTATACAGGACTGCTCCCTAGGTGTGCACTAGATGTCTAGGCCATCAAGGCACTCTTTCAATCTATTTTAATTAAACTAAAAACAATAAGTCAGTTCGAGATTGTCAAGAAAAAAATGAATAGCCCTATTTTCAAAAATTAAAAAAACATATTAGACATGAAAAATGCCAAAAGAATAACATGTAAATAAATGCTCATCTTCCCAATACCCAGAATATTTTGTAATTCAAATGTCAACTTTGTTGGCTACTTATTTTATGAAAAATAAAATACTTAGGCACCCCTGTGGCTCAGAAGCCAAGGTAAGGACATGTAAAACAGAAGAACCAGGTTCAAGGAAGAAAAATAAAAACAAAACCCAAGGGCACACCTTTGTAGCTCAGGTGGCTGGAGTATAGACCACAGACCTAGGTCTTGACTTAGGGCTGGGAGGCAGGGGAGGAAGGGACACAAATATAAACAAATAAATTAAATTGTTTCCTCTTCCTCAGGATAGGAGGGAGGAAGGGAGAATGGAAGAAAATGAAAGAGTGGGTGTCTTCTTCAAAGTCATTTGAAAAAATATTTACATATAAATTACCAGTAAACAATATACATGTATTAATAAATAGTAATATTTTGTATTTAAGTTTACCAAAGTAGTACCATGCTATGCGTCTCTTGCTCTTTTTACTCAATGTGGCCTTTTAGATTTATTAATGATAGAAATTAATAGGCCTCAAGGATCTCCAGTATCTGAAATGGCAATTGACATGTGATCATCTAATAACATTACATTCTTAGCCTGGAAGCAAGGCTTTATAAAATATTTACAAAACAGCTTTTATTGAGAAATGACTAGGTTTCATTTTCTTTTTCATTCTTAAAGAGGTTGTACTTATAAGAAATTAGAACTACAACTTAATGATCACCATCAGCAGTAGTCTTTTCTTAAAACCTGTAGAACACCAATTTTTACCTTTAAAAAAGTCAGTTTAGAAGCTCTTTTGCAGGGTGAAAAGTAACTTTCTCCAAGCTTTATTCATTCATTAAAAAAACTTACGTGATGGAAACTGTATTAGACAAAGGCTGCCATCTTCCTGCTTGAGCTGGACCCGGACTCTGCCTCTGTACTGAACGTCACGATTCCATTCTCTTGAGTACATTTTATTTTTCTAACATTAAAACAAAACAAAATAGGCTTTTATTCAAAAAGTTATGTCAATGATATGATTATAGAAAACAGTGAAGAAAGCACATCATACCTCAAGAAATACATTAAGTCCAACTGCTGAGCAAACATCTTGAATCTCTGTAGCTGTAGGATTTTCAACAGCCTGAAAGTGAAAAAGAAAAACACTAACAAGCACGCCCTAGTGGAGGTTGGGTGCAGTCCACATACATCCCAAAGTCGCGGGGTTTGTGTCCCAAGATTGGGGGGAGCAACCAAGATGAACAACTAAATAAAATTAATAAAGATGCTTCCTCCTCTCTTCCTGCCTACCTCTCTGCCTTCCTTCATTCCTGCCCACATTTTTCTGTTAAAAAAAAAAAAGGAAAGGAAAAAACAAAACAAGACATTAAACAGCTTAGCTTGATACTACAATTAAAACACACAGGCTCCTTTTTTACTAGTTAATTACTTCAATCAAAATTTTAAAAATTTCTTGGAATAGCACTGATTCTTACAAGTCTGTCCATCTCCCTTCAAGCAGAACATAAACTTCAAAAGGGCAAGAACTGTTTTGTTCACCAGTATACTCCCCAGCACCTGACATGATGCTAGGAAAATAGGTTTTTGATGGTCCTAACTAGGAAGGGGCAGATGTTGCTAAGCAACCTAAGAAGAGTAAGACAGCTCCACTTATCTGGCTCAGAATGTCAATGGTGCTGCTGCTGAAAAACTGCTACAGTTGTAAGTTAAACTACACTCAAAAATGTGGACATTGCACAAGCTTAAAAAAAAAATCAACACAAGTAAAAGTAATCTCTGCAGCTGGAAGTGAGGAGAAAAGTTATACTAGTAGTCTAGAGGGTTAGTCTGCTGTGAAGCAGTCACATACATCCCAAGGTCATAGGTTCAAGACCCCGGGGTCGGGACACACACACAACCAGAATGAACAACAAAATAAAATGCCTGCGTGCCTGCCTCTGCTCACCTTCATTCCTACCAACACACCTTAAAAAAAAAAAAAAGCTAAGACAACACAAGTTTTGAAAATAAGAGACTATTACAAAAACCCTTCACTTGGCTTTAGGTACTTCCCAAACTTAAACCACCAGGCCAACTACGAAGTTGGGTTTTCCTATTCAAAAGGCACAGGGAGAAACTATACCTTTACAACTGTAACATTCTACTTTTAAAAAGTATTAATTTAAAAATACCGTCATCTGCTTTGTTAAAAAGAAAAGAAGGGACATAAAAACGATAAAATTCAACATACCTGAATTTTCCGCAAGTCTTGTTTAAAATAATCAACTGCACTTTTGAACACTACATTGTACACTGCTCTATGGTTTCCTTAATTAGGCGAAGCTTGGCATAACCTTTGTTGGCTGCTGTTTTCCTCAGGCCCCTCAAAGTGCATTACAGTAAAGAAACACTTGTGGCCTTAACATTACAACCCCTCCAAGCCCTCAGGGAGGAGGTGCCCGCCCCAGCTTACCTTGCTGAGGGGGATCCGCCTCCCCTCCGCGATGGTCTTCTTGTTATTTAAATACGCAGGATAGATACAAACGAATCTGATAGAGAAGAAGCACAGGCTGGTATCACTGGAGAAGCAGTTCCGAAAGTCCCTTATCCACACAAGCACGGTTTATGCACCTATATTATAATCTGATGTTCCTTTCTTTAGATTGCCCCCCTACACTCAATTTGATAAAGAGGAAATTTTAATTCACTACCTTGGACGGCTGAAGTAAACGAGAAAGCCGTGCTGAGTCAGGCACAGCTGCCTATTCAACGTTTGCAAAGGTGAGCCCATTTTCCCGTCTAGAACATACTGCGCACCGCTGAGCTTTCGTGCGCGCCTCAACAGGAGAGAACCGTTTTCTGCGGCTCTGCCTGCACGTTCTGGACCCTCAGCCCCAGCCCTTTGTCTCCGCGGCCGCATCGCGCGCCCACGTAGCACTCCAGGCCCCGCCGGGCCGAACCGGCCCGAGTCCCGGCACGGAGCTGACGGCGGACCCCGCGGGTTCGCAAGCCCCTTCCCCCTGGAGACCCACCTGTCCTGCTCGGCCGGGGATCGCGCAGCGGCGCAGGCCATCTTCCCTCGGGCCGGGCGGCGCTACCCCGGAAGCAGGCGGGAAGCCGGCGGACCTCCGCGCAGAGCTGTCCCGACTACCCGCTTCCGCCGGAAGTCCTGCCCCCGAGGCGCCGACGTGACCAAGACACCTCACCGCCCATTTGTTCCGACACCTGTCGCTCGTCGCCGGTCTTCGGTTCTGACGTGGCGTTGGTTCTTGTCTCGCGAGGAGAAAGCTTTTGATTCCTCCTTCGGTGACGCGACTCGAGTTTCACCTGTTCCTCTGCGAATGTCTCGGGCTGTCTTGGTGGTGCGGGTCGCGGGGCGCCCGAGGCCGGCCACCCGCAGGGTATGACCTCACGGCCGATCTCTTTGCTTTGAACTTGGCAAATTTGTTGTATAGTGGTGGAACTAAAACATTAAATGCTGTATAAATGTTAGTTTGACCATACACTTCAAAAAATTTTATTTGAAAAAGAGAAGGCAGGAAGGAAGGGAGGAGGAAGAAACTAGTTGTTCCACCTGGCCGGGCCTTAAACTCGCGCTTTACGTGGACCGCTTCCCAGGCACGGGCCCAACACCTGAGCCACTAGGGCACACCGACTGTACCCCTTTTAAACGTATATCTGAGGTCAGGTAATTTTCCCCGTTCACAATGATGGCAGAGCATAGATGGCCCACTGTCTGACTGAAAGCCCCCGAGTTTTTCCTATCTCTTCAAGCCTTACATCAATTTGTAAATTCTTAGTAACTGGTTTGCTGTTGATGTAAACAAATAACTCTTCTTTCTAAGGAGGAGCCTATTTCTCTAAAAATAGCTGTATTGCAGTGACCAACAAACAAATCATCCAGGAATGCAATGAATCTGTAATCTAAAAGGCATAATTTACCTGCTTTAGACTTTGCTTTCATACTTTTTAGATTCATCATGAAAATTCAAATACAAATATATTTTTAATTACAAATCTAAATTCAAATATAATTTCAATTATATGTGTGTATGTAAAGAATGGGAGTAAACAGGGGGCTCTGACTTTTAATACATGCAGTAGCCTACCATGGTTATTTTCTTAGAGCAGCTTAAGTAATTGGAGAAAAAAAACCCAATAATATTAAACTTGGGTACCTTTCCTGGTATACACACACTAAGGGATGGAACTAATATTTTTGGTGCCACCCTATGCTAAAAGTATAGATCCATAGTGTATTTAATTCTACACTATTGCTAAAATAAAAGTACAAATAAAAGAATAGGATGGGGAGATAACAATGCTGATACCACACTGATGATTATGGAAGTAATAACTGAAGGCCAGCGTCTTGAACCCTGATCTTTGAGTTTTACATGATCCACACCCTAGCCCACTCAGCCACCTGAGCCAGAAGGGCACACCCTTAAAGGCAAAGTTTTTAAAATGTTTATGCTTGTGGAAAAGTATATTGAATTAAAGGAGGATGAAATTGGATATGCAAAATTGTGGAGCTGAAGATATTTGGAGATGAAGACCTTAGAGACTGATGGCATTTGTTTTTAAATCTAATTTTTATCAGTCTTTTTTCTCACACAGATGTCCCACTAAATTCAACCTTTCAACCTTGGTTCAGGTTATTGTGTAGGGCTGCATTCACAAAGGTGGAAAGAGAAGATTGTGGTAGGCAAGAGAAATTTTCCTAGGACTAAATAGGAGGATGTATCTGCTGGACATGAGCAAGATGACCTTGAGTTATGAAAGAAAAATGGCAAAGGGAAGAAATACTGTTAGGTAATATCTGTACTGCAGAGCACTTGGTGACCTATAATGGATTCAACAATAACACTTTGAGAAACTGCTATGTACCAGATAGCCTGAGAGGTGCTAACCACAACAGCATTATTGTAAACGATAAAACTCACATTTCTGCTAAGACTAAGGGATGACACTGATAGACATATAGCTATAGCTGGGCCCTCCTGGCCTGAGCCTGAGTTGAGTCCACCAGATGTAGGCATGCCTGGGTATATGTGGTTTATAGAATGGCCTACCTGTTTCACCTTATATCATTGTAACAAGACCCTGAAACAGTGCTTTAAAACAACGGCAGTCTTGCTCACAAAACTGAAGTTTGGGAAGACTGTACAGGAACAGTTTTCCTGGCCTATAGCATCTGCTGGAGCAAGAATCTGAAGTGATATTTTACTCCTCTGTGTCTACCTCAGTGGGATGACTGGAACAGCTAAGCCTGGAGCGGGATCTCCCTCTCACTGTGGTTGGTTCTCTATATGGCTAGGCAGGGCTTTGACAAAGATTTACAGCTTGCCTAAGTTTAGACAGACTCCATTGAGCCATCTTCCTTAGTAGGCCTTGACCTTGTCTCTTTGTCCATCTTTAGCCTGCCTAGTCCAATTTTAGCAAGAATCCTGCTAGCTAAATGTATTCGGTTTATATAGAGAGAAAAAAATTGAGTACATCTCTATATATCTCTTGGTTCACACCATCATAGGGGCTGAAATATGCTACTGTCTGCCATCTGGAATCTGGAGAAACAGGAAAGCTGTGGTGTAATTCAGTCTGAGACCCAGTCGAGAATCATGAGCACTGATACTAGAGTACAGGAGATCATGGCTATCGCAGATCAAGAAGAGAGTGGGCAGGAAGGGAAGAAATTGGATGATTCCTGTTTACGTTGGTGAGGGTGATCTTCTTTACTTAATTTACTAATTCAAATGCTAGTCTCTTCCAGAAACACCCTCACAGACATACCCCACCCCTACTTTTTTTAAGGAAAGGTGCAGACGGGAATGAAGATGAGCTGAGCTGGCAGCCAGGCCTAAAGGGAGAGGAGGAAGGAGAACTTCACTTTAGTTGTTCCTGTGGCTCTGGGAGTGAACCTATATCATTGGGATGTATGTGGACGGTGCCAGCTGAAGTTGGCTAACCAAACTGCTGCTTTACCGGGGCACACCCAAGTAATGTTTTAACAGCTATCTGGGTATCTCTTAGTCCAGTCAAGTTGACATGTAAAATTAATTATCACAGTAAGTTTATTGAAAAAAATCCCCCAAACTTCATAGCTGATCATCCTCAATATCTCGTCAAATTTCTCATCCCTCACCTCTGATGTATAAGCTCTTGGCCTGCCTTCAACCAGAATCTTGTTTAATTTATTTAGCAAGAATCCCTGCCCTTGGTAATTTTTCATCCACTGACCCACTTATTTTGCTGTCTTTGCTGTATTCGGAGTTGAGCTAATCTCTCTCCCCTACTGCGGTAGTCTTATAGTCTACCATATCATTGTTAAAATGTCAGAATAACTTTTTCTTTAACTGCATCCTTATACCGTGGTAGTTTCAGGACTTTTTACTTGGTGGCTGACTTCCTGTAGATCAAAGGTGGAAACTGCCAGGTTTTGTAGTCCTGCACATTTGATTGCTCAAAGAAGTCACAGGAACAGGTCTGATTTAAAGAAGGGATAATTGACGTATCACAAAAATCCATGTGGGATGGGAAATATGCCATCTTTGGAAATATGACCTACCCTAACGCCAGAAGACAATTTCTGCAGAAGTGTTAGAACAACCTGACTTAATGCATAGTTTTCTATTGGGGGAAATCCAGAGCATAGTGTGGTGTTTATGACTAAGTACTGTCTACATTCTAAAGGCAGCCTCTGTTGGAGGGCAGATTATAAGAAAAATCTGTTTTTCAAAAATTAATTTATAGGGAGGGAGCAGGTGGGAATGAAAGCAAGTAGGCAGGCAAGCTGGTAGAAAGGAGGAAGATGAACTAGGTTGTTCATTTTGGTTGTTCCTCCCAGCCCCAAGTTACAAACATGGTTCCTTTGGCTTGAAGTGGATTATGCCACTGCAGCTGCAGACTTTAACACCTGAGTCACTAGGGCACACTAAAAACCTCTGGTTTTAATAAAACTTTTTATAAAAATTAAAAATCCCGAAGGAATTAACAGAAGCAGTACTGGCTTGGTAGGGGCATAATGCACCTTCTGAATATCAGGAACTGACAGTACAGTCCCCACTTAGTCACCACCAAGATTTTGGCTGGTGTCTGGTGACGACCATTTTTGTAGAGATGGCTGATTTGAATCAGCATCTGCTCCAAACTATAATATGGCTAGATTTCCAATCCATAAAGTTAAAGGAAGTGATGAAGGAGTAGCAGTAAGAAAAGAACTTTAGAACATTTACTGAACTGGAGACTCAGATTGAAAAGATTTGTGTTAAAAGCCAGAATTGTGGGAAAAAAAAAAAATCCACATAGCTGGACTTAGGCCAGTAAAATTTCTTTATTTCAAGGATAAAAAACAATAACTTACAAACACCAAGATACTAGATAAGTTACCTATAATGAAAAAGCCCCTCAGACTGATATTTGATCTTAGAGCCATCAAAGCTCAGAGTTCTGAGGAAACAGTGAAAGGCATGTGAAGCATGTGACAGAGGAAATAGTGGTGAACACACACCTGATTTATTCATAGATTTAAATAATCCCAAGATAATGAGATAGTGAAACTAATTGCAATTGTTCTGAAATTGCTTCTGAAAATTAAAAACAAATTAGACAATACTGGATTCAAGGTTTTGCAGTGTTTTGACTAAAATAGTCTGTTTCTAATATAATTTCGGCTGCTGTATCACCAGGATTTTCACAGATCATTTCCACACAGGACTTGACTTCTTGACATTTTGCTACCTCCTTTTTCCTTTCGTCCTCCCCTATTTCTGTTCCTTCATCTCCCATTCCTGGGTACCCCAACCACCCCCAATTTTTGCCTCTCTTAAAAGCTCATGAAATGACACACCCAGGTTGAGTAATGGTTTGACCCACTGCCTTTGGTTGCTGCAATTCACATACATCCTAAGGATACATGTTCACATTCCAGTCCAGCGGGGAAAAAACAAGATAAACAAACTAAAGTGCTTCTTTCTCCTCTTTTCCTGCCTGCCTGCAGGAAAAAGAACTTTATGAAATGGTCTCTAAGCCTCCTCCTACCTAAATTCCAAGCTTAGCTTTAAGGTTAAACCCATCAGGGTCCTCTGCTAAAGAAAAGACCTGAGAATGTTCCTATAACAAATCCGTTTTAGAAGTTATGGTTTTTAAATAGTAATTTATTTTGCTTTGTATGAATCCACTCATCTGTAAAACAATGATAGTTCACTGCTTCCACAGGTCTTGTCAATTTCTCTCTGTAATTTTATTTCATACTTTTTATCCATGATTGTACTTTGACTAAATGTATTTACTGTTTGTTTTCTGTGCAAGTGATTGTACTTTGAGTTTTATCTATTCTGAATCATTTTTATGCCTTTTATTAATATCATTTAGCGGATTGGTTTTAACTTGATTCCAGTCTGAGTGGTCACTATATATGTTTAATACATTTATTATTTGATATATTCTATCACTATGCTTTGTGGATAATTCTCCCTCCTATTTACCCTGCTCTTTGATAACTGATTCAAATATTTTGTTATCTTTTGGCTGGTGATTCGAATGACATTTTTTTCACATTATACATAGTGCTTTATTATCAGATATCATAACAACTTTTAAAGTCATGTCTCTGTATTTGGTATAAGGGTAATGACGGCAACATAGAATTTCTTAGCAAGTATTTTCTATTTTTTTCTATTTTTTTCCTATCTTTTCTATTTTTTTGAAGTGTAAGAGGATTGGCATTCTTTAAATGAGCAATAGAATTCAATAGAATTAACTGGTCCTGACATTTTTGACTGCTGAATTAATATTCTTACTAGTTACAGGTAGGCCCAGCTTTTCTATTTTTTCTTGAGACAGATTGGTAGTGTGTATTTCCAAGTTGGAAGACGTAAATTATATTTGCTTATAGATGACGTAGTCTTATGTATAGAGCATCTTAAATTGACAAAAAAGCCAACTATTAGGGCTAATAAATTAACTCAGCAGACTTGCAGGATACAACATTAACAACAACAAAAACCCAGAAGTATTTCTATACAACAGCAGTTAACAACCAAATATCCTGGAGGGAATTTTTTTCATTTTAACATTGGGGCTACAGCTAATTAAGAAATTGAATTTGCATACTTTTAAGTTACAAGCAAAATAAGATCTTTTGCTATGCCTACATAAGATTGGGAATTTAGCATGACTTTTACATCTTCTCTCCCTTCTAACTTGTTTCCTAGTTTGGGTTGGAATAATCTGGAATTTAAGATGATTATTAAGCATTCAATCTTGTCAATTTTGAGTTACATGGACATTCACAGTAATAAGACTCATTAGCAGATTAAACACAATTTCTACATCTATTCAAGGACAAAAATCTTACTGTTCAAACTCTTTCCTCAGTCCCTTTCCATTTGTTTTATTGGTTGGGCAACTGGACTACTGCGGTAGAAGCATGTCATGGTTTCTGGTTTCCCAGTGTGGTGGTGGTGTTTTTTTAAATGCCCCCTTGTACACTTGGAGCATTGTTTTATAAATTCAGCTTCATCATGGGAGAAACCAAAAAATCTGAGCTTTTACAGACTCCATAGGCATGTGACCTGCCAATCATGTCCACCCAAGCAGGAACAATTCAGTAGTGAGCAGGGAGGAAGCAAGGGCAGCACTGCACAGGAGCTTATTTATGGTGAACATGTGCCAGAAGGCTCCGGTGTTTAGGGCAGCAGCTGGGCCTTTTCTGAAAGTTTCCAGTACAGTTTGGGTATGGTTTCTGCCGATTAGTTTTCAAGACTAACTTTCTGGGCTTCATACAGATCCTGTGAGCTACCGAGTATTTAAATGAACACCTTCACTTTTCACTGAGTAAGAATCCCAAGTGATCTAAATATTTCAGATACATAACTAGTTTAGCTCATTTCAGAATACTTAGGGAATATTTATTCCCTCACAAATGCTGCACATATTCCATTGTTTTCTTTTTTTTTTTTTTGGCATTTACTACTACAGAGAAGGGATCTGATGCCAAACTAATTTTGTTAGTAGGTAGTATATTCCTTTCCCCACAGATGTTTTTAGAAAGTTTCCTTCATCTTTGAAATTTAAAGCCACACCAAGATTTGTCTAAATAAGATTTTGTTAGTTTAAGTTACTTCAGGAAAAAGTTTAAAAGTTTACAAATGCCCCAAATACAAAGACAAGTAGAAGTAGGTCCCAGAAATGGCAGGGACAGAGCTAATACCAAGTACTGACTTACCCATCTCTCACCCATTCTAAAATTCTCTCCCACATCTTTTCCTTTCTTTCTCTACCAGCAGGCTTTCTTTTAAAGTTTAGCTTACTGATGTCAATCACAGTCATCTTAGCCTTAACTCCACTAATCATTTTAGTTCCAGCACTCAATCACTCACCAGAAATTTCCTATGTGACACATATTTGAAAGTGCCCCAGTCTTTTATTTTTTAAGCCCAACTATACAAGCCTTTGCTGGCCTACTGATGACTCTCCTCGGTTAGCATCCACCTCTGGTACAAACAGCATGGTCACGGGGGAGAATGGGTACATGATTCAGTAACCTAGAATGAGGGTAAATGATGAGATTCCAAAAAATGTTATCAGTGGGGCAGAGGATGGTTGGCATTGTTTTCAGTTATTTTCACAGATGTATTTTATATTCAATGGCTACTTTTATACCATGTGGAGAATTTTTAATTTGAAAAAATTAACAATCACATAATTTCCAGAAAATAAGTGAATAGTCACAAATGTAGAGAATTATCCTGAATACCAGAGGAAATAGTGTATTTAGCACCAAGAACAATATTATACACACAGAACATACAGGTTGAAAGAAGTATCGATGGCCTAACAAAAACCAGAGTATAGTTTTATAGATTACAGAACAGTTATGAGAATGGCAGGAAAAGGACCTTGAGGTTACAGAGTCAAAGTCTCACAGGTTTCAAAACTACAAAGTAGTATTTTTAAATACAATATAATGAGGAAAATCTGCTTATTAGAATTGAAAAAATACTTGATTTCAGTTACCATGATTTTTGAAAATTTATTTGGTAATTTTTAATGACCTCTCTATTCAAATTTATCTTCAGCTCTTGGCAATTTACTTTCTGCATTTCTGGCACTCTGTTCTTTTCCTATTTAAGATAAAAAGAAACCCTGTGATGACATGAATTCAGATATAGTGCAATGGCTCCCACCCTCAGTAACAGACTCACATTTAACCTCCTGGTAATACAATCTGTATTTCACATATTCCAAACATTTTTAACTGTACTTATAATGCTAATGCTACGTGATCTTTCTGGGCTTATCTTCTGTTTCATACTTCCTCCTCAGTAACTTTACTTTTAGTGCCCAGGTAACTTGTAAAGTTTATCCTCAAAACCCATTCTAACTTGTCATATAGTTAATTGGTGTTAATCACTCTGTATATTAACAAATCAGCATTTTCCATTTCCCTTTCATCTGACACCAATTTTCCTCATTTCATAGTTCCCTTTTCACACACTTATTTTACTGCAAATCCAAATTATATATTGAAATTGCTTTTACAATAGCTGTTCCAAAGAAAATGTTAGCTGACCCCTCAGATATAGTCAGTCCTTAGACTGTTCACTCCTATCTGGAAAATTAGTCCACTAGTGGGAGTGGAGATGGGCTATATCATTCAATAGTAAAATCTTTCATGCCTAATGGAGAGGATAATTATTTGTGGGTATGTTGTTAGATTATAAAGATCCAGTTGTTAGGAGGAATAGAGGAATAGCTAGAGCTAAGACAATCCCTCAAGGAGCGTCTTTGTTTTAAGTCAGGGCATTCATTCTCAAAGCTTGATTCCCAGACTGGTAGCTTCAGCATCAGCTGTAAACTTATTAAAACTAGATTCTTGAGCTCCACTCGAGTCAGAAACTATGGTAGTGTGGCCCAACAATGTCTTAACAAGCACCTTCCCATGACTCAAATGCACTCTTAATTTGAAAAACACTGCCTTAGGAGTTCTTTGTTGCATTCAAACCTAGATAGTGGACTTTTCTCATCACAACCTCTCTTAATACACCTCTTTTAACTAACCCCCATATTGGGCATAGGATGCATTTGTAGCAAGCATGAACTGGCATGTTTGACCTGCTATGGTCATACACTGAGAATTACTCACAGTAGGATTGAGATTTGTCCCTTCATTAATTCAGAGCTATTATCTCTAACTAGACGGTCTCAAAAACTTCTCCCTCAATGAGCAATGCAGACTGATGATGCCCTTCTCCCAGTAGATATTGCCTAGAGGAATTCCTGAGTTTCCTAGCATATGGAAGGCACTCTTTTCAATTTCAGCGTTTCAATTCCGCCCCCCCCCCCGCCCCCTTTGGAACAGGCATTTTTATTCTAATTGATTTACATATCCTCTCTCCATAGGAGTATTTGATGTGGTATAAAAACCGGCACTATTCAATATTCAGGAAAACAGAAAGCTGGGACTAAAAGAGGAAAGAAACATGACCAATATGCACGTATCCCCGTTGGATTAGGCATTTTAAAATGAAAATATTTTTCGCAATGATTTCATTCTGATAGTCTGACAGAATTTAAATGTAGATCTATCCCAAAGATCAGTAAGTACAAGTGCTGGTAAACTAGTGTGGTGTAAAGAGTATGGGCTTTGGAGTCAAACACCTTACTTAAATAGCAATTTGCTGGTAGTTCAGCTGACTACTTATAACCAATAAACAGAGTTACATGATGAGATTTTAAAGGCACCATGTGCTTACTTTACTCCTCACCCCCTTTTCCTAGTGTCCCCCAATACCTTTTCCCATCCCCAAATGCAGAGTGCATGAATTTTATCACTAAAAATACATTTTCACCTATTAAATATGTAGTAAAATTACCATCTTCACCCTCTAATCTTCTAGAACAAATTCTGGGAAGATTTATTAATTTGTCAATAGTGTTTCAATTTATCTTCCTTCATGAAGGAAGTCTCCCTACTGTCTGAGGAAGGGACACATAAAACTCATACCCCACAACTCTACCCAGGAAAACAAAGATTTCCTTAATAGGCATTAACTTTTAAATAGTCCTTTGAGTACCTTAATCGTATTAAACAGATCTTTAATATCCCCACATGGTTTGCATGGCAATGTGCTATTTCTACTTGGTTGCTGGCATTTTGCCACAACATAACAGGTGTTCATTTGAGAACCCAGTAGCAACAGGGAGAAGATGAAATGACAAGGCAGTAACATTCAAGATAGGCTTAGAAGAGATTATTTATACCTAAGAATAATTAAGTTTTCAAGTAGAATTCTATTAAGGGAAAATGTTTCTGTGTGGGCCTGTTATGTTCAAGTGTGCAGTCCTGTGAAAGGCAGTTAACATGGAGTAAGAAAAAAAGTGAAGGGAAAAAATATTAAACACTTAGGGAGTGCCCATCACGTGTAAGAAAAATAAACTTCAAGAATGGTTAAGTGCCAATGCATGGAATGGTTAAATGCCAACAGCTTCAATTGTTTTTATTACAGTAAGAGGAATTTTACTCCTAAATGCATAGAATTTGAAGAAAAATTATATAAGCTTTTTAAGAGGTTCTTCTGACAATACAAATGTGAAATTAGACCCTTTAAACAAATACCAATCTCAGTAAGTTTACATACAGCAATAATTTATTCTGAAATTTTGTTTCTGTTGAGACTGATCCATGTCTCATTAATAAAAGAGCAGCCATCTCACCTCAAATACCAGAATATACAACAAGTTACAGCATAGCAAAAGTTCTACCTACTTTCAGATAAAATCTAGTTCAGGTAAAATAGTTCCATTCAAAGTTTTACAATACACAGATTTTTTTTTTTTTTTAGCACAAAATAGTGTAAATTGTTCCACTGTAGCTATCTATATGCACATCATGTGATCACAGAACTGTCAATCATTACTTTTGAAAGTGAACCATCAGTTTCATTCATGCAGTAAAAGCAAAGCAAGCTGGGTAAACTTGTTCATTGGGAACCATATTACTGTGAATTTCACAGTCACATGATTAATTATGTGTTAGGTGGACTCACAAGGACTAAAACAGAATGGTTTTTTTTTTTTTCATAAATACCAATTTCTCCCTGATGTACATTTAGTCATTTATAATCTAGAAATGATTGATAAGAGCAATATATCTTCTATTTGTAGTGTTCTTATTTTAAGACAGGCAATAATTAAAGGAAGATGGGATGTGGTGCTATTTAAATACATGTAAAACATACTGTACAAATATACTTGGCTTTACTATTTTCTTCCTATCAAGAGTGCCTCCCAAAATATGACCAGTGAAGACGAAGTATACTATCAAATATGGCTTCCAGAACAAAAACCCGCTAACAAGAACCAAAATTATTTACAGTCTATATTTTTCAGTCTTTTAAAATTTCATTTGAAACAAAAATTTTTACAAAGCAGTTGTAATTAATACATTTTCTTAGTTTCATCATTCCAGCTCTTTTAAACAGATGTCACAAGGTAAGATCCAGAATGGCGCTTAGGACTCTGAGTTCCACTGGACTCTGTGTTGTCAGTTTTTGAATCTCGTTTCTTTGTGTTATTCACTGGTGTTGGGATCTGCGAAGGTCGGGCTGAAGTGCTATCTGCGCTGCTTTTCCTAGGGCTTGGGTTGTAGTTGAAAGGAGTCACTCTAGCCGCAACAGTCCCACTGGGTGAACTGTGTTTGCTTGAGCAGCTAGAGGTGAATGGGGTACGCTCAGCTATAGAAGTTTCATTTGTCTCTGATGGAGGGGCAGGGTGGCTTTGTCCTGGCTTTGTCTCAGTTCCTTTTTGATCCGGGGCATCAACCTGAATGAAGGAGTTCAGGCGGTTCTCCAAACCCACGGTGTGTACAGGAGCTCTGCCATTACCCACGTGGTGTTTTCCCTGATTATCTTCTGAATCCTTAGTGTTTGAGTTTCCCTTTTCTGAAACACTGTCAATCACTGGGGGAGTGTTTCCTGTGGGAGACCTTCCAGACCTGGGGTTGTTAATGGGACAGTCCTCAATCCTCACCCAGACATCCTCTGTTTTAGAAACAGCAGGTGCCATTTGATAAATAAGAGTCTTTGATTCAGCACCATTTGCAGCACCTGAGGAAGTGGTCTGAGAAGTACTACTTGAGGGAGAAATTTCACTTTCTTTTATTTTTCTCCATGTTCCTTTTGTGGATACTTGGTTTTCTTTAGTTTGTTTGGTTCCTGAAACAGAAGTCACATATTTTTCATCCTCACTTTTTGCTTTTTCACTGGATTCTGATGAAGCAGAAAGAATTGAGGATGAACTTCCAGTTCTTCTCCAAGTGCTAACTCGAGGAAGGGATGATGAATGTTTGCTGTGCTCACGTTTCCAGGTTCCTGACCTATTGATTGGAAGTCTGGAAGGACTTTCAGAATGGGAGCGTGCTATATCATGGCGCTTTGCTGGTCTGCCATCATTATACTCTAAAGTGGGACTCAGATTAGGTGGGAGTTTTCGCCATCCACCAGCCTGCACAGACGAATGTGTGGAGAGGGACATATCAGGAAGGGAAGGACTTAAAACTGGAGTGTGTACTTGGGACCTAGTGGGAGAATCTGGTCTAGAAGATGGAGAGAGAGATTCAAATGAAGCAGATTCCTCCAGTTTTCTCCTTAGGGTTGGGCTTGGAGCTTCTTTGATGAAAGTTGACTGGCGTACTAACACTGGTCTCTCTGACCTGTCAGATTCACTTCCACTTGATTTAGTAGAAGACATTCTAGAAAGTTCTACTTTTTTATTGGATCCATTGCCATTAGTCATCTGATTTAGTCCTTTGGAGGCAGACTCACTTCTTGGGATACTACTACCATTCTTGGATAAACCTGCTTGTTTAGTAAGGTTCTGTTGGCTCATCTGTCTTCCTGGGGATGCATATGTCATTTTCCCAGAACCTGAGGACTTAGTTGAAGCAGTACTGGGAGATGATGTCCTTGGCAGTTGAGATAATTTGTTAGGAGGACTTATTCCATTTCTACCTGGAGAAATCGAGTTTCGCCCTGGAGACTGCATAGGTCTACTTAATGATTGCTGGGCAGGTCTGGAAGGAGTGGACTCTCTGGATCCTGACCTAGAAGACCCTTTATTTGACCCAGCTGGTTGTGAGGTCGGCCTAGTAACAGGACTCAATTCTGACTTCACTGACGGCTTGGCTCCTCTAGGAGAAGCGGTGACTGTCTGGCCTTCACTAGGACTTTTGGAGGGTGGAGTTTTAAAGGGTGGGCCTTTTTTAGCAACGGGACTGGTACTTGAGGAGCTATTTCGAACTCCTGGAATATGAATCATTGTTCTACCTCGAGAGATTGAAGGCATGTTTGTTTGAAGGGGCTGTTTCATTTGGCTTGAAACTTCTGAATTAGACCGAACTTTTCCAGTAATCAAACTTTTATAAACTTTTTTTCCTCCTTTGACTCCTTTATTTTCAGATTCTACTTTTTTGGTTTCCAATGTACTTTTCTCCCCAGGTTTTAGAATTCGTGGGCCTTTATTACTTGTAAATGGTTTTTCCTCTTGATCTGGTGTAAGATGAAATGGTGATCCCAGAGAGATTCCGGATTTCAGTGAAAGGATGGAATCTGAATCAGACGAGGCTTGTCTAGATAAACATGCTGCAGCAGCAGCTTGATGTAAACTACTTACTATGGAATTTGCACCTTCCTGAATCGCTTTCCAATCAAAATTTTCTGAATCAGGGGATAAACCATGTTCTGAATCTGGTCTCTGGATATCTTTCAAATCAAGTGTCAAATCTTCTGCTAATATGCCCCCCATATTTCTGGGACTATGCTTTTCATTATCAGCCTTGAGTCTTGAAGGCTTTTTCTTTTTCGGCATTGCGGAACTTATACATTCCTGCAACAGGTCATCTTCAGAATCAATACTAAGAGAGCTGAGAGAACTGTTTCTTGAGAAACAAACAGGGGTATCTTCAACATGAAATGACTTAGGAGCATAACCTGATGCCTGGGGCTTATTAGGTTCTCCCTGTGACTCAGGGGGTTCTGTTACTTTGATGGATTCACTTTCCTTGTTGTTGTTATTTTCCTGATCAATGTCACTAAGAGAACTTAAAGAGGAATTTCGAGAAAAGCAAACTGGTGTATTTTCAATAGCAAAGTTCTGTAATTTTTCATCAGCTGCTGCTCCCCTATCTGGCAGGTCTTTGGATGACTGGGGAAAAGATGCCTTGCGCAGCAATGGTTTAGACTGACCCCGATTTACTGGATGTTTTGTGACAACTTGTGCCTTGTTAGATGATTGTTGGTTAGATGCTAGTTCTGGGTGGCTGACAACTTTAGATTCTGATTCCTTATTTTCTTTCCCCTTTCTTAATTCAGCCTTGTCCCTAGAAAGGTCGACATCGTCATCATCAAAATCTAGAGAACTCAAAGAATCATTTCGTGAAAAACAGTACGGCGTTCCTTCAATAGGAGTGTAATGATGAGGTGAATCAAAAGTAAAACTTCCTCTGATTCGATCTTCATTATTTGGTAGCTTTTCATTGAAGTCCTTGGAATTATTTTTCAAGTTCTGTTTCTTTGAATCTTTTTCTGAGAAAGTTCTTTCAGTGTTTAAATTATTTTTTGAGTCTGCATTTTTTCTTACGCGTGTCTTATATTCAGTGTTTTGTGGTATAGGTTTAACTGGTGAAGTAGGTTTCTTTTTCTTGCTGTCTAATTGACTTTTGTTGGTTCCAGATAAAGACATAGAGGAGGCTTGTTGGACCTGATCCATAATCTTTTTCACACGGAAAGGCTTATGACTTTTTCCTTTGGGCATAGCAGAATTAATACATTCTGCAAGGATATCACCTTCTTCTGCTTTATTGTCATCCAGTTCAGGTATAGTTACAGATGGTATGTTTCCTCTTTGAGTTTCATCTGTACTTCTGCCTTCTGTAGGGATGGTATCTCGTTTTTCAAATTCACCTGACTGTGTCTCTGTTCTAAGACCTTCTCCAGCAGCTAACTCATTTGGAGGGGATTCTATTGTGAGGTCACTTAGAGATGTTGCAGTGGAAAAGTTGATAGGTGTTCCTTCTACACAATACACACGTGGCATATCATCTCCTGGTGTAAAACTAACATGCTTTTGTGCTTGTAACCTGTTCTGTGATGGCAGAAGTTTGTACACGGGCAGTTGACTTGGCTTCCTTGCTACAGGTGGAGGTAATTTTGAAGCAGCCTGGGCTGGCTTTTTGGCTTTGCGTGAAGATTTTGTTGGCATGGCAGAAATAATACATTCTTCTAGTATCTCAATATCATCATCATCATCTGAATCATCTAATATATCTTTTTCAGAATCAGCAGGTTTTTCTGCTTCCTTTTCTTGGTTTTCATTTGATTCCTCTGGCTGCTCAGATTCTGTTTCATTCCCATTGTCATTTTCCTGAACTGGAGGCATTATTCTTAATTCCACATCTTTCTGTATGAATGGCTCATCGAGGCTCAAAGCACTGAGGCTAGATGAACAAGAAAACCCATCTGGAGTACTTTCTGTAGCAAAATGTAATAAAGTATCAGCATCTGGAAGAACTTGGACCCTCTGAACTGCAGCACTGACAGCAGCTTGCTTAGGCCCACTCTCTCTTTTTTCAGCATTAGAGATTTTGTTTTTAGGTACTTCTTGCTTAGGCTGAACTGCTGGAGGAAGAGGAGGGGTTTTGCTTCTGCTTGGTGGCATGGTTTGTCCCGGGCTATCGGGAAGGTCACTGGGGCTTATAATGCCACTAACCATTCCACTGCAGGGCTCACTCTGAACAGAGCTGGCAATTGAACGACTCTCAAAACTATCAAGTGAACTGACAGAGGTACATCTGCTAAACATGAGTGGAGTCTCCTGAACATAGTGCTCCGGTGGACTTTTAGGTGTCTGAGCACCACTTTTTGATGGAGATTTGGCCCCTGAGGATAATTCAGCAGCTTTGTGCCGAGTTGGTTCTGAAGACAAACCAGAAGCCTGGAGTCGGCTGGACTTGGTTCTGATGTGCTGGGTCACTGTTGGGACTTCACTTACAGGAGCCTCAGTTGATCTAGTTCCACTGTTTTCTTTTATTTCTGCAATTTGTAGAGTATTAGCAGAAGTTGTTTCCTGTGCTGTCTGATTACATCCTATTTCATCTTCAGCTGATGACAAAGATGATAACGAACTACACCTTGAAAAACATATTGGGGTGTCTTCTACACAATAAGTCTGTATTGTTTCTTGGTTGAGAGAGGGAACTTTGCAAGAAGTGGCTTTCTGAGTCTGACCACTTCTGCTCTGCGAAGAATTTGGATGGAGCTGATTCTGTCTCTTGGTATTAGATGAAGGTATAGATATATTCTCACTGCTTGAAGAGATGTGTTCAGTTTTACTGGTGCTTTGTCCAGATGAACTCTTTGAGAATGAAAATGATGGTTTCTGTGAAGAAGGAATATCTGTGGTATATTTTAAACTATAATCAATAGGCTGATCCACATGATGCTTTTCTTCATTGTATTTTATGCTATAATTTGTTGGTCTTTCGTCTTCCTCATGTTGTTCTTCCTCAGAGTAACGTTCACTATAGTTGGTTGGCTTATCATCTTCATAGTCATCTTCCTGACACAAAGACTGGTTTACGTTTTGATTAATTCCATGATTAGAACTCACTCGACTTGATTCTGAACCATTGGCTCCTCTTGACCTAAAGGGGGAAACACATTCTTGCTGCCCAAAATGTGGCTGGAACTTGAGGTGTTTGTCATCAGTGTTCTCAGTGAACACAGGATAAGCTGTGTTTTGACTCCTTGGTTGTCTCTGCTCATTTTGCTTTATTTCATCTTCTAGTACATGTTTGGGTCTTGCCCATCTTTCGTTCTGTGAAGGACTTTGCCTTCCAGAGTTCAACTGCTCATCTGAATACTTAAGACTATAATTTATTGGCGTGTCTAGTTCTCCATCATTATCATCCATGTGATTTGCACTGTGTATTTTATGGGCTAGATCAGCTGGGTATTGACCATAGCTGCAAAACTTACTTTCATCATCTTCAGAATAGGATTCAACTGAAGGCTTCATCTGTCCTCTTTTACCATAACCATCACTACTACTGACACTATTTAAACTATCATTTGAAGATCTCTTATATTCCAATTTGGCATAAGGCATAGGACATGTCCTGTTTGAATTTTCTGACTTGGTGAAGTTGTAAGTGTTTGAATGTGTGTGGGTGGCAGTGCTTCTTCTTACGGCATTCCTCTCATCTGGCCCACAATGTAATTCTGTGGCAGACCCAGAATTTCTGTCTTCCTGGGAGGTGTGAATGGCTGACACTTCTTCCATGACTTTGGCAATCTGGGCTGCAGTGGTGGAGATCTGTAAACCTCGTTTTGAGGAGGCTCCCGGATTTTCTGTTGCTGGATGGTAGTTGCCCAGACTAATCCCGCGTTCTCTTTCCAAACTTCTGTCTTTCTCAGATCGAGAACTCTCTAAACTTCCCCTTGAAGAAGAGGAGCTAGGCAATACTGTAGTATTTAAATATGGTGAAAGGACAGTCATATTTCCAGTATTAAAATTGTCTGATCTATTATCATCATGTCGATTGGTGTCAAAAACATAGTCACCATAGAGATTTTGCTTGTGTCTTTGTTTACTACGATGAGATGCCTTGGGGCTTAAATTGTCAATATTATCAAAAGTTTCCGATAAATGCTGAGCATCTAATTCTGCTTCTAGGGCCTTTTGTTTTCTAACATGAAGAGATGGCAAGCTTGAACCAGGAGACATAATATTGGCATCCTTATACTTTGCAGGTCTATTTGCCATGAGATTTCTTAAAGCTGCAGCACTTCCCATAGCAATCATTTTGTGCTTTGAATGAATGAGGTTCTTGAGCATGCTGACTGCCCCCATGTCCCATAATGCTTCCTGGTCTTTAGGATTTCTTGCTGAGAGATTCCACAAGGTTCCACATGCATTACTGACTATTGTTAAACTGTGAGATTTCAAGTGCTGTAATAAGGTTTGTAGGCAGTTGTTCTCTCTTAGTATTTGCCTGAAATAAAAATCACAGGTCACAAAATTAAGTTAAACATTTGATTGTAATAACATTGAATAAAAGAATAGAAAACAAATTTAAATCTAACTCTAAACCTTATTAACAACAGGCATAATTTAATCTCATTTATTATACTATCAATTCCAAGCATTCCCTCTCCTTTTGTTCTTAGTTCATTTCATCTTAATTGTTTTAAAGTGCTTATATGTCAAACCAAAAAAGGTAAGTGTTAATTTCAATCTCTTCTGCATTTCCTATTTGACCCAATAGTTTTTTAAATTTTGCTTTAACAGATATTTGCTTTATTTCCACGGTGAGAGTTTCCTAATTTAAGGACTCTAAATTTATCATGAAATCTTACACTCAGCAGGGACTTGGTGGTAATTCAGTTTATGGATAGGTGTCACAATGTTCACTGCTGAGATATCCTGGAGGAGGGAGCTAGAAGAATTGATCAATATATCTTTATGCAGTTAGGGAAGACAATGTAAGCTCTTAGATCAGCGCACTGACTTTTTTAGAGTAATCTTTATGTATCTGGTTTGACTTTGTGAACTGTGTTGTCATTATTTCTTGAAAAGTTTTAAAAATATTATAAAAACAAGGGTTGAGAATCAGCATAGTAAACTTTGGGACTGGAAGAGCTATAGCTTATTGAATGCATGGTAAACTGAAGTATAATGACAGATACTCAGTTTGAACGCGTTTTAAAAGTGATTGGGTGGTTTTCCTTCAGTAGATACCTGAATGTTTACTAAGTTTAAGTTTTTTTTTGCACGGCAGAAAGGGCTACAAGACTTGTAGTTTATGCTTCGGAAACGTAAAAGATTTTTACATTCTTTACTGGTTCTTTATAAAAATAAGTGAAACAATCTTGAGTAAATTTTTCAAAATGTGTTGTGAAAGACACCCACATTTTTTCTAATGTAATACAGAGCCCAAGTTCTGAAACTGTGTGGCCTGAATCCAAGGTGATCTCTTAAGTCTCATTAACTCTAGTAGATTGGATGAATGGCTGTTGGCTAAATAATGTATTGATGTTAAGACACAGCAGAAAAACATACTCTCTGGATCATATTCAGAGGTTTTTGTTTTTTATAAACCTCATATTCCTTATGACAGACTAACATATGGCATAAAGGTATACTGTCCTATTTATAAACTTTAATTTTTTTTCTCTACATATGGATATAGTTGTCATCTATCATTTATTTACAGATATCTTTGATAGTATGAAATTTTTAAAAATACACTAATGAGTATATTAGAACATAATTATTGTTTCACTGTAGTAAATATAACTTGCCTTAGAACTTCTGCAATAACACAAAACTGCATACAATAGGGTTCATTTGAGGACATGAATTCTATACTAATTCATTGTGTGTGTGTATATATATATATATTTATATGCACACACGCATACATAAGATATGATATAAAACTCTATTTACCTGTGGTCCTCATTTGTAGCTATCAAGCTGGACACATTCCGTAAAATCCCACCTCCACTTTCGATGATGGCTAAAGTATTTGTCTGGCTCCTGTAAGTGAGAGTGCCCACCAAAAATGCAAGTGCACCATCTACAGCACATATATCAGCTTTATTCTCAGTGCAATGTGCTGACAAATTCCATAAGGCACTCAATACACTCTTGAGGGTTGATTCCTATTAAGAAACAGAATACATGTCATCTAATTAGAGCTGGAATTTGTGTCAAAACTTCTACATTTACTTGTACTGAATAAGTGATTTTTAAAATCTGGCCTGTTATCCATCTCTCACTGGTAAAGCATAAGGAACAACTTCCCATTTAGAAAAAGTTTCATAAAATACCAAATGGGAAATTAAGTAAGTGACTGCCCCATGAAACAAGTAGAATGCAGTACTAAAGTAATCACCTTTAAGAATTTTATCTAAGTGTTTAGGTCATACAAAGATTACATTAGCATATGAAACAGAATTGATGTGCATTATGAAATAGCATTTTCAGGGTAACAGAAACTAGTTTATATGCTGATGTGGAAAGATATCTAAGAAGTATTATAAAATAAAAGAGCAAGTTGCAGAGTAGTGTGTACAGTATCCTGTTGTATAATAAAAACCAAATATACTTAGATGTGAATGACTCAAAAAAGAAAGGAAAAACTCCCAATTACTTGAAGTTTCCCCCAAAGTAATGAAAGAAACCAGAGCTTCCTGATATACATACAATTTAATAGCAAATTATGAAACTGTAATAGTCACAGAAATACTCAGGTATACAATTAAGAGTATCTAGTCAAAACTTGTCATGATCCTGATGTCAGTCTTTCTTTTTAGTACAGATCAGTCAGGAAACAAGCATTCATTAAAAATCTACTCTGTGTCAATCACAATTGGAGTCACTCCAGAGCATACAAGCACAAAAAATTGATACCTGCTTTAAGGGTGTTAACCATTCACTTTGGGAAGAAAAAAAATGCCAAAAAAGGTACATGGTATAAAGTGCTCTAAAGGAAAGATTATCGCCACCTGAATTTCATCTAATAAATAAAATACACTGTGAAGAAGAGTAGCTCTGTAGAAGATAAAAACCCATGCATTCAGAGAAGAGAAAATAGCTGTTCCTCACAGGGAAAGTAAAACGAGGAAAGGCATGGAAATAGGGATCAGCAAGGCAAGACTGATGAACAGAAAGAAGACACAGAGGAGATCAAAGTCATACATACTGATAAAAGTGGGAAATATTGTCAGAGAGATGCTATGTTCTCTCTCATCAGGAACTTAAATGAATGGTACAATTTAGGAGCAGGTTGAGATACCCTTTATCAGATAAATAGGCAGAGAGGAGGTGCTTTTATCAATCAAGATGTAAGAAGGATAAGAGTTCCATTTTAATTATATTATGACTGAGGTGAAGGTGGGGACATTCCAAGTATCCTGATAACTGAACCTAATATGAACCAGAGGTGAGAGCTGAAAGCTAGGAAAAAAGAGATTGTTTTCTGTTTTTAAGAAACTTTACTGTTAGAGGAGACAAGAAGAAATAATCAACGGTTTTAAGTGTAGGTGGTAAAAACGAAAGGAAACTATTGAAGAATTTCAATAAAGTATGTGATCAAAGTTATCAAATACAGGTGTAGGCAGAAAAGAAAAACCTAAATCTGTAAGTCTAGGTTTTGTTATCTAGGTGAGGGGGCTGTGTTAGAAGTAAAACTTAGGAGGGAATGAAAAAAGTATGCATAATTAATAAGTGGAGGAAGTGACTTGTTCAGGGTTCTGAATGTAACAGAAATAATACAAGAGTTAGAAAAAGCAACAGCAACTTTTTTTTCATTTTCAAAATATTGGGGTTCTTACAGATAGCTGAAACAGAAAAAAAGACTTCTTACATCTAGTAGAGAAAATACAGAAGACAAGCGTATGGGAATAACAGCTTTGAATAAACAGCAATGCTGGAGGCATCTAATGCAAGGGAATGAGAGTAAGCCTGCTGAATGAAGTCAAAATGATGCAAGGGTTGGGGCTCTGGAAGGCAGTCTGATTGTCCTGGCCATTAGGAGTAAGTACACTTGAAAAGACGACAACTTAAAAAGAGATCATAATGCCTGTTGCACTGGATGAAGAAAAATAGGTAACAAATACATTGGAATACTGCTAGCCAGAAGCCAGCTGAAACTAGAATTGAATATTAAAAATTTCTATTGGGCTAATTTTTCAAGTTTGGACTTGTATTAAAAAGTTATAGATGCACTTATGGAGAAATATCTTCAAGACATCACTCTTCCTTAGCAAGAACAGGGTATATCTTTCCATTTATTCTGGTCTTCTTATTTTTCTCAGTAGAATATGTATGTCTTTTAATCAAGTTTTTTCAGTTTGTATGCAAACCTTTGAGAGCCTTAAAGATAATGAAGCATAAGTTCTCATACATACAAACACATTACATCTTTCTGAAAACACATAGGACTGATTAGATTAGGAAGAGACTTAAATTACATAGAATTTTTTTTGGTGTAACTTTGTTGAGGCACAATGAAGAAAAATAAAGTAAATAATTTCAAGTGTGCAATCTGATCACTTTGGATAGATGTGTCTACCTAGCAAATCACCACACCAATCAAGATAATAAAACATTTAGATCATCCACCAAAATTTCCTAGTACCTTTGTGTAATCCACTAGAGTCCCAGGCAACTACTAATCTGTTCTTTGTCATCACAGACTAGTGTATCTGTCAGTTCTTTTTTTCTTTCTTTTTTAATAGCTGAGTAGTATTCCAGTGTGAATATTCCACAACTTGTTTACCTGTACACCTATTGGTGGACATTAGAGTTATTTCTACTTTTGGCTATCACAAAAAATATTGCTATCAACATTTATGTCATCTGTTTGTAAACATAAATTTTTGTTCCTCTTGGGTAAATACTTAGGAATAGTGTGGCTGGGTCACATGTAGGTGTATGTTTAACTTTAAAACACTGTCAAACATTCTCCAGAATGGTTGTACCATTGTTAGCAGTGCATGAGAAACCCAGCAGTTCAATACCTGGTTGGCCTTTTAAACTTTAACCAATACAGTATGCATAATGCCATCTCACTGTAGTTTTAAATTTGTATTTTCCTGATAGCTGATGATGTTGAATATTTTATTGGTCATTTGTGTATCTTCTTTTTTACAATGTTAGTACAAGGGTTCTGTCAATTCATGAGTATTTTAAAGGTATATAGATATGTGGCTCCTAAATATATTAAAAATATTATCTTTATAACTACTTAATTGTATACTTTTTTTGTTTCTAATATTTTTTTCAGTTTATTTTCCAGGTATGAAGTAACATAGCAAAAATACCCATATTAACAATAAAATCAAAAACTTTCTGCCATCTTTAGAAATTAGAAGACAATAAATATAGGATATGAATTTAGGAGAATTGCTCAGGTGAAAGGAACCTAGAATAGTAAAGATTACCTAGCTAGTTCCCTTAAATTTCAAGTTTAATTTAAAATATTAGGTTAGTTATTGAATACATATCCTTTTGTACACATACTATGATTTGGGGGATTGATTTTTCACCTTTGTGTCTGATCACCTCTTGGTAAGCTGACCATCAAAATGTGAGGAAGTTGGGTGACTGATATTTGGAGAGTCTGAGGTATGCCAGTGGCTTTAAAGTGGGGGTGATGCTTTCCCACCTCCCCTGAGAGGAATATTTGGTAATGACTGGAGACATTTTGATTGTGAAGATTAAGGAGAAGGTGTATTGGCAAAGGCCAAGGCTGCTGCTAAACATCTTACAAGGTACAGGTCTGTCTCCTAAAACAAAGATTTGTCTTTGTCAATAAAATAATGAAAATGTCAATAGTGCAAAGTCTGAGAAATCTTGATTTAGTCCACCTTCATAGTCTTTTTACCTTAATACTTTGAGTTTGGAGTAATTTAAGGATTGGTGGGCTAAGCAGGTCAGAAATTAAGGAATCACAGGGGAGGAAGAGGGCAGCAAAATATCAGTCAAGGATGAAATCCACAATATACTACTGAATGTTTCAAAGGTACCTTTTTAACTTCCAAAGCACATTCCATCAATGCTTTCACACTTCCAACTTCACGCAATGTCTTTTTACTATTTACATCTGCTCTCCAAGACAAATTCCTCAAAACACTTGCAATAACCTGCAAAGGAATCAATTTTAGAATAATTTCTATATAGAATGATTTATACCACTCTTTCTATTTTAATGCTGGAGTTAAGAGTAAAGATCTACTAATAAAGAAATTTCTCTTACATGTTAACCAGGAGCCAAAGGCAATTTCTACAATATAATTATTTTCCTTTATCCTGCTACTACTGTGTGTAATGTAAGTCCAACATGAGATACTAAATACTGAGTCATAGCTTACTTAACCTAAATCAGGTTATTATCGCCATTAATATTCAAGAAAAAACATTTGAAATTCTTAATACCTGCTGCAGGTCCTCACTTTCAGATTTCAGTTGGGCCACAAGTGCTCTCATGCAGCCTTTCATGGAGCATAATGTAGCCTGTAAAATTAGGTAGGAAACAGGTCAGTAATATGAAACATTGCTTTATTTTTGAATTGTAAACTTCAAACCCAGCTTTAATGGACTCATTTCAGTCATTTTACCCATAAAAGGTCTAGAACCAGATTACACAGAAAAGACAAACACCCTCCTGATCCTACGCTATCTGTGCTTCTCTTGGCAAAGTGGAGAAATGAAGTGAACACACAATAAGAAAAATGATAAGCAAAGGGTTTTAAAATAAGATCTCTTGAGAGCCAGTATGTGTATAATATTGGTGTAGGTCACCAAGATTTTCAGATTTTTGCTCTAAATCCTAAGAAAAGTGTTTTAAATGCATTTACATAAATTCACTACTGGTTCTAACTTTGCCTTTGTTTAGGCAGAGAGAGCTGGTACTATGGAATGTCATGTACAGGTTCGTATTAGTCAGTGTTGAATAAGAGAGTGACCATAAGAAAGTTAGTAAAAAGTATGAAAGTAAACTAACTCATACCTGATATAGCTTAAGAAATGGATCTTATAAAACATACCTTATTGGCTACATCTCCAAAAGTCAAGTTTGTCAAAGCCATTCCAGCATATCGTCTTAATGTAATACTGTAGTGGTCATTAGTAAGCCCATACATTTCACAGTCCACTTGCAATAATTCTGCAATGGCCTGTAGTCCCCCTAAATTTAAAAAGGGTAAGAGAAAAAATAACCAATAATCTAAAATATAACAGACTGATACCAAATTTATAACTTAAACATTAGAAAAAAAATCTGAAAAGAATGAGAACATATGGTTTCAATTTGTCTTTGGAATTACAAACGACATATGCTGTTATTAAGAATTTTTGTTTATAAATTTATAAAGTTCAACTGACAACTATTCCATTTTCTGCCAGTTTCTCCACCCTCCAGCCTCTTGCTTTACTGCCTAAAATAAGCATTATACTCTATCTAGCATATACACTGCATCTTGTTGATGACGAAGACTATTTTTTAACACCAGGTCTTCCTGAATGTAAATAGAAAAAGCTAACTTATATTTTATCATTAGAACTTTATAAGTACTCTTCAATTTCGACCCTGTGGCCTAGTTCATTTTTTGAAATCTGTTGATTAATTATATTAGGAATATTGAATACTATAGATGAAATTGTGCACTAAGTCAAGTTTTTTTAAAAGGTTTTATTTTTCAAAATCTTTTTTATGCAAAAGAATTATCTGTTCATTACTAAGTTCTATACAATTACTTATTTATGTTTAAAAATGTTTTATTAGTGTCAAATACTGACTATTTTAGGGCTTAGTATTTTATTTTCCCTTGATTCCCACCACTGGATCTGTCCAACAATGCCCAAAGTGGTCAGCACCAGGAGAGCAAGGAGGAAAATGAAGGGAAAGGAAAGGGAAAGACATAAAGGAAGGGACAGTAAAGAAAATAAGACATAAAAAAATCAAAAGGCCAAGCAAAATGATGCGTGAACAAAACTAAAAATAGAATACAATGCATATGGAGGCTACTAAAATATTATTCATCATCAATATTAATCACCAAGGCATTTGGGATATAGTTTTCTTACAGAGAAGTAGCTTGGACAGATAAAAAGATTTATGTCAACAAGTCATTCTTGGATATTGTGAGTTAAATAGTTCATTGATCTGAAAGAGAATCTGTACATTTAATATTTTTGTAAATGCTCTATCAGAGTCAATACATAGAAAAGTTTGTCTTTTTTCTTTTTTAAAGGAAAGGTGCAGGCAGGATTAAGGAGAATAGGCAGACAGGCAGGAAGAGAGAGGAGGAAGAAGCATTTAATTTATTTCCATTTCAGTTGTTTACATTGGTTGTTCTCTTCCCTAAATTGGGGACTCAAATACAGGGGCTGTATCCTTCGGAGGCAACTGACTCAGCCGCTGTTCCACCACAGTGCGCCGGTACATAGAGAACAGACAAAGTTCTATCTTGGTTAAGAATTCTAGGCCAGGGGATTTAACTACATACATATCTTCACAAAAATGACAGAAGGGTTTGAAAGTAGAAAAATGAAAATTAATTTGGTTAGGGAATAAGGAATCCAATAGAAACTTTTCCTCTACTGATAATGGTAGAAAAACATAACAGTCACTTGTCTTTATGGTGCATATGAATTAGAGCAAAGATAGACACTGAACAACTCATTTAAGCCTGATGGACTGTGCAGAAGCACAGGTGGATTTAATTGATATTGGGGTTATTGAAAAAAGGGCTGAAGACCAAGTAAGACTGACAGCACAGTCCACATACATCCCAAGGACACAAGTTCATGTCCCAGGGCCAGGGTGAACAACCAAGATGAACTAAAGTGCTTCTTCTTCCTCTCTCTTCCTACATGCCTGCCTCTGCATTCTTGCCTGATCTTTTCCTTTAACAAAAGAAAAGAAAAAGGCTGAGGAAATAATGTTTAATTAAGAGTTAAAGGATGAATGAGTATCTAAAAAGGGTGCAGGAATAATAAAAAAGCATTTTCAGCAATAAAATGGCCATGTGCAAGTGTCCAAGTCTGAAATATACAGCAACAAGGAGGTGGTCACCATAGGAGGCTATAAATATAGGCAGATATCAGATCATGCAAGAATTTATGTGCTCAGTTACTATGAAGGGGCTTTCCATATATGGGCTCCAAGATTCTGTCATGAGTAAGTGACTGAAATGCCGTTTTCTGAGATAAGGAACCCTGAAGAGATAGTAATGTGGGAATGAA
The DNA here is from genome assembly GCA_004363575.1 of Solenodon paradoxus. Lineage (NCBI taxonomy): Eukaryota > Metazoa > Chordata > Mammalia > Eulipotyphla > Solenodontidae > Solenodon > Solenodon paradoxus. The sequence goes on along the minus strand of RJWH01000770.1, from coordinate 86,891 downwards.
TGAAGGAGATAAATTGTTTGTGCCAGTTGAGTTAGAAATGTCTGAAAAACCATCTAAGTGAAAAATGTCAGATGAACAGTGTGATTGTTATCTGGATTATTATTACTGCTTAAAATTTAGGAGAGAAAACTGGATTGGGAAATCAGTTTGTAATTGTAAACCATGGGGTGAAGAGAGAGATGACGAGAGTCTAATCAGAGTTTTGAGGAATTCCATCATTTAAGACTTGAGTGAAGGAGAAACCAGTAAAAGAACGAAAGCAAGAAACTGACCTGGGAATCACTGTTGACCTAGGCAGTAGAACTGTGTGCTGATGAAATCACCAAAATGCTGAACATTATAAAGTGGACTATTAATACTAAAACAAAACATACTCTGCCCCTACATAAAACCCCACCTGGTATAGCAGTATCTGTGATACTTCTTTAAAAAGATGAGGTAATCTAAAGAAGGTCCCTAGAAGCCACACGAAGAGTTGGGTACTCATATAGAAACAGAAATTCTAGGACTTGATTCTGAAAACAAAAATTAAAGAAGGATATAGCCAAAGTTAATAGAACCATGAAAGATCTGGCTAATGAAGAAAGAGCATTCAATAAAATTTGGAATATTAGATAAAAGAGGGGAGACTTTATGATTTCAGTCAAATAAAAAGATTTCAGTAAATTTTAAGGTATATCATATAATTCATGTTAAATGATTCAAAATCATGACTGACAGAATAAAAAAAGGTTGGTCTAAGAAATACTAGGGGGTTTCAAGGTAATGCAAAGATGATAGCTTTATCCTTCTATATTGTTCTTGGTTGTCTATGTGAGAAAATAATGATCTGGATGAGCCAAATATGCAATATTTCATATCCTTACATATAGTAAAGGACTGACTGCTTCAGGTGACATTCAAGGAATCCAAAAAAAAAAGTGGAGAGATAACAATTTTAAAAAGCACATTATTTTTCTTTTACTTGGTTTAGTCACTCTTAGCATGAAATACTTGACTCTAAAATAAATATTAGGGCTCAACATCAATATTGTATAGATATGTGTTTCACAAAACTTCTTGATCATAAGAATCATCTGGGCCACTTATTAAATATGGCTCCTAGAACCCTTCTAGGAGAATGTGTTTTACTAAACTTGCTAGAGGGCCAGAGAATCTACACGTATGGCAAGTACCTCTGGTGATCATTATGATTTGATTTGGGATACACTAAAGCAAATAAATCAAGAGTTCCTTAGGACCCTGACTTAATCACTGTTATATCTAGTTCCTCACACAGCTTCTGGAACAGAACCGGGAAGTAATAAATATATTTCTATCTCACTGATGATGAGTCTAATAGGTGCAAGTTTAAGTGATCCTGCTATTTGTGGAATCTTCTTGAATGTATAAATGGCAGTCCCAGTTGACTGGGTTTAGGAATTTCCCTTCACCTGCCTGGGAGTTCTTTCTTCCTGTCCTTCACTTTCAAATACTTGTGCTGTCTTAGTTTATTTCCTCACGTCACAGAAACTGATCCTTCTTTTGCTCCAGGGCAAATTCAGAGGCAGGAGTGAGAAGAAGGTAATCCCCTGTAGCTGTGTCCCCCACAGTCACACCCCCAAAGGCCCCATCCTGCTCCTCACCTGAAAGCCCCTGCCCTAGCTCCTGGGAGGAAATGCCCCGGGTAGCCTTCCTACCTGAAGAAGGAAGAGGAACAAATACTGAGTCTAGGTTTTACTTTGAAATTCAGATGATTAACGTTCTACTCTACAGTCCACTGAACACAGGGGCATTTATAAAAGAACCTTTGCAGTAGCTTAAAACTGGATTAATTTTCTTGTTTATTCATTATTTTTGTCCCATTCCCATTATTACTAGTATTAAAAGAAACATTCAAATTTAAAACTTTCACAAATGCTGAGCTTATATGGAGGAGGGGCAAACTCTACATTCATTTTCACAGGAGCTAGGAGGGTGCATGGAGAGCTGTAGGGCAGGCCTGAAATCACACAGCCGCCCTAAGTGATGACTCTGGAGGAGACGACACTCATTTTTGGTGTTTGGGGTTTCTATAAGAGTCTTATGACTTTGTTACTTTTAGGATACATGATGAATGACAATAATGAGTGTGATGGGAATACAAAGTGAGGGCTCGATGTAATGTAACATAAACAGTACAAAAAGCAAGGGCACAGCTGCACTGAGATGGGAACGCAGTATATAGTTCTTGATAGTGACACTAAACATCCAGTTAACATAAGAGTGCTCAGTATTATGCTACTGATAAATACTACATGTGCAAAATGAACCTAAAAATCAAAGAAAACCATTACATGAAAAATGGGATGTGCATGCAGGTTACATAAGGTTAAGAGTACATGATAAGACATATCTAAAAAAGTAATCCTTCCAAAATGAATGGACTATTTCTCACTTAAAATTAGAGTATAATGATTTTCTAAATTAACTAGTTTCAAAGATAAAATGTTACTTATCATGAAAGTACAGTAAAATACTATTAACTATGAAGATAAGTGAAAATATTAATAATAATTCCTCCTGGTGTTCATTAAAAGTAATTAAGTCCAAGAACAATGAAGTGATTTCAAAATAATTTAAATTATCCTCACTGTTAACTATCACACAGGGTCTACCTTGGCAATAAGGACAAGAAATGGTCCATTTAGAAATTTTTCCTATCTTTGGTTAAGATTTTGAAAAATCCAAAACAGTTTATTGTAGGGTAGTAGTTTTGGTCACTGAGACATTATCTCCTTTGGAAACCAGAGTATAATCATTTGTGACAAGGAGGAAGGAGCTGGTAACAGATACCATGCCCTCATATTTCAATTCATTGATGATGAAAAATCTTTAGTATTCTTCCAAGACATTAAGAAACATTTGTCTTACCAAGTTCATTCATTGCATGTCTATGCTCTTCATCAAATGAAAGTTTCATCAGAACACAAACAGCAGGACAGATCTGATGTTCAACAGGAGCTGGCACTGAAAAATAAAATTAACATAAAACCACAATGCTTTGTTTCCTCAAGAGCAATTATATTATTATACTTTAAAAATATGTAGTGCTTAATATCTCTAATGTATAGTGGTTTAGTGGATCAAAAAGATTTGTTCCACAGATGAACAAATAATAACAAACATGGAAAAGAAAATATGAGTAAAGGGCTCATCTTGGTTCCATAAATATGTTTAACACTCTGTCCTTGACCAAGCTTGTTAAAATGAGTCTTTTAGGTTTATGCTGTAACTCAAATAATGAATAATTTAAGATTATGTTCACCATATGAAAAAATTAAACCATTTTGGTATAAAATGGTTTAATTTTGCTCGTAATTTATTTAAGCTACTATCATGAGTGTGGGTTAAAAACACATAGCTGTGTACTAATGTAGTAAAGAAATCTAGCACAAACCTAGCAGAGAAATTTTGTATAGATATTAGAAAGTAAACAAAAATTTGGAGAAAAGGTGTCCAAAATAATGTACCTCCACATTCAATACTACACACAAGATTTCAAAGCTTCTTATTTGAAATAAAATTTAAAAAACAAGCCTATTTTTCAGAAATAATTGCATTAACTTATTCTATCAACAGATATCAAGAGCAAAAAATGGAAGTCATCACATAATTATGGAGAGCCAAGGAAAACAATCCAGACACATTTTTCTAGTAAGTTATCAGTTTTTCTCATCCTGAGGACAAACAAATCTACAAAGGACTACTTCTGCTTTTTCTCTTATTTAAAAAAAAAAAAAAAAAATTAGATTTCAGGTAAATTCATTTTTATACTTAAGCTAAAAAATAAACTTCTGAAGCTTCATAAATCATGTTCTCATCCATCATCCTTTCTTTTGTTCCTAAATCAGTAGGCTTATACAATAGTCCTTTGTCCTAGATGTATGCTCTTAGCAGGTGACAGTAAAGGTCTTACCTTAAATACTTACTGCTTTTGGTTCTTGCTACAGGAATGAAGTAAGTTATGTCCCCAAGGGTCACAATTCCCATGTTCCCTGCTCCTGAGGGAGAGGGGGCTGGTGGTCAAGGGTTTTTCCCTGAGCAAAGAGCTGGGTGGCTGATCAACCCCAGCAACTGGGGTCCATTGCTTGGAGCAAGATGGTGCAGTAGGAAAAGCACTGGGCTGAGAGTAAAAAAATCTGGCCTCTGTTTCTGGCTCTACCACTTACTAGTTGTGGGACCACAGGCAAGTCTTAAAACTCTCTGAACCTCAGCTTCTTCATCTGTAAAATGGAGATGATAAGACCTTCCCTTTCTACTTTACAAGGCTATTGTAAGGATTCAATAGCAAAAACAGATATGACACAGCTCTGTATCTACTGAGAGCAATATGCAAATATGAAATAATATGATTTGATCACTGACAGCTGAAATAATTTATGTAAAGTCAGTTTTTATTGAGCTTAATGTATACAATGAAAGAGACATTATTGCTCAAGTTCTAGATCTACGATGCTATACTCTATTATAAGTCTCTCTTGATTTTTCCTGTTCTTTTTCAGAAGCATCGTAGTTCATGTAACATTTTCCTCTGCTAAATTTTTCTAAGCAATTATAGACTTAAGCTGTAAGTTATGATAGCAGTGGAGACGGTTAGTATGAATTTCCCCTTCCTATTCATAAAGACAACATATTAACTAAAAATGCTTTCTTTCTAAAAGCTTTTACATTTGCTTTGTTACATGCACTGCGATGTACACTATAGGGAACATACTTGGATTTTTGTCCTGGTCCATGCCTTGTTCATGAGCTTCCTGCCACTCCCAACAGGTTTCACAGTAAGCGCGTATCTGTTCCAAAAGATGAAGGACTCGGATTTCACGCCTGCCTCTCTTGTCATCAGGCTGTGAGTGAATGATGTTGTGGAGTGCTGCACTGGCCCTGGCCCGAGCCTCTTTACTGCCCCGGGAATTTCCCAACAACACAGAGTCTTTGTCATTGCCATGTAAGAGCTGGATGAGGAGAGGAAGACATCCAGACTGTCGCATGGATATACAGCTGTCTTGGGAGCTAGACATAGCTAGCAAAGTTCGTGACATATCATCCTTATCATGAGTACCAAGCATTGACAACAATGAATACACCATTTCCACCTGTGGGCCAAATGAGTTTAGAAACAAAATTATGACTTTAATATCCAAAAGCCAACACCAGTGAAGTGATGAATGGGATATTTATTGTAACTATTTAAAAACAAACCTAAAAAACCCTTTCTCGAGTGAAATAATGAGTATCTTTTCAAAATTCACGTAAACATCACCAATTTGTTTATATAGTCACTAAAGATAAATAAAAAGTAGCAGTGGCAGTATACAGTGATGAAAGAGAGAGTATGTTCTTCCATACTTAAATTGTTGTTAGTCTGGGTCAGATAGGGACAATCCATCTATTAAATGAATGACAATCAACTTCTCTCTCTCTCCTCTCTCTCTCTCTCTCTCTCTCTCTCTCTCTCTCTCACACACACTATGTGGTTTATCTAAATTCTTTACAAAATTAAACATTTTATTTTACTTTTAAAATCTACCACTATAATCAATAAATAGTAAGTTTTCAACAATTATTATTTACTAAGTACTAAGTTCTCAGTTATCGCTAACTCTCACCAGAGTATAATTAGAGTAACACTAAAATTATGTTTCTTTTATACATATAAAAATATCTTGTCATGAAAAGAAGAGGGAGTACATAAGCAAGCATTCTTAATATTTTAAAAAGCAATCAGTAAGCATCAATTACTCCCTGACAAATTCTAAGGATTTACTTAGAAGTAGATTAGAAACAGGAAACTACCCAGTTATCCTGGACTGTGATGTCTCATTTCCAATTAGAGTATAGTACATAGTGGCTCCTAATAAAGGGTGATTCTGCCCCTTCCCCCAAAACTCCAAGGATACTTGGCAAAGTCTTGGAGACATTTTTGGTGGTCATACTGTGAAAGGAAGTGCTATGGGTATCTAGTGGATAAAGAGTAGGAATGCTACTAAACATCCTACCAAGAATAGCGCTGAGGTTAAGAAGCAACATGTTGAATGTGCAAATACACACATACTCCTAGATATGAAAGTTTCAGGCAGGCAGTATAAACTGTGGATAAATAAACTCTACTATGTAGGAGGAGGCTGTAAGATACTACCATGTTAAACCTGTTTTCTCTGTGATGATTAAATGAGATAATACATGTATAGGACAGTAGCTGGCACTGAAAAATATGTAAGGCATTAACATCATTATGAATAAATCACTTCAAAAGAAACAGTATTCTAGTTTCCAATTTTCATGGAACATGCTGAAATTAGAGATTTTCTTTATAATAAAATGTATGTAGTGAGATTTGGGGCTGAATTCTAGTATAATTGCCCAACAGTTTCCTGAATCTTTTTTTGGTTTTAGTTTTCTATTTAAAAAAGAGGGACAATACCTCAGAGGATATCTGAGAAGATCAGAATGAATATAAAACTTCTAGCAGTTACTGGCATGCCAGAGGTCATAGAAAGTAGCTAGTATGAGTAATTAAAAGGATTAAGTTTCAGATTAATAATATGATTGCTTTAAAATTCAATTCTTAAAAGTCAACAATTAGCTATTTCAGGAATGCTTTTCCTAAAAGCAATTGTGTTATTAAAGAGTAGAGTAAGCTGTGATAATAGCTAATGGAATGATTTAAACTGAAAATATTATTGTTTAGTGATACTAGAATTTCATTGCTGTGAATATAATATAAAGCCCCCAGCTTTATATCTATTTTCCTTTCAAACATATTATTCCAAGTCCAAAAATATTTGATAATCTGAGCTTCCCTAAGAAAACTCATTTATCAGCATGAAATAATATCCAATTTCCGTAATTTTCTATTCTTTTAAATATTTATTAAGCATGTAATATGTGAAGAAGGCTCTGGATCTGATAATGCAAAAGAAACTAAAATAGTATAAAAAATAGTCTTGGTTCTCTAAAAAAGTTTCTTGCAGACTACAGTGACTTACAAGAAGTAAGGTAGACCATATCTGGGGAGGTGAAAGTCACTGTGAATCAGAAAATGTTTTGTAAGAGAGCCTGAGCACAATTCTGAAGGCTGGTTGGGATTTTGATGGCCATTCTGAAGTGAGGTTGAGGGCTAAAGGTATGTCACTGCAAGCAAGACTTCAGGTAGAAGGTCACAGGGGAGGCTTAGGGGAGCAACAAATGAGCCAGTATGGCTGGAGTTTAGGATACATGCAGAGAAATGGATGAAAAGACTAAGGAAAAAAATTAATTTGGCACTTTTCATAATCTTCATTTTCCTGTTGTATATGCTTCCTTGCATAAAAGATCATTTAAGAGATTGTGATGATAGGCTCAGAATTCTCCCCTAGTTGAATTTAAAGATGAATGAAGAAAATTTTAGTAAAGTGTTCATAATATTAATGATCAGGGTATATAATATGTTACCTTGGTTCCCAGATGACTTGTTAGTCTTCGAGGAGCAGAGTGTGTGCTACCAGAACTCAAAATACTTGCTGTTTCATGGTCCATTCTTGCAGTTGAACTCTAAAATGCAAGCAAATTATAGATAGTATAATTTAGGTTACGGATACTATAGTTAACTTCATGTTAAAGTGCTTCAAACAAACTATCTTTAGGGTAAACAGTTACATATATCATGTGAACATTATAGGTGTTGAAGATTAGTATTCTTAGGTTTTAAAGAAAAAACTCAAAGGAAAAAAAAAGCTAGATTTGTTGCAAAAGACAAATATAGTGTGGAAGTATCCACATACTGAAGAAATTTTAAAAGTACTTTTTTTTTTTCATAGACTAAAAGATAGGAAACCATATTTAGTTAAATATAAATTAAAAAGTGCACCATGGTAGAGCCGTAGTTAGGTTAATCGCTTCCGAAGGAGCACAGGCCACACACCCCTGGGTTTGAGTCCCGGGTCCAGGGGTAGACAGCCAGTGTGAATGACCAAATAAAAAGGAAGAATAAGGTGCTTCTTTCTCTTCCTGCTTGCACTTTTCCTTTTTTAAAAAAGTGCTCTCTGGTGGAGCAGTGATTAGGTCAACTTCCTCCAAAGGAGTGCAGGCCACACCCTGGGTTCAAATCCTGGGTCTAGGAGGAAACAACCAGTGTAAACAACTAAATTAAAATAAAGTGAAATATGATACTTATTCCTCCTCTTTCTTCTTGCCTGCCTGACTGCCTACTAGCCTTCATTCCTGCCTGCACCTTTCCTTTAAAAAAAAAATAAAAAAAAATGTCAATAGAAAGCACCAATGCCTGGTGAAATGTTCCAAATTACCACAAAACTGAATTTGGTACAGTCCAAGTTCTCTAGGAGCTCACAGTATAGCGAGAACTGTTGGAAACTTATGCTTCAGCCTCATCTGGGTAGCCCTATGACTTACTTCCTCCTCCTTTTAATTGACTATGCTCCTCCTACTTAACTATTTATTGATTGTAAGTGCAGTGTGATATGAAAAGCACCATACCAGAAGACTGTGTAAGACACTGAAGGCATGGGGAAAGAAGTAACTACTTGCTTAGGAACCACTAACGGCTGAATAAAACAAGTGTTTATGGTAGGCCTTAATTTTTTGGGGAGGAGACTGAGAGAAGAGCCAAGGTTAGGTTAAACTATTGTTTCATGTGTTATTTTGAAAATGCTGAGAACCACTAGACTTTAGGCAGGAGAATGGCACACCAGAATTTATGTCTGAAAAAGAGTAAAGAGAACAGAATGGAGAGATGACAAGTAGAAAATTAGAAAGAGGGCATTTCAATAGTTGAGCAGTTCTGAAGGTACAAAGGAAGTAAGAATAGGGAAATGGGGAGGTCCTATATTAAGGAATAAAATCAACTGCTAACAGAGTGGATATGAATAAAGAGAGGTTGGCTTGTCAAGGACAACTTGGAGGCGCTGAGCTTGGATAAATGGGTGGATAATGCTGCCACTAATGGATACAGAAAACTCAGAAAAGATGATATCCTTTAGCATTGAGCTCATCTGTGACATCTAGTGAGAATGCTCATATATATCTGAAAACACAGGCTGCAACTTCAGAGAAGAATAGGAGCTGTAGATAAACATCTAAATATCTAGGCCCTATCAAAACATAGGCCATAGCTAAAGTCACATTCATTAATAAAGAATAATGATTATGAGATTAGCATTCAATTAAAAGCAAGATTGGCAGGTACTTTATTGTAGTTTCCAATCTTTCAAGACGAAAAGTTAGAATATAGGTTCTCTGAGTACAGAAACTTCATTCTGTTCATTGCTATGTTCTTAGTACCATTGCTGGTACTAAAGTATCAGTAGGCTCATAGTGGGTATTCACAAATGTTTGTGAATGACTGAGGAACTAGTAGTAAAATCCAAGGAATATTACAACAGGAGATACCACTGCTGGTTTTAATTGTCTTTCAGATATAGATGCTCTGGCTGGTTGGAGAAGGGCGTCAATGATTCAATGTCTCTGAATGAATCCCCATTTTACAACATCTTGGAACCAACATATCTTGTTCTCTCTTTGTGTGTATAAAGTTCACATTTGATGACACATTAGAAGCTTCTCAGTTAGCCAGCAACTTTAACTACCTGTCTGCTAACTTCTATTGGTGGATAACACAGAATATTATTAAAAAGCATTCCTAAGTGGTTAGGATTCGAATAGGTAATACAATTAAAGGCTCACAGAAAGACTTCTGAATTTGTCCCTAAATCAGAAGCATTCCAAAGCTCATTTTCAAAAGGGCTGCTATGACCTTACACAGAGGTCACATTAAAGGTCAAGGGTAGGCTTTCCTGACTAGTCCATAAAAGCAAATTTTAGACCATCGTTCATCATAACATTTTTAAGAGAAAACTGCATTTGTCAAAACTCACTCAGCTGTATACTTAAAATTGATAATTTTATTTTGTGTTAATTTTTCTTAAATAAAGTTGATTTTAAGAAGTCCTAACCTGAGAGGTCTTTTAGTGTCTCCCTCGTAAAAGCATGAAAACAAAGAAAGCCACAAAGAAAAATCTAAGGCTAGATAAAGAATACTAGTACAGTGTTAGTGAGATCTGTTTTGCCCTGCGTCGCCGCAGACTGGAACCAGTGCCCACCTGGCCTCAGGAACTGACACTTCGACTGACCCAGACCCAGGTCCAGAGACCTAGTGAGTGAGGGAGGAGAATCAAGACACTGCCACCTCCCTACCTAATCAGGCAGGCTGCCCTTGCTGTATAGGGAGCCAGCCTCAGTGATCCAGGGGCTTTCCCAGCTACACTGCAACATCTCTGCAAGGTCCCAGAATTACCTGGATCCAACATCAGCACCCAGATTAATAAGGGACAGTGAAGTCTCAACCTAGGCCCTATGACCTACCCAGACACATTTCAACAGGCTGCAGTCCGTCTGAGGACTCTGTAGGAACAGCACTACAATTACTGTCTGGGAAGAAATCAGAAGTTAAAGAAAGTCACAGTGTTAAATACAGAGAAGGAAGACATGCCAAAATGGAAAAAACCCCAAAACAAACCTGAATGGCACAAAGAGAGAAAGATGCCAGCAACTTCCCAGAGAGAAAATGTACTGACAATTGAAACGACCTAATAGATAAAGACTCTCAAAGAACAGTTATAAAAAAGCTGAATGAGATGGAGGAGGCACACACAACTACCTAAAGGCAACTGAAAGACCTCAAAGATAAAATGACAGATCAAAAGGAATACTAAACCAAGGAGATTCAGGCCATGAAGAAAGTCCTAGTAGAAAAGCTAATGATAAAAGATACTGTCAAGGAATTGAAGATAAAAATGGAAAGCTCCATAAACAACCTCAATCTTGAAGCAGGAGCAAATAAGAGAAATTGAAAACAAGATCACAAAGGCAACCTTGGAAGTGAACAGAGAAACAAAATTGAGGAAAATGAGCATCAGACACCATACGAATAACAAACATAAAGATAATAAGTATACTGGAAGGAGAGGAAGAAAGGATCAGAAAATGTATTTAAATATGCAATAGCAGAGAACTTTCTGCACCTGTCACAAAACATAACCATGGAGGTCCAAGAAGTGGATAAGTCACCGAAATTCCTAAATCTAAAAAGACCTACTCAAAGATGTATCATAGTAAAATCATCAAAAACCAATGATAAAGAAAAATTACTGAAGGCTGCTAGAGAAAAGAGAAATATAACCTATCAAGGCATGCCCATTAGGTTATCATCAAACCTCAAACAGAAACGCTACAGGCTAGAGGAGTGGAACAATATATTCAAAACGGCTAAAAGAGAAAATAATACCAGCCAAGAATACTCTACTCTGCAAATGTGAGAAATAAAGGTCTTTGATAACAAAAGTTACTGGATTTGTTTCCATTATTAAGCCTGTCTTTCAAGAAATGTTGAAAGGAATGCTACAACAGGGAAAACAAAAACAAAGATTCACCAAACCTTGAGAATGGTGGTTAAAAAAAAAAAGTACAACAAAATCAGAAATAAAGACAAGACCAATAGGAGAGAACAATAAAAACAAATAAGCATTGAAGGGGGAAAGAAAAATACGGTAAGGACATGTAAACGTGATAAACTGTCAGCTAATAAAAGCCTACCATCAAGCAGTAAAGGTAGAGATAATCCATATGGTAGCCACAAACCCCAATCTTTTTTGGTTTTTAATTTTTTTTTTAAAAAAGGAAAGGTGCAGGCTGGAAAGAAGGCAAGTAGGCAGGCAGACTGGAAGAGAGAGGAGGAAGAAAGCATTTTTATTTCATTTACATTTAGCTGTTTACACCAGTTGTAAGGCAAGGATGGGCACCACATTGTATTCAGGAAGAAGTAACTGTCATAAATATACATATATATATGTATGTGTATATATATGTATGTATGTATGTATGTATGTATGCATCCAATGCTGGACCACCTAAGTATATAAACAAATGCTGAGAGGGCTAGAGAGAAACACAGATAGTATCACAATAATAACAGGGAATTTCAATACCCTACTAAACACTAACAGACAGATCATACGGGCAGAATTCAACAAATAAATAAGAACACTAAGTGAAGCAACAGATTATATGGACCTAAAAGACATATATAGTTCTATTTCTGCCACTGTGACACCAAAAGATAAACACTTTTCAAGTGTGTATGGAACTTTCGCAACAATAGACCATATATTGGAAAACAAACAAGTCTCAGTACATTCAGCAAAACTGAAATTATAAAAACAATCTTCTCAGATCACAAGGGGGTGAGGTTAGAATTCAGCCAGAAGAACAAAACTGAAAGAATCACAAAAATGTGGAGATTAAAAAACAGGCTTCAGAAAAACTCATGGGTCATCAACGAAATTAAAAGATCAAATCAAAAATTCATGGAAACAAATGAAAATGAAGGATGAATTACCAGAATATGTAAAATGCCACAAAAATAGTTGAGAGGAAAGATTATAGCCATATAAGCATACATAAGAAACCAAGAGACAGCTCCAATTGAGTATCTAAACACATACATGAAGGAACTAGAAAGGGAAAAATAAATAAAATCAAAATTCAGTAGAAGGAAGGGAAAAAGAAAAATTAGAGCAGAAATAAAATGAAACTGAAAACAAATGGACTAACCAAAGATCAACGAAGCCAAGAGCTGGTTTTCTGTCGAAAAAAAAAAAACCCTAAACTGATATACCCTCCTAGTCAAACGCATACAGGAAATGAAAGAAAACCTTAATGACAAGAATCAGAAATGAAAGAGGTGAGATTACGATAGACAGTATAGAAATACAACCCATCATGGGAGATTATCAGAAGCACCTATATACCAACAAATTCATGAGTCATGAAGAAATGAATAAATTTCTAGAATTCTATCTTCCCAAAACTAAATCAGGAAGATGTAGATAACTTGAAAAGAATAATCACAAGCACAGAATTTGAAGTGGTGATCAAAAGTCTTCCAAAAATCAAAAGTGCAAGGTTAGATGGCTTCACCAGCAAATTCTACCAAGTATTCAAAGAAGAACTAATTCCCACTTTCATTAAATTCTTCCACAAAATTTCCAAATATATTCTGTAAGGATGACAGTACCCTGATCCCAAAGCCAAAAAGATGGTACCGAAAAAGAAAATTACAGACCACTATCACTGATGAATGCAGATGCAAATATTCTGGCAAACTGAATACAACAGCACATTAAATAAAATGATCAAGTGGATTTACTCCAAGGAAATAAGGATGATTCAATATACATAAATTAATCAAAGCAATATACCACATCAATAAAAAGAAACTCAATGATAAATTAATGATCAAAGAAAATCAATTATGATTATATCGATACAAGTAGAAAAAGCATTTGATAAGATTCAATACCCATTCATGATTAAAACCTTCTTCAGTACACGAAGAGAATGCTCATATATCAACACAACGAAAGCAATCTAGGATGAACCCAGCAACATCATACTCAGCGGTGAAAAGTGGAAAGCCTTCTCTCACCACTGCTAGAAATTATAACGAGAAAATGCACCAAAAAAACCCACCAAAAAACTGCTACAGACAATAAGTGGATACAGCAGAGTAGCAGGATATAAAATTAACACACAGAAAATGAGAAGCATTCCTATATATAATAAAGTAGAGAAAAATGAAATTAAGAAAGAAATCACATTTGCAATCACACAAAAAAGATAAAATATCTAGGAATAAATTTAACAAAAGAGGTAAAAGTCTCTTCAATGAAAACTATAAGACTTTAACAAAGAAATGTAAGAAAACACAAAGAGATGGAAAAATATTCCATGCTCATGAACTGAAATAATTAGAGTAATAAAAATGGTCATCCTACCCAAAGCAATATACAAATTTAATGCAATTCCCATAAAAATTTCAAGGACATTCTTCAAGGAAATAGAACAATACTGAAGTTAGTATGAAAACACAAAAATCCCTCAGCTAGCCAAAGCTATCAGAAAACTGAACAGTGGAGGTATTACACTCCCTGACATCAGACTATCCAACAGAGAGGTTCGTCATCAAAACAGTATAGTATTGGAACAAAAACAGGCACACAGATGAAAGGAATAAAATTGAGAACTCAGAAGATAAAGTTGTATCTATACAGTCAGTGATCTATGACACAAAACCCAAGAATATACAATAAAGGAAGGAAAGTCTGTTCAACAAATGGTGTTAGGAAAACTGGACAATTTTAAGAAAATTAAACTAGATTACACTATCTCCATAAATGAAAGTTAACTCAAAATGGATCAAAGACCTGGATAGATGACTGAAAACTATAAAGCACATAGAAGAAAAAAAAAAAGAAAAATGCTCTATGATATCAACTTCTCTGGGGGAAGGAATATCTTTGGGGAAGGATCACCTACAGAAAAAGAAACAAACTTAAGACTTGGAACTACATCAAACTAAAAAGTTTCTATACATCAAAAGAAACCATTAAAACAAAAAGGCAACCCATGGAAAAGATAGTCACACAATATACATCAGCGTAATCTCCAAAATATATAAGGAGCTCATATACCTCAATAACAAAAAAAGCAAACTCAAAAAAAGGGCACTTAAAAAACGGACAGAAGTGAATAGGTACCTATCTAAAGATGATACACAGATGGCATATGAATACATGAAACAAAATGCTCTACATCACTCACTAGAGAAAGGCAAATAAAATTTACAGATACCACCTCACACCAGTGAGAATGGTGTACATCAAAAAACAAGTGTTGGAGAGGCCATGGAGATAAAGGAACCCACTTACACCACTGGTGGGAATGTAAATTAGTGCAACCTCTTTGGAAAACAGTAGGTAGATTCTGCAAAACAGTAAAGATGGAGCCACCATTTTTGATGCGGCAATCCCACTTCTAGGTATGTACCCCGAGAACACCAAAACTCTAGTCAGAAAAATTGTTTGCACACCACGGTCACAGCAGCACAATTCATAACAGCCAAGAGGTGGCAAGAGCTTAAATGTTCATCAAGATAACGGAATAAAGAAACTGTGCTATATATACTCAATGGAATTCTATGTGCTGAGAAAAAGGTGAAACTTGTGCCCTTTGCCAACTGTCTGGATGGAACTGGAGGGGATCATGTTAAGCGAAATAGAAACAAAGGATGATTTCACTCATATGTGGAATATAATGAAACAAATGGACAAATCTGAAGGAAAAAAAAAACCCAAAAACCTCACAGAACATAAGACAGTGGTTATCAGAGGGGTGTGGGAAGGGAGGACAGGGCTAACTAGGTGGTAGTAAAAAACAACTAGAACTCTGGTGGTAGTTGTGGTGTAAAATGTACACAGACGAGTGATTTCAATATCCTAAAACACACCAGCAATGCAAACAAAAGAAATAATTACACACACACACACACACACACACACACACACACACACATAATAAAAGAAAAGAATACTAGTACAGAGTCCCAGAGTGACTACCCTTTCTAGGTGTGGGTGTTTTATGTTGATTAGTTCTCTAGGGATACTTTTCAGTTTTGGAGAGGTTAGCACTTTCTCAGAGCAGGAGAAAGCGGCAGAGAAAGATTCATCCTGTATCTCTTTTCCACTGCCACCAGTGGAAGTGGGTGCTTCTTGAATGTTCTTTCAATTCACATCCAACCAAATAAATACTGAGCTTCTGCTACTTTCCCAGTACTATGTTAGTCAAGTGGGATATAACTAAGTAATAAACACTCTCACTGCCTAGATAGGGAGCTCAACATTTAAGTATGCAGTAGTAAATGCTTTGAGAAGGGCTGTATGAATGCACTAGAAGGCCTTGTAACTCAGTCTTGGTTCAAGAAGAATATTCTAGAAAAGGTGATTATGATTTTGAACTTGAAGTAGGAGTGTAGTCATTAAACAGGAGGAGGAAGTTAGTCAGTCATAGGGCAGCCCAGAAGAGGTTGAAGCATAAGCAAAGGTCAGAAAAAACTACTGTGGAATGCATGTGTGAGGAGGGGGAGGGAGAAAGTCAAAGGAGAGGAGAGGAGAGGGGACTGGTGGGTAGGGGAGAGGGAGGAGGGAGGAAGGGGCATTCTTGTTTTATAGCAGAAGGGGAATGGCATCTCATGTTCTATCTTTGAAGATACCTAAATATTTTTACTATTTATGGTAGGTAGGCTCTAAAAGAATCTATAAGGATCATTGTCTCCTGGTATTCATGCCCCTATGTAATTCCCTCCCTTTTAAGTATGGGCTAGATTTAGTGACTGGCTTTTAGTGAACAGAATACTGTAGAGGTGATGAGAAGGCCAATCTGAGATAAGGTTACAAAGCCTATGATTGCAGTCTTTAGTACCCTTCTCTTGTTCTCTCTGAGGGAAGCAGTTACTATGCTATAAATTGTCCTGTGGAGAGGCCCCGGTGGCATGGAAGTGAATTTCTGGCCAACAGTCTTGGCTTCTTCCCTGTCAACCTTCACACCCAACAGTAACCTTATGGATTTATTCCCATGAACATATCCGATGCTCATATGCTTACTAAATGACTCTCAAATCTATCAATTCCTCCCTAACCCCTAGAGCTACCATCATTTTTCACAGAGATTACTTATTTATCCAGTCATTCTTGAGGTGTCAGAATACATTAATTTGTAACTTTCTCTAGGATCAAACTCACTCTAAAACTAGGTTAAATACTTCCAATATGCATTCCTATACTAATAGTACTTAACACATTTGGAAACTGCTATCTTACTTCCAGATTATAAATTTCTTGAGGAAAAAGTGTCATCTAAATTCCTAGGCTGAGAACAGTCTTGGAGTAACGCAGATGCTTAGTAAACATGTTGAATGTTGATAAATGACTTTTATATTATCTTTCAGGTAAAACAGGCAGGGGGAAATTTAATAGTAGAGTAAAAAATGGGGTGTAGAAAGGTGGAGATAAGATGAATGACGGGAGACACATCTCGAAGCAAGTATACTTCCTTTTAACCACACATTGAAATCAAGCATCTCTATTTTCTGCATTCCCTTTATTCATTCTTAAATGTCCATTGTCATTATAAGCTGTTTGCTGAGGGGGGCCTAGCAGGCCTATGGGCAGAGATGGAATACAGTCAATTTCAATTATACCCAATGGGCCAGTCAGAACCCCTCTTCTAGCTTCTTGTTTGTTTACTTTAGGAAGGGTACTACTACAAAGGTAGTAGCTGTCTCTCACTGTGAAAGCTGGCATAAGAAGGAAGGAGCAAGCATTTCTCATTTTTCCCTCTGTACAAACTGTACCAGGAAATAATTAAATAGTAGAAGAGATCGTTCTCTTTATAGAAGTATTACAGCTAATTCTGTGACCCCTACTGAATCAGAGAAGCTAAGCATTAAGTATCAATGGCTATTAATATCACAAGAAGAGAGGCAACTAGATATTACGTGCTTCTTGATAGAGACCACAATTCCATGCCCTCTGCCCCGTCAATGAAGACTGAACACAAAACTGATTACATCTCTAATTCCAACTACTAATTTACAGAAAACACAGAGGCTAGAGGGACATGTCAAACTATACTATGGAGATATGACCAACAAGATTCAGAATATGGAAAACTCTTTAAGACAAACAACTTTGGTTTTCAACAAGTAAGCAGCAAGAAAACAAAAGATAACAAGGAAATCTATAGATAAAAAAAAAGACTCCAGTCATATTAACCAATCTCAACGCACAAAACATATCTGGACCTTGAGTAAAATAAATGACAAAAATTATTGCATATGTGAAAAAATGGCAAATTTGAATATGAACAGAGTATTTGATACTATTAAGGAAATACTATTAGCTTGTTTGAGAGTACAGTCCTGGCACTACTGGTAATGCATTTTTTAAAAGTGTTCTTATCTTTTGGAAATACATAGCGAAGTATTTGTGGAAAAATGCAATGCCTAGGCTCTTCTCCAAAAATAAAACAGGAGGGAAAAATAGATGGGGCACATGTGAATCATTGTTTGCCTTTGTATAAATTTGAAATTTTCCTCTACCACCACCACCACCACTATCATCACCATTCCCCTCCCTACAATCAGGTTCTACTATCACCACTTCATCTCTTTCCCACTCCTGGTTGAACTTCTTCACAACTTATGGGTTAGCTCTAGAGATCTGGTTCTAAACTTTAAACAGAAAAGCTGAAAATCAATACATAAATGAATTACACACAAAGTTATATACTAAGCAAGCAGGGATATGACCTGTATACATCTAGTTTTCTCTTGCCTTTAATTTCCAGGGAAATTGATTACAGGTCGAGAAATGTTACTTCTTAGAGGGATGTCAGTCCTTCCCTCCTTCCAACTAATACAACTTTGTTATCTACTACTTACATCAGGGATAGTAAGGGCATGAAAATGGACAAAACTAGACAGCATCTTTGCTCTTCTGGAGCTTACAGTCCAGTGGAAGAAACAAATATTAATCAAAGAACCACACAAGTAAATGTGGAATAGCAAATATGGTTGTTTTCAAAGGAAAGGAACATGTTAGGATAGCATATAACAGTGAGGTTAAACTGATAGAGCCTCTCTGAGAATGTGATACTGAAGCTCAGTCATACATGGATAATGTTAACTGAGTTTAGTGGGATGAGAAGAGCACTATATGGACTAGGCACAGACTGTGCACAGGCTGCAGAAGGAAGAAGCCTAATCAATATGAGATACTAGAAGGACAATGTGGTTGAAGTAGGGAAAGCTTAGTGTGACAGAAAGTTGACAAGTTAGTTAGGAGTTAGGTTACATAGGTCATAACGAGAGGTTATCTTATTCTAAGAATCATGGGAAACCAACAATAAAGAATCCAATAAAGATGATTTACTCATCTTAAAAATCAGTCCAGCAGAGTGGATGTGGACAGGAAATGGATGAGAGGGTGAACCATGAACTTTGATTTGGTGTCAAAGCTAAGTGCATCAGGATCATGCTACTGCGACTCTGAGAAAGTTCACGGAGTTATTTTTATTTTCAATTTGTGTCACTGGTTTTTGTCTCTGGAGCAAGTAATAAAACAAAATAAACCCTAGGAAAGTGTCATGTGCAAGTCTTACTTAAATAGCAATCTTATTGTAACTGTCCCACAGATATATAGCTACTCATCTACTTTAGGATCTGAGAGCAGCTATAACATTATTTTAAATACTGACTGAAAGTAATCAAATAAATGGCATTTGAGTATTAATACTATACAAACACTGACTTGTTGGGAAAGTCATGACTCACATTGCCAAACAAATATGTAAGTCAGGTTTACTACTAAATCCAAAGCACTATCAGAATTCATCATTTGAAGAATGTATAAATACTGGCTCCTGATTTATTATTTAAATAGTTCTCATGTTCAATACAAAAAATAATTTCAAACAATACATAAAAATATAAATAATAAAGTAAAAACCATGTAAGTCCCAATGTTAAGAAATAGTTATTAACATTTAGAAGAATCTTTTCCCAGTTATTTCTCTATAAATATATACATGTATTATACATATGTATAATGAGAAATCATAAAATACTTCCTTCTTTTTTTTAAAGAAAGAAAGGAAAGAAGAGGAAAAGGAGGAAGAGATATTTTACTTCTTTAGCTGTTCACTTTGGTTTTTCACCTTGGACCAGGGTCTTGAACCTGGGTCCTTGGGCTGTGTGGTCCACACACCAGTGTCTCAGTTCCCTGAACATCAAGGGCATGCTAATATTTATTTGTTTGTTTTTTAAAGCAAACAAAGTTATAATATTCTTTTTACTTAACATTTTCAGCAAGCATTTATACATACTAGACAATAACTGTCTGCCGGGTACTATGCAAATTATTTGGCATACAACAGTAAGCAAAACATAATATAATCCAAGTCAGGACTAAAAGGGAAGGCAGAAGCAAAATCCAATAGTAAATTGTGCTACATGCTATAGGATCACAGGGAGTACCTGAAAGTATTTTACCTATTCTTGAAAGGCAAATGTCCTGGACGAGAAATATCATTTTAAACTAAGGGGAAGATGAGTAAAACACATACAGTAAACTGAAGCAGAAGTTCCAAGCAAAGGGAAATTTGTGTGGACACTCAAGGACCTTGTAGAAGGAAGGAAGCTGCATCTCAGTTTCTAGCTGCTGAGGACCAATAGAGGCCACGCAGCCACCAGGCGCCTGAAAATCTGGACTGGCTAGAAGCTACTGAGGGACCCCTTTCTGAGAAAGAAACTTTATGTGCATTTTACAATTATGTGAATCCTGTGTGTTATCCATGTGAGGAATTCACAAATGAATAACTGAATTCCGTTTGTAATTCCTGTTCTAATTCACATCTTCCCCTCTCCCTAACCAATAAAAGTGTATCCCAAAAGTAGTTTGGGGCTCAGATTCTACATCTGGCCCGCACGTAATAAAGCTATCTTCACTACTTCTAAAAGAGCACTGTTTGGATTTGTCAGTTAAAAGTGAGAGCTATAACAATCTGAAGAAGCTGAAGTTGAGGGAGTGATGAGAAGTAGGGGCAAACAGAGATATTGATGAAAGAGTAGGTAACATAGAGAATCTAGATTCTAGTCTATGAGCAGTGTATAGTCCCTGAAAGTTTAAGCAAATTACTCATAGGACCAGATTTTTACTTTGGAAGGATCACAAAGCAAGGCTGAAGGCTAAAACAACAGAGATGCTATTCATCATATTTAAGATTTACATGGATATACCATGTAGGTTCCATAAAGCCAGGCTGTCTTCCTTTTCAATCTTCTTAAAGTCCAATACAGTTTCTGACACTCAGTATTTATTAATTAAAAATAATTATAAGTTATTAATAATAATGGCTGTTACCTTTAATAAGTATCTACTATATGCCAGGGGCTGTGTTAGGTGAATATTGCATTTAATTCTTACAATGATATCCTATTTATTAAAGAAGAAACACTAAAACTCAGTTTGTTACTTGTTCACAGTCAGTCTCTTAGCTAGTTAGTGGGAAACTGGGATTTAATCTCAGGTCTGCCAACTCAATGGCTTCCAAATAAATCTCACTGGGCTGTGATTTATATTCATACACATTAGTAATCAAAATTATCATCTTTCGATACATTTGTAAGTCATTTTTACTTCACCTTTTATTTCCTATACATATCATTTGCCCATGCTTTTAAGCAGTTGATTTATAAATATTCTTCACAAATTCTGAATTTTAGCTTTTTCCTTATATTATCAAATGTGATCTTGATTTTTATTTGTCTTATAACCTTGTTATGACTTTATAGTATACTGAAGTTTCACATTTTCATACGAACCCTACTGATCCTTTCTTTATGGCTTCCTACCCACCTTATAATTATAAAAATTCTACCTACAACTTCCCTAATCATTTTTTATTTTTAATAGTCTTCATTTTTAGTATTTAATTTACTTAGAATTCTGATGCGAGGTGTATAAAGGATCCAATTATTCTTTTTAAGTGGACAGAAAGTTTATTGGACAGGTAAGATTTTAAAATACATAGTAATTGGAGTATGACCCAAAGCACTAATAGGTCTAATTTTAAGGAAACAATATTTCTTCTCTCAACATATATGTAGGAACATAAAAACTTCCCAAATCATTCCCTAAATAATATACCAAGACTTAACTCAAATGCATTAAATATAATTCTTTTGTTATAATCTATCATCTATAACTTAAGTGTTTTCCCTAACACAATGCTAGCTAGTAATATTAAAATGAAGTATCTGTTTTAACTCAGAATTAATTCAAATAAGCCTGAGACATTTTAAGTTTCAAATTTCAATGAACTAATAAAAATATACACTTTTAAAAATATCAAAAGTAACCAATAGACACTAAAGAATGTTTTATAACAGGAAAATAATCATAAAACCAAGTTAGTAAAATTCTATTAAAAATTCATTGAAACTGAATAGAAACCTCTCTAGAGAAGACACACAGATGGTTTAGAACACAAGAAAAAATATCTGTATCACTCATCATCAGAGAAATGCATGTAAAAACCACAATGAGATATCAATTCACACCAGTGAAAGTGGCCTATATATTACAGAGACTAGAAAGAAGTGTTGGAGAGGATGTAGAGAAAAAGGAACCCTCCTATACTATTGGTGAGAATATGAGTACAACCTCTTTGGAAAACAGTAAGGAGAATTCTAAAAAAAAAGATGGATCTATACCATTCAATCCAGCCACTCCACTTCTAGGCATATAGCCAGGGAATATAAAGAAGGTGTGGGTGTGGGTGTGGGTGGGTGGGTGTGTGTTCACTGAAATTCTATGTAGCTGTTCAAAAAGATGAAATTGTGTATTTTGCCAAGAACCTAGATAGAAATGCAGGTGATAATGCTAAGTGAAATAAATTAGAAAGAAAAAGAGAAGTATAAGATGGTGTTACTCCTGTGGGATATAAGGAATCAAAACAAATTAACTGATAGATCTCAACAAAGTTCACAAAATATAAGACTTTGGTTGGGGAGGAGGAAGGAAGGAGGGAACAACGTGGTTGTAAAGGGCACTACAATTCTGGCCAGCATGGTATGAAATACACACAGAATGAGGTGCCATTTCAATATCCCAAATGCATGTAGCAATTTAAAGAAATAAAAGTATTAAAACATCATTTATTCACAACATAAAAACATTTGCTGAAAACAGGGGGCGAATACAGAGAACACACTTAAGGACAAATTCTATTATATCGAGATGCATTTTAATAAAACTAATAAAATGATGGCAGTTGTAATAAGTAATAAACACTTTTAAATGACATACAATTTTGCTAAAAATGATGTGATAGTCAAAATGATTAGGTTATATCTCTTTACTTTTTCTGAGAAGTAAAATAATTTTTTTCAAAGGTAAGATTTGGATTTCTGGATTTATGTAATCTAGAAACTCAGAAAAAAATGATAACAAAGTCTTTAAGATCATTTTTGAAAACACAGAAATGTCTGCAAAAAATGTCTCAGATAAAGAGCAAACCTACTAAATACAAGCAATATAACTAGGTCAAATCATATGTATAGATAAATAACAAAAATGTAGCTTAGTTAATTTTCAAAAAAACCTTTTACTCTAGTAATCGTTTTAGACTAAAACAGAACCGAACAATTTAGAACTATAAAATATAGTTCAAAATTCTGAAAGCAATAAATTATTGTTAGATATAATGAAAAATGATAGCATTTTGTACTAAAATTTTCAGGAGGTAATCATTCAGGACTTAGGAGACATAAAATTTACAGATCATTCTGAGAAACACCTCACACCATTTTCTTTTTAAAATATTTAAATATTCAATTAAAAAAAAAACAATGTCTTTACCTGACCAGTACCAGAAGCTGGCATGTTGATTTCTGCCACTCCTTGAGCTTCATTCTGCCGCTCAGTTTCGTGTGAGCCTGCTTCATGCTTGTTCTGAGAGGACCTCTGTTAATACGGAATGAACATCATTACACACAAAAATGCTGTATGCTTTCTTAGCTCATAGCCTTTCTTTTTCTTGTTTTAAACCTCTGAACAGAACAATTAAATAATGTACAAGGCATGGAACTGTATTTTCTACTTTAGAACCTCCAGCATGTTTGGCAGTCAACTATTTCATTCAAGGAAAGTGAAATATGTCTCTGGAGCATTAGAGCTGCATAGACAAAGGATTTTCTGAGACTCGCATAAATATCCTCCTCCACCAGCTGTGCTCAGATCACTATCAGGAATATAACCCAACTAACTGAACAAATAACTGTTTTTTCCAGGTCACATGGTTCGGGCATCTAATGGATCTGAAAATATAACAGTTAAAACTATTGCCTAAGCTTACAAATACCTGCTGGGTGAGTATACTTATACATAGACTAAACATTTTTTGCTAATAAAGGTTAGATGAAACCAATAAATAAGCTCTTAAGATTCTGGTATGATTAACCACCATCTGTTACATGAATGAAAAAAGACAGATTATATACAGTAAAAGTAGTCACTTCAAGACAGATACATCTAGTATAAAGCAGTCACTCTGTAAAATATCACTGCAGAATCAAATAAAACAATCTTTTCATTATCTTTAAAAAAATACTTAGAGGGAATTATAATTTACAAAAGAATATAAACCTGTATGTGCAGGCTCCCCAGTCCTCAAATATATGACGACATACCACATCCACCACCAAATTACCCCAAGTTCCTCAACACAGTACATTGGGCCCCACCACCACTTGTCCCCACCTCCAGCCCATCTCCTACTGGTAACTTCAGTTCTGCTGCTAATGTCCTAGGGTTGTTTATTATTTTGTCTGTTCTTTTGCTTTGCTTCTTTATATTCTACATATAAGATCATTCATATTTGTCTTTCTTCTTCTGAAGTATTTCACTTAGTATAACCCCCTCTAGTTCTATGTTGTTGCAAATGACTTTAATAGAAATAATTACATATGTGCTTCCGCTAGGAAAATAACTCTAAAATAAAAATTACTTAATATAAAAATTGATAATTATACCACAAAATGACTTCCACTAGAACTTCATCACACATTAAGCTTTTTAGATCATTTGAAATGTGACTAAAAATTTAAATTACACACAATTCCATCAATATAGTATAATATATGCAAAAGTTAGATAACCCTCTATAATTCAGAAATCAAAGAAAAAATACCACCATCTGAAAAGTACATTATAAAATTCAACAAAATCAATATAAGTAGGGACATACAAATGACTTTAATCAAGAGAAAAAAAGAATCAAAGACCACTAAAACCACAAAGGTCAACACTAATAATAATTGAAGATGTCAATACAAGAGTAACTGAGTTACTGCTAGGTTAGTCTTGTACTAGGTGCTGGGGAATACAGTGCTAGCAAGGCTTTGTTCCATGTACTCTTCAATCTGACGGTCCAAGTCAGGAATACTATCAAATAGTGAAAGAAATAACAATAAAGATAAAACTGACAGGTGTTCCGAAAGAAGGCTATGAAAAAGAAAGCTGTAACAGAGAGATGTCACGTGGGAAGGAAGTTTGGGGAAGAGCTCACTTAAGAAGTACTGTTTGAACTGAGATCTGAAGAATAAATACGAGTTAGAGGCAAAGGGAGGACAGAAGATGAAAGTTTTAGGTAAAGAGATCATATGCAAAGAACTTGGGGTAAAAGGGGTCAGGAATTGCTCTACAATGTCAAATAATTATGACGTGATGAGTAGAACAAAAAAATGCTAAAAAATTTCATTTTGTTGAACTTTATGTAGTTTTCAGATGCACTCTTGCTCTTGTTTAATAAGTTACATGTAAATTGATTCTTTACAATAAAATTATAAATCGTTCTAGTACAAAGCAGATATAAACCAGATTGGAGGCTAATGTATTTTAAGTATGAGATGATGGTACTTTGCTCTAGGGAAGCAGTGATGGACACAGGTTAATCTGAAGGATTTGGTGATAGACTGCATATGGTGAATAGAGGAAGAAAACTAGTCAAGAATTACTCCTATGTTCCTTAGTATAAACAACTGAATAATGATGGTGTCACTCCTAAAGACAGTTAACACTAAAGGAGGATGTGAGGTTTTTGAAGGAGGGCTAAGGATAAGGAGATCATTAATTGTGGTTTGGATATGTTGGATTTAAAGTATCTTCAGACATATAATTGGAGGTGTGGAGTAGGCACACAGATTTAGGAGTTTGAGTTCTGAGTTAGAAAAATTAATCTGAGAGTCAACATTATATGTAGATGGTAAGTGAAGCCCTAAGCATAAAGAAGTTGGTCTTAATGGGAGAAACAATATGGATGAAAAAGAATAAACCTCAAGAAATGCCTACAATTGCTGTTCAGATAAAGGAACATAAATGAGCCTAATAAAGGCAAAAGAGGTGGGAAGATATCAAGAAAGTGTTGTCAAAGATGCCAAGAGTTTTTCGAGCAAGAGATGTGTTTTTGGAACAGAATAATATGGAAATTGTCAAGATGAAGATTGAAAATGTTAATTAATAATATAGAAATCATTGATGATCAATTTCAGATGAACTATGCGAGTAGACTAGAATGGTGTGTCTTGAAAGTGAATGATGGAGGTGATACAGACTTAAAGTCTAGAAACACTTTTATAGTGGGGATTTGGAAACGACAAGGAAGGTGGGAAGGAGACAGATAAAAAAAGGTTGCAGGGAAAGAAAGAGATCAGGAAGGTTAATTCTATATTTTTAAAGATAAGACCTGAGGTTTATTGTAGCCCTATTTACAATAGCTAAGAATGGGAAATCACCTAAGTGCCCAATATCAGATGAATGGATAAAGACGTGGTGCATATTTACAATGGAATACTACACAGCCCTTAGAATAGATGAAATTCTGTCATTTGCATCAACATGGATGGAACTAGAGTAGATTATGCTAAGTGAAATAAGTCAAAATAAGAAAGATACCAGATGACCTGACTCATAAGTGCAATGTGAACAGACAAAACAAAGGAACAGATGAAACAAAACCAACCCTTGAACATTTGCAACAGAACTGAGGTTACCAATAGGGAATTGGGCAGGTGGGGGCAAATGGTGGTGGAACCCTGGGGACAATAGTAAAGAACAGTTGGTGATTGGTGGAGTGCATGGTATGCTGACATATATCTAAGGAATAGTGAACTTATACATAGAAAGTTATTTTACTGTGTAGGATAAGTACTACAAAAATTTTTTTTTAAAAAGAAAGACCTGAGGATGTTTAAAATCCAACAGAAAGGTGAGAGAAGAGGAAAAAGAGAAATATGTAAGAGAAAGGAGATAAGAATAAAAAGTTATTGAAGATGTGTAAGTTAAAAATACAAAGCATATGATGGCAGAATGCTTTCTGGTAGGAATTCTTTTCTCTATTGGTAGGCATTATTAGATGGAGGGATATATATAAAGGGTTGAAATAGTCATTTCAGATAGAGGGAGGAGAATGGGAGAGTCAATGAAATAAAGGAGGCTTTCAAGACTGCCATGCATATTTGATGATGGTGATGATAATGAAATATAAAGTTTTAAAAAATGTAGTGTTTACTATGTACAAGTCATTTGGCATCTAATGATTTATTTAATCCTATTACTATTCACCACTTTACAGATGAAAAATGGAAGCACTGAGAAGGTAAGTATCTGTTCTACTAAATTTTTATACCTACTAAATGGCAGAGTGAGATATGAGGTCACAACCCAGGGATCTGACTCCAGAGCTCAAACCAGTATTTTACACTATTTTCTTCCTCTCTCCCTCCCTCCTTCCTTCCTTTCTTCCATTTCATTGATCCTAGGCTATAGGTCTGCCTTCCTTTTTTAATTATTGTCCAAAACTACTGCTAACATTGAAGGTAGAGGCTGTTGATTCTTTTGAAAGGATAATCATAGTTTCTTAGTTTCCATAGTTGCTGGACAACTTCCCCAAGTTTTCCCTAGGATTGAAAAATTAAAAAAAAAAAATTGTTGAGGTATACAAATATCATAAAGTTCAGCCATTTAAACTACAATTTAATTATTTTTAGTAAATTTACTAAGGATCACCATAATCCAATTTTAGAACAATTTCATCATTCCAATAGGATCCCTTGCTACCAAGGAGTCCTTTTTACTTAGAATCTTCTCATTTCCATGCACAGCCCAGATAACAATCAATGTACTTTTTTTCTTTACAAATTTGCCTTTTCTGGACATTTCTTATAAATGGGATGTGGCAGACTTATGTATTTTACCTTTACTTACAAAAAGCTAATGAGATTCATCTGTGTAAGAGCATGTATCAGTAATTTCTCCCTTTTTATTGGTGAATAATGCTCTACTTTAAAGACGCACCTCGGATAGTTTATTCCTTCATTATTCAATATATACTTGCATTGCTTCTACTTTGGGGCTATCATGAATAATACTGGTGAAAACATTCACCTTAAAGTTTTTGCATGGATATGTTTTTAATTTATCTTGATAAATACCTAGAAGTGAAATTATTGAATCATAAGGTCCAACTAAACTTAATATTTTGAAGATATTATTTAAAAATATGTATTGAAATAAATTTCATTTATAAAATAATACAAGCCTATGTGATAAGGTTAGTCATTCACTGAAGATATGACCACATACACTGCCCAACACCAAATTATCAGAAGTCTTCCACCACTGTCCATGGGACCCCCCACTACTACTTGCTCCTACCCACCACCCCTTTCTCTGCCAGTAACCTCAGTTCTATTGTCAATGTCATGGCTTGGTTTTCATTTGGTCTGTTTGTTTGCTTTATTTCTTTATATTCCACATATAAGTAAAATAATCCAATTTTTGTCTTTCTCTTTCTGACTTATTTCACTTAGCATAACCTCTTCTAGTTCCATCCATGTTGTCTCGAATGTCATGTGTCATCTTTTTTAATAAACTGTATAGTATTCCACTGTGTATATATACACCACATCTTCTTTATCCACTCAGCTAACAACTGGCACTTAGGTTGTTCCAATTCTTGGCTATTGTAAATAATGTAAATAATAAAACATGGGGGTGGTGAATTCACATTTTTTGTATAAATACCCAGAAGCAGGATGATGAGATCACAAGGAATTTCCATTCTCAATTTTTTGAGGAATCTCCAGTGATTTCCATAAAAGTTGTACCAGTTTCCACCCCATCAATGGTGTAAAAAGGGTTCCTTTTTTTCTGCATCCTTGCCAACATTTGTTGTTTCCAGTCTTTTGGATAAAAGCCACTCTTACAGGTGTTTTGATTTACATTTCCCAAATAACACGGAAAAATCTATTTTCATGTGCCCGTTGACCATTTGTGTATTTTCTTTGGAGAAATCCTATTCAATTCTTCTGCTTGTTTCTTGGGTTATTTTTCTGTTACTGAATTTTATGAGTTTATGTATTTTGGATATTAAGCTCTTGCCAGATGGCCTCCTGAACTGTGTACACAGGGTGCTGTATGATTTGGGTCTGTTTTCCCCACACAGTTGCTAATAAAACTCCTCTTAAATTCTCTTAAACTCTGGTATGTCTCTCTGATCTCACTGGGTATTTTGTAACATAGTCACAATAGCTAAGAACTGGACATTACCTAAGTGACCTACATCAGATGAACCAATGAAGAAGATGTGGTACATATACAAGAAAGATAAGTGGAATGTGAACAGATAAAACAAAGGAACAGATGAAACAAAACCAACCCTCGAACATTTGCAACAGAACTGAGGTTACCAACAGGGAATGGGCTAGGGGTGGGGTGTGCAAATGGTGGCAAAGTCCAATAGACAATGGTAAAGAACATTTGTTGATTTAGTGGAGGGCAGATGTGTTGACATATATATGAGGAATGGGATGGGAAACATGAATTTATTTTAAGGTGTAGAATAAGTTACTACAATAAATGAAAGAAAAAAAACCTAAAAATATATATATACACGCATATACATATACATACATACATACATACATACATACATACATATATATACATGTTGTAGCCAAGGAAGAAAGATTAGGTTGCCTCCTTATTAATGAGCTGTTCAAGTGCTCTACATAGGATTTTAATTAATACTTCTCACTGGCTATTTTCCAGAGACTTTTATTTTAAATCATGCTACAATTTTCTTTAAAGCTTCCATTCATCTGATTCCCCTTCAAATGTATTTGTTTTTCAATAAATAATCTATGTCTGAAAATGATACAAAAGAAAGTTGCAGCACTGCTTGCCTCATAAACTTTCCAAACTACTGGCTTTGGAATGATGCAGTACATCCGCTCAATTATGTCTAGATCCGAAACCAGAGTTCCAAGCAGGCAGGACAAAGACAGTGGTATAGACCACATGCTCCATGGTGGAGAACTTATTTGGCAGGTATCTCTTTTTCTCTAAACTGCCAATGAACATATTTATGGTATCCAATCCTGGATTTCTTCATCTCCTAGGTTCTCTCTCTGATCTACTTTAGAAGCATGAAAATAATGGATAGAAGAACTTCAAATAGCAAAATAGTTTTAGTTTTTTCTTAAATATGAAATAGCACCTTCCTTTAGTTTACATTCACTGAATTGTGGACTGACTGCTGCAACCATAACCAAAGGAAGCAAGAAAAGATTGGTAGACAGCCCCAAATACAATGAGATAAGTAAAAAGTTTTTGAAATATAAAAAACACAAATAAGTCTCCAACCTACAACAAACTTACGTCAGAGCTAGAAAATGAGAATTGTTGTTAACAAAGGCCTATTTCTCTGGAGTTTTCAGAGACCACAAAGTTGGTAAAATTTGGAAATATAGGCAGGGAAAATGTTATATTGGACAAATAATAACTAAAAGTCAGCATCGTGATATTAAGAGCAAACAAAACAAAATTCAAGGTGAAAACATTAAGTGGAATGAGGAGTTATTTTATACAAATTAATATTCAATCAACTAGAAAAATATCAACACAATATTGAGTCAGAAATATAAAACCTGTTAGATGCAGTCATTTAACAATAATAATCAGCATGTAAGAAAGACGGGGTGGGGGTTTGGCAATTATAATTAAAGAAGTTACACAAACAGCAAAAGCACAAAGTAGACATTATGAAAAGATATGAAATGTAGTGCTTCTTAATAAGGACAAAAAGCTGTCTCTTTAAATTGTATAATTTAAAAAACATACTAGTAAACATAATTAAGAGAAAAAAAGACACAGGTAAACTATATTGGAAAGCCAACAGGGGTCATAAAATCAGAATACTACATACAATACAATAATGAAACTAAAGGCGCAAAGAGACACTAAAAATATTTTTTTAAAACACTTATTCCTTATGTTACAACTATTTGGTTTATATCTTACAGCATTCACATTAAAACTTTTAGGAATTACTAATACTATTACATTGTACTTACACTATCTACATGCTTCTACATATTGCAAATCCTGATGCATTCAAGTTCCTAAGACATTCAAAAAGTCAGGATGGATGAAAACATTCTTAAAGAAGATTAATGTACTAACAAACTTCTAGACTATATGCTTTCTAAATTATACTTTTAACATTAGAAACTTATTTTTCTATTTATAGATGTGTCTGTACTAAATTTTTGGTTTAAAATAGCTGTTCATTATTCAAATACTGCTTAGAACGGATATGAGGAATATTCTGGAAAAGAAAAGTTGTGCTAAATTAATTTTGTATGCAAACCTTTTCTCCCCTTGTTATAAAAACTATATATAGTTACTATAAGGAAATTACAAAAGGCCAAATTAGGAAACACGGTACTAACAATTTTTTTTTCAAATTATTTCTCACGCTCATGTTTATATGTATGTATATGTTATCTCATTTTAAAAAATAGTATGCACACTATTCTGGATATCATGAACATTTAAAAATATCAATAAATGCTTCATCATGTTTTTAGTAATTCTATTAAGCAGTGTGCATTCTCTTTTTTCCTTTATGGTCTGAGACGCAAGTCTGTACATTAGAAATTTTCCATTGATTCTTCTTACATTTGTTCCCAAATACTGAAGTAAACTTTCTGAGCAACAATTCTGTTCTATATTGTTCAATGTGAATTTCTATTCCGCTTTAAAAAAAAAAAAAAATCCTTGCAATCCTTCCTTACCACTGTTTTTATTCCAACTGGATGCCATTTCATTCTGTTTCCCTGACTGCTACTGTTGCACAGACACGACTTCCTATAGTTAACAATCAACTACTTTCCTGAAATTTATTTTCCTGAGCCTCCCCTTTTTAAATAAAAGATTAGGAGGAAGGCCTTTTATTTATTTAATTTTGGTTATTCCAGATTTCCTTTTTTTTTTTTTTTTTTTAAGGAAAGATGCAGGCAGAAATGAAGGCAAGTAAGCAGGCAGACAGAGACAGGAGGAAGAAGCACCTTTATTTATTTCATTTTAATTTAGTTGCTCATACTGGTTGTTTCCTTCTGGGACCTGGGACTTGAACCCAGGGGTATGTGGCTTGCTCCACCAGAGGTGACTGACTTAATTGCTGCTCCACCATTTTCCTTTTTTAAGGCAAGCATGGATTAGGAGGTGGGGCATTTACTTCCCTACCTCTAAGTTACCTGCCTGTATTACAAGTTCTGCATTTTTCAGTTTAATGCATCATTTATTGGTTTCCTAATATTAAGATAAGAACTAAGTTCTCTTTTATGGCTATCCTATTCTTAACACCACACTTATGCTCTTCCTCTACCTTTCTAATATTGGTCTCAGTTTCTCCCCTACTGTGTAAATTTCCTTCTTTTTAATAAATTAAAAACATTACGTAATCTACTGAATTTATAGACTTAAGAGTCACCCCCACCCCTGCCCTGGAATGTCTCAGGATCTTCCTTCATCTTCATTCTGGGGAGTCATCCATCTCTTTCTCTTGTATTCCCTGTTTTGGACCCCAAATCTTTATTTTTCTTGCTTTATACTTTGTTTTATTTAATTACATCCTGTAATAGCTTCCGGAATATAGTACATGAAAAATACAAACATTTGAGACTCAACCTATTTGCAAATGTCTTTATTCTTTAAAAGTACTTTGAACAGAGACTTTTTCTGGGGGTGAGGAGGGCAGCTTTTACTAAGGTGAATTTACAGGCTGGTGTGGTACAACAAACAATATATCTTATCTTTGTTCCTCTAACACTAAGCTTCAGAACCCCTTGGAATTTCTCGAGTCTGTTAAACAAATGAGTGTCTTTTTGCAGGATTGCCTACATAGTTTCTGGCTGGGTATGGTCTAGATGATTGGAACTTTGGGCCAGACTGGTCTTAGGGAGGAGACTAGAAACTGAGTTCAGTGATGGAGTCACTTATTTAACCAATCTTACTAACAAAATAAAACTCTATAAACTGAAGCTCATTGAAATTTATTGCAAATATTGATGTTGAGGGAGAGTGACACATCCAGATTCCAAGAGAGAGCATAGCTGCTCTAAATGCTCCATCCTTCACCTTTCCCAGAACTTGCCCTATATGTTTCCTGTCTGTTTCTATTCTGTATCCATTACAACTGAAATTGTTAAGTAATTTCAGTGAGTTCTGAGTCATTCTAGTGAATTATCAAAACCAAGGATGATGTGAGAAACTCCAAATTTGTAGATAGTTGAGCCGAGTACAGGTGGTCTGTGGATATCTGAATTTTGTAGTAGCATCTGAAGTGGGGAAGTCTTATGGGCTTTGGCCCTGAACCTGTGTGGTCCATGCTAACTCCAGGTGTCTGGCTGTATATACACTTGTAGCAAGCTGTGTAGAATGCAGGTAACTTGGAGGCACCCAAAACTTTCCATTGGCTCCTGAAGTAAATGGCAGTCTTGTAAGTGAGGTTGCCCTTAAATGAGGGGACTATGATAACTCTGGGTAGTAAGTGTCAGAACTAAACTGAGTTACAGACACCCAGTGTTGTTAGAGAATTGGTACAGAACAGAAGGGAAATAATTTTCTTTGAGAAGTTCAGATTTATAAATCTAGAGATCTTTGTATTACTGTCTCTTTTTTTTGCTACCCCTGGTCCTGAGTCTAAAACCCCAGCCCATGGCTTTCATCACCTGCAACTTTGTCACCTCATCTACAGAAGGGAGCACTGTGTGTTATTTGTTTTCTTGCCTTCTCTAGAAGGTTCTCTGATTTTCTCTTTATCCCTAGTAACCTAAAGTTGCATTATGATATGCCTAGTGATCTTCGTCTGTGATGCTGGATAATAAAGAGAACAATTTATTTGGAAATCTATGTCCCTTAGTTCTGGAGAATTTTAACTTATTTCTATGATTTTCTTCCTTTAGTTTATCCATTTTCTTTAATAGAACTTTTTTTTTTAAAGGAGAAAGAAGCATTTTATTTATTTTTATTTAGTTGTTCACATTGGTTGCTTCCCCCGGTTCTGGATCTTGAACCTGGGATCTTGGGATGTATGCAGACTGTGCCCAGGGTATATTAGACCAGTAGGCCATGAGGGCATGCCTGTACAGAACTTCATACTTTTATACTGAATCTTCCTAGAATGATTCTGATTTTCTGATCTTTTATATTTTCCATTTCATTGTCTTCTTATTGTACTTCCTGAGAAATTCATCTAACTTTTAAAATTCTCTGAATGTTCCATTTTTATAACATCCTTTTTTGCTTTATGGATATGTATTTTACTATTACTGGAAAATGTTAATGTTAGTATCATTTTTTCACACACACATTTAATTCACCAGATAGTTCACATTAATATTTGGCTGCTTATTTAATTAAAGTAATTGGTACCGCATAATATAAAACTCTAAAATTTGCTATTTTCTGCTAATAACATGAAAATTCACCTCCTCCATTAAAATGCTGTTGGAAGGTGAAAGAGACAAAATAGGATTCTCCAATACAGTATTCAGAGAGAGTATGGCAAGGCTGACACTTTGATTCCATATTTAAAAACCTATGGTGTGCTCTGGTGGAGTAGTGGTTATGACAACATCCTCCAAAGTAGTGCAAGGTCACATACCCCTGGGTTCGAGTCCTGGGTCCAGGGAGAAATGACTAATGTGAACAACTAAATAAATTTAAAAAGTAAAATGCTTCCTCCTGCTCTTTCCTCCAGTCTGCCTGCCTGCTCACCTTCATTGCTGCCTGTACCTTTCCTTTAAAAAAAAAACACAGGGTGCATCCTGGTGGCCTAACGTCAAGTACACCTGGGAGCAGTTCCACATACCACAAAAGGTTCAAGGTTCAAAGTTCAAGTTTCAAGACCTGGGTCCTGGGGAGAACAACCAGTGTGAACGATCAAATAAAAAGGAAGTGCTTCCTCCTTTCTCTTCCTGCCTGTTGGCCTACTTGCCTTCATTCCTGCCTGCACCATTCCTTAAAAGAAAACAAAACAATCCCCACGCCCCTCATCAAAAAAACCCCTCCACAAACCTATGAAAATGTTCAACGGCACTCTATGATTGAGATATCAACGGTTAACAATAACTACCCTGTAGAGGAGTCTAGCTGGGTTGTTTCATTGAGGAACCCTCCAATGTCAGTATCTGCAGGTCTTTTACTTTAGTTAGTAATATTTCATAGAGAAGGCACCTTAAAAAACTTGAATGTACTATAAAAACTGGATGCCAGAGAGGGTTTCAACAGTGAGTTGATTTTCACTTAATTCAATTTTTAGTATGGTACTCCCAACTTCAATTACACTAGGGTTACCCCTTTCAAACGTCCTTTGTTTTACCCTGCCTATGAGTAATCTATCTTAGAATGGTACTCCCAACTTCAATTACACTAGTTACCCCATCCAAATGTCCTTTGTTTTACCCTGCCTATGAGTAATGTCTCAACTTTTGTTGAAACTGAGCAGCAACTAGCTGTGCAGAGTTGAAGAGAGGTTCTAGAAGCTCCACATTCTTTTTAACAAATTTTCAACCATCATCTTACTCTTGTTTTATCTTCAAATCCACGGACATCTAACATTCTAATTCTGGAACCTTTACATTTCACAGTACAAATGGGTTGATTCCAGACTGTCTACTGTTGACTTAGGTGTCAATTTTCTACATTATGTTAGACTAGGCATTTGTTTACCTGCTTTCCAGCTCCCTAATTTTATTTGTTGTCACCTTATCTGGGTCTTTGTGCTTTTTTCATTTTATCTTTTCATTGTCATTTTTAAATGAGTTTTGTGGAGTAAGCACAGAAAAATTTGTACAATCAGTTCTTACTATGGATTACACATACGGCAACAGCTTATTTATTGGTTGACTATAGAAAAGTAAATGAGTTATCTGATTATATGTAAATTAATACCTAAAGTAAGGTATCTGTATTTATGGTTCTATAAGTTTGAACTGCTTAAAAGTTGTGATGAAATGAATCAAATCAAGAGTTTTGATTGGTTTCATCACAACTTTTAAGCAATTCAAACTTACAGAACCATATTTAATTTCATGAAAAAAAGTGTCTCAATTCTTTAGAAGAAATCTATGATGTCACATTAATTATACATATTTTCTTTCCTTAGATTAACTACCTAAATTTACACCTACAAATAAAAAAGACAAATTACTAACCTCTGCTTCTGCCGCTTGGGACTGTAAAAGCTGTCGTATGCGAAGTATGTCCTTATCTATTTGTTGAATTCTGGTTACTCTTCGCTACAATAAAATAAGTGACCAAATTAGATCTAATTTTATTCAAAGCATTGGTGTAAATAATAATACTATGGCTACTATTTAACAACTCAGAGTTATGCCAAACCACTTTCTTACAAAAAGAGAGATATGTACATGCATTCTTCCCATGTTGATAATAACAACTAGGTCAGTTCAAAGCTTTAAGATATTTAATTTTATGACAGATCTCGAGATTTACTTGGGAAAATTATACAAACACATGTATCAAGTTGAAAGATACATAGTGTGAAAAATTGATATTTCAAAGTTATTCTCAAAATATTTCAACAGAGAAAATTATACCTGAATTTAGTCTTTAATATTAATCCAGATGTCAAGGTAATAGAATTACATAAAGCATTACTTGTCTGTAAAAGGAAAGCACAACTGATCCATTTTATAAAAATCAGAGCTGAAGCGGTAGGATTGACCTTTTCCAAAGTTACACCTATTATAAATCGGTAGCTACATTTTTAGATTTAACTTTCACAAACAGTGTAGTAAAACACCATTTATGACTCTAACAATAGGAACATAATGACAGAACTTTTGCTTTCTCACTAACCTGAGGACATCGAGTGAAAAAAAAAAAAAGCAGTAACTATAGAACAAACAACATGGAATTGAAATAATGTGGGAAAATTTTATTTTGTAAAGTTAGATTTTGCTTTAATTTTTATGAACACTAGTAGAAGTAGGAAAACCCAATAATCACTTACATACTAGAAAACCTTGCAGACAAAAATTATTAATTATTTTTATTTAGTTTTAAGACAGGTCAAAAACAAAGGTTTAAAAAAAGAAATATTACAAATGCTACACCATTTTTTGTAATAATTCCATAGCTAACATCCTAATATTGAAGTATTAAAAATCATAAGAGTAATTGTTTCAAGTAGAGAAAAAAAATGTTAGAAGCTAAACAAAATAGTTTCCAAAGCTTTTTTGATTATGTACTCCATCAACAAAAGGTTTCTGAGCATGATATTCAATAGATAATCCTGAAGTCAAGACCATGTTTTGATGTCCATGAAGATGGATCATTTCTGATGTAACGACCCACGTGTTTCTGTTTCTTAATATGAAAATAGAAGAAACCAGTAGTTTATCTTCCCTTTTTCTATATGACAAACTTGAATAGTTACGAAATTTTTGTTACTTACAAAGGCTAAATTGTTCATAGGTACTGAGTTGGTATAATTTTTGAAAAGTTAATCTTAAAAATTAAAAGAGTAATACAGTTCAATAGTGATTTATAATAATTTTCAGCAAATTAGGCAAATTTTCTCTTTTGTACTTGTCAATGCTTATTTTAAACATTTTTTTCTTCTGTTGGCCCTAGGTCTTATCTGGGTCCTTGGCATCCTAGCTGCTAACAAATTAGGGATAGAAGTTAAATTCCTTAACTTGATAAAGGACTAAAGGACATCTCTCAAAAACCTTGAGTAAACAACATACTACTGCTTTCATCCAAATATACAAAAGAGTTCTTACAGATTACAAAGATGGAGGCGATGTGGGGTTAGGGGGGGAATGGGCTGGAAAAGAGAAACAAAATTGTAATTACTTGCAAATATAAGTTTATATGGAAATCCAGAGAATCTTAAATTACTAAGACAATCTAATGAAAGTGTTCAGGAAGACTGCTGGATACTTATTACTTAAATGTAATTTAGTAATGTCATTAAAGAAAATCCCACCCAATAACAGCAACCAAATACAGGAATAATAAAGAAATAAAAAGATGTGTAAGAACTTTATAGAGGATATTACAAAATGGATAGATTTAACTGAGGTTTAGTATGAAACAGATTTTAAGTTCTTTTACATGTATCAACTCATTTAATTCTCACATTTTATAGTTTATCATTATCAGTATTTTATCAAAAAGAAAACTGAGGGACTGTTTTCAAGATCATAGTGCTGGTTAAGTGGCAGGTTTGAGATTAGAATCTAAGAGGTCTGACTCCAGAGTCCATACCTTCAACAAAGAATCAATATTGTAAAGACATAAATTCTCCTCAAATTAATTTTAGATTTAATGTAATTCTAATCAAAAGCCGTAAAGCATTTTTTTTTAATTAGACAAGCTGATACTAAATTTCAAATGGAAGTGTATTAAGACAGGCCATGGCATGCCATAGTAAAGTAGTGGTTAGGTCAATCACCTCTGAAGGAGGGCAGGACACACCCCCTGGGTTTGGGTCCTGGGGTGGGGGTAGGGTGGTTGGGGCAATCAGTGTGAACAACTAAATGAAAATAAAATGAAAGTGCTTCTTTCTCCTCTCTTTCTGCCTACCTGCCTACTCTTCATTCCTGCCAGTACCTCACCTTTAAAAACAAAAGCAAAAACAGACTATAACCACATTTTTCACAAACGAAACCAAAAAGGGCTAATCCTACAAAGTACTAAGATTCCAAAAACTACAGCAAATAAAACATGGAATAAAGTATAACACCAAATAAAATATAGTATCACTTCAGACTATCAACCTTACTCAGACATGAGCAAAAACGGATTTTGTTTCGAGTGTTCCTAAATTGTCTACTAGTAACTTTTATTTATCTTACCAATCATTTGCATTTTTTCATAAATTGACTGGTTAATAGCCTCTGCCCATTTAACAAAAGCCATTTTTTCTTATTAATTTATAAAACAACTAATAGAATAGAGAACAGAATTATCTAGTGAATATAAACTTAGTGAATGTAAGAGACGGATTATTAATCAATGGAGAAAGAGTGAGGTATCCAACAAATAAAAATGGGAAATTTAGCTAACAACATAAAAATGTCTATATATATAGATGTTAGAATGTATAATTATATATGCATATACATACAAAATCACTGCATCTATATTTAGATCTCTACCTCCAAAACTCAAACAGCGAATTTGAGGTGAATTAAAGATTGAATTGTTTTTTAGAACAAAAAGTTCAAACTATTAGAAATAATAAGCAGCAAACTACTCTTACTATTTCAGGATAGGAAAAGGTCACAGAAAGCACAAATATGGCAATATAATCAACTTAACTTTGTAATAAAAGCTAAATTGTTATCAAGAAGCTATAATAGGTAACAAATGTGGTGGGGAGGGGTTGTGAGATATATCAGCAGGCTGCTATCAAGAGGCTATTAAAACATCTTAAAAATATAAAATAACAATCACATACAGGTAAAGGGTATAAATAACAGGAGGAAAATACAAAAGTCTAATAAATATACAAAAAGGTATCTAACTTAAGTAGTATTCAAGGAGGTATAAATTCCATTGAATATTAATTATAAAGCCTAGAAAAGACATGCAGAAGAAACAGAAATTCTCATGTACTACCAGTAGAAATATAAATCAATAACATCACTTTGACTGCAATTTGTTCAAAACAGACATAAGGAGAACAGTTAAGTTTTTAGGCAGAAGATGACAAGTAAGGACCTGCTAGCAATCTGCTTTTGTGAATTAAGTTTTACTGAAGCAAAGTCATGCCCATTTGTTTGCACACTGTCATCTTTCTTGCTACAAAGATAGTTAAGTAGTTACAACAGAAACCATAAACTCCACAGTCTAAAATACTTAGTACCTGACCTTTAAGAAAAAGACTGCTGTCTTTTGAACTAGAGAAACTCTTCCACATCTTTACAAGATGATTATGTTTATCAGTTAGTTTGAAAAATTAGAAACAATTCAGGAGCAGAAATACTCTATCATTCACAAAATTACAATACCAGGTCAGCATGCAGAGGTATCTTACTTTAGACAGGTAGTGTGCCACTGTCTGTTCCCACAAAGGTATCAATCTATTTATTTTAAAGAGAAGAAGGAAGATAGAGGAGAGAAGCACTGAAGGAAAGAAGAGAATAAAGAAACATCTTTATTTATTTACTTGTTCATTTTTTGGTTTTTCACCCTGGCCCTAGGTCCCCAATCTGGATCCTTGGGATATATGTGATCCAAACATCAGTGTTTCAGTCACCTGAGTTACAAGGGTGTACCTATTAATATACTGTTACAACAAGGTAAACTGAGTCAAACTGAAAAACCAGAACCACTACCACTATGAAAAACAATTCTATTTTGTTACACTGCCCTGATGACTAGTGATGTTTAAACATCTTTTTACAATTCTTTATTAACTACTTGTACTTAATTTGTGATGGTTCTATTCCTATTTTCTGATTATTTTAGTGTTTGGTTGCTGTTTTCAAATGATTTATAGGTGGCTCTTTGTATCTTAGGAATATTAACTTCTTACATATGTTATAAGCATTTTCATTATTTGCCTTTCACATTGCCTATAACATTTCTTTAACCCTAACCTTCCTATGGCTATTTCCAGAATAAATGAATGCTTTTATTTCCAAAGATAAGGAGAAAAATTTCCTTGGAATATGAACTACCAAAATGACTATTATCAGCATATAAGTAAAAAAATAGGCAAGAAAGAATTATAGTTAATCTTTTTTAGGATAGAGATTAAATTGCCTAGAACCTATCTACTCATATTTGTATTAGACAAGAATATTCACATCTACCTTCTCATTTTGTTCCTCAAGGATCTTCTAAAAACAACAAAAACCCCACATTAATAGATACAGAAAAACTAAAACTTCTCTATACAGTAACCTATATAATAACATTATAAAATGTAAATTCATATAAACCAAAGTAACATCTTAGCTTTTCTGGAAAGAAAACTCTTATATTTTAAAATAATTCCATAAAAATCTCAAGTGTTACAAATACTAAATTCTAAATTGAACATATTTTGGCAAATTCGTTATATAGTCTTGATTTTAATTATTTGTTATATGGTGGGAAATGTCTTTGTCTCATTTTGTTTTCTTTAAGGTACTTGATTAAGATGAATTCTTAATTTTAATAGTGAAATTTATCAGTCCTTTCTTTCATAGTGTTTTATATCTTAAGATATCCTTTTCAGCCCAATATTAGAAAGATATTGATGCATATTTTCTACTGATGTGTTTATTCTTTCTTTCTTTTTTTTTAAATGTTTTTAAGGGAAATGTACAGGCTGGAATGAAGGCGAGAAGGCAAGCAGGCAGGAAGAGAGAAGAGGAAGAAGCATTTTACTTATTTACTTTTATGTTTAATTGTTCACACTAGTTGTTTCCCTCCAGACCTGGGACTCAAACCCAGGGGTATATGGTCTGCTCCTTCAGAGGCAACTGACCTAACCACTGCTCTACCAGGGCGTGCCTGGTATGCCTATTTTTAAAGCTTTAGTTTTGGCATTTAAGACATTAATGGGAAGGTCAATAGGCAATTAAGGAAAAAGATGATCTATACATATAATAACATATATATACATACATATATACACACACACACACACACATATATATATAAATATATATATTTATATATTTATATATATATGTTATTGAGCCTCTAGCTTTATTTTGAAAGTAACTGGCATCAAATGTATCATGGTACTGGAGTTTAATTAGTCTCCACCAAAGGATAGGAAGCTATCCTACAAAAGACACAGACTATGCTTTGGGAAATACAAAATGTCTTAAAGTGATTTTAAAATTATGAAACACATAATTTGTGTTTCTGGAACACAAAAATGTATTTATATCACAGAGACCTGTGGTATACATGTAGGACCTCCCATTTACTATTTACTTAAAGAAATCTTTCAAATGATGTTTTCCTCTCGATTTGTCCCAAAGTTTTTTTGTTTTGTTTCTTTTTTTAATTCCCCATGCTTGTCTGGAAACAGACAAGGCAATCAGTAAAGTCTCTTTAAGGCTTAAAATATTGTCAGTCATATATTTATGAATATGAAAGGGCTAAATTTAATAATGTAAGAAATGCTTAACATGTAGTAAAGTTTGTTACTATTCTTCACAGCGTTGAGAGTAAAAATATGAGACTGTTCTCCATCCAACTCATTTAGTCTTTCCCAATGTTCTTTTTATGGTTTTTTACTTTCCTTAAATGAGAACTTCCTTTCTTCTTTAAGTGTACAGCTTGAAAAGTGAGTATCACTACACATACTTGGGATTACAAGAAGTCAAAATCTTAAAATGGGACTGAAGCTTAACTATTCCATTCAACTAAGGCAGAACAGATAGTATCGGAGAAATGAAATATGATGAAGGCAGATTATGTAAATATTGGTTATGTTACCAAGTAGCCAGAACAAGTTATTCTTATTTTGAAATAGTGCAAAGTAAAGGCAGACTTAAAAATATCTTTAACAATAAAATTTAATCAATGTTAACAGAACTGTAATTCATGACATTCTTAATAGCTCTTCTCTAAATAGAAAATAAGTTACCTGTGCTCGTTTTTCCATATCCTGGCAAGTACCTAGTTGCTCTTCCATTGCAACTCTGATTTGCCTAGCTTCATATTCCAATTGCCTTCTGGTCATATCTGTTTGTAAAGAAAACTAAAAGCACAAATGAAATGTCAATAGCTCATATTTGTGTGTTTATCAGTAAAAACAAGAGTATACAAATACAAACAAAAAAACAAAGCAAGTATCTACATACTTATTAGCAACAAATAAGTTATTTTGCATGAGAAAATTATTTTTTATCCCAAGGACCCATAAAGCTTGTTTATAGTGTTTGGCTTAGTCTAGGTCACTGATGAGAAATATGGAGTTGAAGTAATTTTATTGCCCCACAGACATGAGTATATTAAATTAAATTATACTGCACTTAAAACATATAATTGGTCCAGTTAGGGTAAGTCTATCTTCAGTTCACCAATATTCTTCTCTACTGAAGAAGTATTACTTTTAACTATTAATATAGTTTTAATAAATTATTAAAACCAGTATACTAATGTGGAAACTATGGAAAAATCAAGAAACAGGTTAATCATCCTAAAGGCTATACCTCAATTTAAGGTAAAAACTGCTATATATATGCAAATTAAACAGAAAGAACTCCATTTGTAAAATGAAAAAAAATGGGATAAGGAAAAAGTTTTTATCTAATAAAATCATAAATTATGAGGACCAAGTCGACAAAGTATTCGGTAAAAAATCCAGGAGTGAATCAAAACCTAAACAAACTAAAAGAAGTACTTCTTCTGAGTGGGTGTTAACTCACTCAATAATTTATTAACACATTCATTAAAATTCTAGACCCTGTGATAATTACTAGGCATACAAAAGGTGGAAAGGAAAATGTAGTAAAACATGCTCTAAGAGATAACTGAGGCTAAAAACATGAGGCTAAAAACATGATTAGATAAAACAACAGGTAACAGCTATAATGTGCCATGAAGAGAATTTAAGATATGCTATAGATTTTTCTTGCTTTATGCCCATTAGAAACTGTGTGTGACATGTCTGACTCAGAACAGCATTCCAAGGTCCAAGGATCCCAAAGTGAGTTATCAGTTTAAGTTAAACAAACTCTCAGCCTTCTCCCTCTCAATATTCAGATGACACTTATATACAGAAAGCATTCCTATAGGGATGCCCAAATTAGGAATTGCAAAATAGATGAAATACTCTGCAAGATATTCCTAATTCCCAATAAGTTAATTCTAACTTCATTAGGCTGCCCTCCACTTCCTAAGCAACTCTGCAAAAAAAGTTAGACATAGTCTGTTGCAAAAATGTGGTTTAAATCTGATGTTTTAAGCAGTGTCTTATGTAAGTACTTATATATGTAAGTGTTGTTAACTTGGTTTCTCAATGTAAAAGTCAAATTTAAAAATATGTATAGAATTAAAAGCAATTTAAATTTGCTTAAGTTGCCAAGTGGTCCAGAACAATGTTTTATATATCCTAAGCATGGTTTTTTAATAAATTAAAAGGAATAACTAATTTATTTGATAACTGATCTCTGTT
This sequence comes from Solenodon paradoxus, assembly GCA_004363575.1. NCBI lineage: Eukaryota > Metazoa > Chordata > Mammalia > Eulipotyphla > Solenodontidae > Solenodon > Solenodon paradoxus. The sequence goes on along the minus strand of RJWH01000770.1, from coordinate 42,917 downwards.
TCAGATTATTAACTGATTGCTCTTGAGCTGTCACATGCATCTGAGCTCTTTCTTTAATCTAACTGCATGCACACAGTTGGACCCTAAATATTCCAATTAGCAAAGTGACTAGTGATCAAAGCTTTGCTTTACTATTTTTTTGTAATAGGAAAAGTCCCACCAAATCACCTTCCATTCCCAGTTCAAACCTACTGAGGACTCTGTAACAACCTTCTTTCACTATTTGTGTCTCCTTAACTCCCAGGAAGATATTAAGGACATTGTCATCAAGAGTGATCCTTTCTTTTCTACTCAAAATCCTGGATGACTGTTTTAGGACACTGAGTGTTTAAGTTTTAGTAGTTCTAGAACTGGCAAGATGATGCCCAGAAAATCTGGCTAATAACTAAATATTTTGGAAAAAGCATTTCTTTTTTCAACTCCTGCTTTTTTTGCTCATTATGTTCTCTCAAAAGTGCTATTAGAAAACGAAAAATCTAAGCTTCGGAAGAAAGGTCTATTCTAATTAGACTATTTTTCTTTTTCAAAAATTGCAAAAAATAACTATCTACCATGATTTCTGTAATATGATTTAAAAAAAACAAAAGGTGATAAAACATTTCTACAGAGTACATTTGGTAATTTAATACACAAAATAGAAACCCAGCTGCCTAGTTGTTGAATCCTGAGTCCTTTAGGATTCAAACTTAATAGATTTTCATTATGTAGGGGCTTGTAATAAATAATTTGCTTGAGTATACTGAAGTTTTATTACACTCATAATAAACATGATTATTATATATTCAGGTTTAAGTTGGATAAACATACTATAGTTTGCAAATAATTCTAAATACCAATTACTCTGAAATTTTAATGGATAACTAGGTGTTTTCTAAGATTAAGTGATTAAAATCTAAAACAAGTCATATTGCCAAATTACTTACATTTTCAGTCAAAGGAAGACTATCTATTCTTTTCGTAAGATTCTGAAGTTGAGCATAATACCAGTCTTTTTCCTTTTCTTCTTTGTCAAGATCAGCAAGAAGTAATGACCTATGTTTTTAAAAACAGTAGGTTTATATAATGTCAATATATTGTGCATCGTAAAGTTCTTTATTTAAACTAAAATAATAATGAAAATAAAAAATACTGATTTTGGATTTTTGAAGATGGGACTTAGACTAAGACAATCATTAAATTTTGAATATTTAAATCTTTTTTTTTTACTTTTCATTTCAATAATATGGTAATCATCCTTAATAGAATATTTACATTTCAACCAAAGACTTTTTTCACATCTGTTTATAATCTAAGAACATGGAAATGGTTTACAGAAAAAAGTACAGCTATAATAAATTAACAATAATTAATCAAGAATAACAAGCATAATAAAAGAATAAATAATAGCAATAATTGTATAAAAACAGATTAAGAATACAGAAAGCTGTTATATTAGATACAGATGTGGCTCTGAGCTTTTCAGCAGTCAAAATACTAAGAAATATCTTCTCAATGAATAATAGAGAAAGTTATTCTGAGGGAAACTTTTTCTTAGTTTGAAATTTAAAGATAAATTTTTAACATTAAGCCCTGAACAACCCAATTGATGATGTTCTCAACAATCTATATGAAGACATTCTCTATCTAATCATAACACAACATGTAGAACAAACATAACACAAGGTAAAAATTACTGGCATAAAGATTAAAGATACGAAGAGTATATGATCTATCACCTTTCACATGGCTCTTCCCCCAAGCAACCACTGTTACGTTTTGCTTGTGCATATTTCTAGAGATAATCTATAAACATGTAAATACATATAACATTTAAAAACATAAAAGAGTAGCATATTACTATACATGTATGTCCTACAACTTTTTTTTCACTTAAAAACATATCTTGGAGACCATTCTTTAATTATAACATAAAAAGGTCCTATGTATTTGTTGTCTTCTATGTATATATTACACACACACACACACATAGCATTCCACAGTATTCATCAATCATAAAGGGTTACTCTAGCATCTGCATTAGAGGACAATTTAGGGTATTTCTAATATTTACTATTATAAACAATAGTGTACAGAATATTCTTACACAAAACCTCATTTCACACATGTGCAAGCATGCATATAAGATAAATCGCTAGAGTATGTAAATGCTTAATTTATTGCCATTATTAGAGGTACCAGTTTATGCCCCTACTATCATCACTAATATTTTATTAAATGTTTTTATTTTGCATATGTAGGATAAAATATGGCATATCCCTATAAAATGAGTGAAGTACTTTTTGAAGCTCAAAAACCATTTATACTTGATTTTCTTTTTCTTACTCATTTATAGACTCGCTTCTCTTTTAAGAATGAGAGGCTTTTGTCAGTACCATATGCATTGCAAATATATTTTTTCAGTCTATCACCTTTTTAAAAAACCTTGATTATAACTTTTTACCATGCAGAAAATTCCTATTTTCATGCAGTCAGATTTGTGTAGGTTTTCTATTATGGCTTCTGGAATTTGCTCATGCATGGAGAGATTTTTTCCCACTTAATATTACTTTAAAATTCTTTTAAGACTCTATACTTTCTTGGAAAATATGTTTGTATGTGAAAATATCCTAGTCTAGTTAAAATGCGTTCTTTACTAAGAAGCACTTTGAAAAAAAAGAAATAAACCTTCAAGATTGACACTAAGGTTGTCTGTGGGAGGGAAGTAAGACCCAGCTTATAATGTAGCAACCTTGAAGGGAGTACAGACCAAGGTGAAGCTGCCCACTTGCTCCCATTTCTGACTAGGACGAGAGAACATTATAGTCTGGATCCCTTTCACAAGGTAGGTACCACAAGTAGTATAAAGATGAGCTATGACTTTATTTTTCAGCTTTCCCTGGTGAGGACCTGTGGACCTACTAGGACTAACATGGAGAAAAGGGATGGATAGTACTATTTTCTCTGATTACGCTCCAATAAATAGGCTTATGAAATAAAAGCTGGATGTTAAGGTATTTAAACTGACAGGCTAATATTAAAGATGGTGGTAGAGTGAGGGGGAGATTAGGGAGAATAAATACAAAATTTCTATCAATTTTAAGCTCAAACTGTGGTAAAATGCCCTGGGGAAGCCAAGATCTGTCTAGACCCAAAATGATAATAGTGGGGCTGGGGGGAACTGGGGAAATGCATCTTAAAAATATTTTTAACATTCATAATTTTTAATTGTACTTTCACAGAAGGAACATTGCATCATAACATTATATAGGTTTAAGGTATGCATCATTGTAAACTGTATACAATACATTGTTTACCACCAACAGTCCAATTCCTTTTTTTTCCTGAATTTTCTCTTTCTTTGGCTTTTACTTTAGAAAAACTGACAAAAAGTGCATGTGTGTATACACATATTATATATATATTTAAAGTATATGACTGGATATTTTGATTTACATATATTTTGTGAAATAACAGCTATAATCAGCTAATTAACATATCCATCATCTCACATACACCTTCCCTTTTTTTATATCATACTTTTATTACCATTTCTTTTGTTTACAAAGCCATACTCATTTTAAGACACTGAACTTGGTACAGTTTACACACATCCCAAATTCCCTTGTTCAACACCCAGGGCTGAAGGGAACAACCAAGATGGACAACTAAATAAAATAAATAAAAGTGAAAAAAAAAAAAAGATACTGAACTTGCCTCTCAGTCTATGGATATTATACACAACACTCGATAACAGAGTTCTAGTGTCCTGTATTACCACCTCTCTCCTTCCTTCTCCCTTCCACTTTCCTGGCAGTCATCATCTTGTGTTCTGTGAATTTTGCTGAGGTTTATCTGTTTATTTGTTTCATGTCATTATATTCCACGAGTAAAACCATGTATTTCTTTTTCTTTCTGACTTATTTCACTTAACATGATCCCCACCAGTTCTATTCAGATTGGTGCAAAGAGCACAATTTTGTCTTTTTTAGTAGCTGCATAAAATTCCACTGAGTACTATGTAGCATAGCTTCTTTATCTAGTCATCTATTGTGAACTGTGATGGGCATTTAGGTTGTTTTAAGGCCTTGGCTATTGTGAACAGTGATGCCATGAACATAGAGATGCAGATATTTTTTCCTGATTAGAGATTTTATATGTTCTGGGTATATGCCAGAAAGTGTGACTGCTGGATCAAATGGTAGTTTCATATTTTCCATACTGTTATCCAGAAGGTTGCACTAATTTCCATTCCCACCAAAAGTTAAAGGGGTTTTCCCTCCCCCTGCCCCCACATTCCCTCCAACACTTGTTTTTCTAGACTTTTGGTTACAGGTCATTCTTGATGGTGTGAGGTAGTATCTCACTGTGATTTTTATTTGCATTTCTCTGATAGTGAGTGATGTAAAAATTTTTTTCATGTATCTGTAGGCCATTTGTATGTCTTCTTTGGATAGGTGTCTGTTCAGTTCTTCTGCCCTTTTTTTTTTTTTTTTTGAGTTGTTTACTTTTTTGTTCAGATGTATGAGCTCTTTACATATTTTTCGAGAGTAAACTCTTATCTGATATACATTGTGTGAATGTTTTCTCAAGTTTGGTGGGTTGCCTTGTTGTTTTAGTGGTGGTTTCTTCCACTGTGCAGAAGCCTTTTAATTTGACGCAGTCCCAATTGCTTCATTTTACTTTGGTTTCTTTGGCTGTAGTTCTTCTTTCGCTAAAGATCTCTTTGAGGTTAGGTTGTGGAGTGTTTTCCCACATTTTCTTTTAAGTATTTTATGGCTTTGAGCCTTATGTCCACGTCTTTGATTTTGAGTTAACATTTCTGTATGATGGTAACAGGCAATCCAGTTTCAGTTTTTTGCAGGAATCTGTACAGCTTTCTCAACAACGTTTGTTCAACAAGTGACTCCTTTGTCAAATATTAAATGTCCATATTGGTGCGGCTTTATTTCTAGGTTCTCAATTTTATTCCATTGATCTGTGTCTGCTTTGTTCCAGTATCACACAGTTTTGATGATGATCACTTTGTACTACAGTTTTCATTCTGTAAGTGTGATTACTCTGCTATTATTTCCGCCAGGATAGCTATGGTTATTCAAGGCCTTTTTTGATTCCAAACAAACTTCAGTATTGGTCTCTTGGTTTTCTTGAAAATGTCTCTATATTGCTTTCGGTAAGACTGTCATTTTAATTAAGTTAATTCTTCTAATCCATGAGCATGGAATATTATTCTTTGATCTCTTTGTATCTTCTTCTACTTCTTTTGTTGAAAGTCTTATAGTTTTCACTATACAAATCTTTCATCTTTGTTATGTTTATTCCCAAGTATTTGATCTTTTTGGAGCTATTGAGAATGGGATATCTTTCTTAATTTCTTTTTCCTCTTCTCATTGAATGCTACTGATTTTTGAGTGTTGATTTTATTTCCTCTCACTTTGCTATATTTATTAATTGTTTCCAGGATTTTTTGGTAGAGTCTTTAGGGTTTTCCAGGTATAATATCATGTCATCTGCAAATAATGATAATTTTATTTCTACTTTTCCACCTTGAATTCCTTTATTTTTCTTGCCTCATTATTCTGACCAAGACTTCCAGGACTATGTTAAATAGATGTAAGAGGAAAGGCTTTCAGTTTTTACCTCCTCTTCAATTTTGTGGAAGAGTTTAAGGAGGATGGAGACTAGCTCTTCTCTTTGAATGTTTGGTAGGATTCACTTATGAAGCCACCTGGACATAGGTTCGTTTTTTTTTTTTTTATTACTGCTTCAATTTCCGTGCTTGTGATTGGCTTCTTCAAGTTTTCCATGCATTCCAGGTTCAGTTCTGAGGGATAGTAGGATTCTAGAAATCTGTCTACTTCCTCATGACTGATGAATTTGTTGGCATATAAATGCTTGTAATAGTCTCATGATCTTTTTGTATTTCTAAGCTGTCAGTTGTAGTGTCACTTCATTTTTGATCCTTGTTATTAGGATTTTCCCTCTGTTCTTTTTGAGTCTAACTAGGATTCTATCAATTTTGTTTATTTTTTCAAAGAACCAGCTCTTGGTTTCATTGATCATTTGGATGATTCTTTTGTTTTCAAGTTCATTTATTTCTGTTCTAGTTTTTATTATTTCCTTTCTTCTCCTGATTTTCAGTTTGGATTGTTATTTCCCTCACATGTGATGTTAGGTATTTAATTTGGGTTCTCTCTTGGTTTCCAATGTGTGCTTAAATGGCAATAAAGTTCTCAGAACTGTTTTTGCACATCCCACATGTTCTGGTAGCTCATCTTTGTTTTCAGGAATTCTATCTTTAATTTCATTCATGAGACATGAGATGTACAGAGACCTGCAGTTCAATCTCCACATCTTTGTGGTTCTTGACAGTCTTGCTCCTCTGGTTCATTTTTAGCTTCATCTCATTGTGGTCAGAGAAGATGCTTTCTATAATTTAAATCCTGCTAAATTGGCTGAGACTTATTTTGTGTCCCTAAATAAAGTCTACCCTGGAGAATGTTTCATGTATGCTTCAGAAGAATGTATTTTTTTTTTTGTTGTGGTAGAACAGTCTGTATATGTCTTTAGGGCCACGTGGTCTATTGCTTCATTTAGTGTCTTTATTTTTTTCTTTGTTTTCTGACTGAATAATCTACTGATGTCAGTGGAGTACAGAAATCCCCTACTACTATTGTGTTATTGTCAATGTCTGCCTTTAGCTCTGCCAGTATTTGTTTTATATGTTTAGATGGTCCAGCACTGGATGCATATATGTTAATGACAGTTACTTCTTGATGAATTACCCCTTTGACCATAATGCAATGCCCTTCCTTGTCTCATCCTTTGCAGGTGGAGGTTTATCTTGTCTGAAACTAGTATTGATATTCATATTTAAGGTGTATGACTGTATTTTTGACATACAAATACACTGTAGTAACAGCTATAAGAAGCTAATTAATGTATCCATCATCTCACATAATTACTCTTTCTTTACTTAAATTTTTTTTATTTAAATTTTATTGAAGGAACAATGCATCACATTAAATAGGTGTAAGGTGAGCATCACTGTAAATGACTCTCTGTATATAGTATATTAAGTTTACCATTAACAGTTCAATTCTATCCTTCATATATAATTGACCTTTTTACTTGAATTGCCCCTCTCCTTTTTCCTTCTGGTAATCGCTAATTAGATTCTATAAACCAAAAGTCTATTTTCGTTTGATTTGGTTTCTCTATATATCACATGTGAGTAAAATCATGTGATGTTTGTCTTTCCCCTTTTGATTTCTTTCACCAAGGATGATATATCATGTGATCTCAGATCAACAGGGCTGGTCCTGGTTAGTACTTGAATGGAAAATAAGTAGTGGTTACAACAGTGCTTAAGACTCAGGATTGGAACTAGGTCTAGACTTATAAATAGTCTTTAGGGCTTACTGCACTAAAAATTTACTTAAGGATTATAAACAGTCTTCTTTAAATAAAAAATTGCTCCATCTTTCCTTAAAAATGCTTTTTTCTACTCTCCTTTCCTCTCAAAAGAAAAAAAAAACTTCAGATGACAATATATGAAATACAGAAAACTCTTAATAATTCCATCAAAAAACTATTAGAATATGCATATTTAGTACAGTTGCAAAAACCAAAACAAATACATAAAAATCTGTTGCATTTCCATATACTAATAACAAACTGAGAACAAGAAATTAAGAAAATAATCCCATTCACATCAAAAAGAATACAGTAACTAAGAATAAACTTAAGTAAGAAACTGAACGCCCTATACACTGAATAAAAGATACTTATGAAACAATCTAAAGATGACACATAAATAGAAAATTATCCTATGCTCATGGATTGAAAGAATTAATACTGCTAAAATAGCGAAACTACCCAAAGCCATGGTTCAAACAAATCCCTATTGCAATTTAATAGCATTTTTAATCAAAATGAATAAGGAATCCTAAGATTTGTATGAAGTTACAGAGACACTGAACAGTCAAAGCAATCTTGAGAAGGAAAAAAAAAAAAAGAACAGAGTTACAAGTATCATACTTCCTGATTTCAAACTATTCTACAAAGCTATAGCAATCAAAACAGTATGGCGCTGGCATAAAAACAGATACATGGATCAATAGTACAGAACAGAGAACCAGGAAATAAATCTAGACATACGCATGTGGTTAATCAATTTAAAGCAGAGGACGAGTGTGTGTCTGTGTGTGTTTGTGCAAAATAAAGAAATGACAATCTCTTCAATAAATGGTAAAGGGAAAACTGGAAAAGAGTGAAACTGGAACACTATCTTACACTACACACAAAAAATAACTCAAAATGGATTAAAGAATTATAAAATAAGTTCAGAAAACATAGCAGTTAGTTTTTTGATATCAGTCTTGATGATGGTTTTTTTGTATTTGATTCCAAAAGGAAAAAACAGAACTGGGACTACAAAGCAAAGAAAAGCATCAACAAAATGAAAAGGCAATCTAAGGAAAGGTGAAAATATTTGCAAACATATATATATACATATATATGGTTAATATATAAAACTTTATATAAAGAATACATACAGTTCAACTGCAAAGCAAACAAACAAAAAACTGATCCAATTAAAAAATGGCCAAAGGAACTGAACACACATTTTCCAGAGACGACATACAAATGGCCAACAAATATATGAAATGTGCTTAACACCACTAATCACCAGTGAAATACAAATCAAAACCTCACATCTGTCAGATGGCTATATGAAAAAGATGAGATAACAAATGTTGGTAGGGGTGTGGAAAAAAGGGAATTCTGATGTACTGTCAATGGAAATGTGCACTGGTGCAGACACTATGGAAAACAGTATGCAAGCTCCTTAAAAAATTAAAACTGGAACTACCATATGATCCAGCAATACCATGTCTGGGCATTCATCTGAAGGAAATGAAAACACTAACTTGAAATGATAAATGCCCTCCTACATTTACTGCAGCATTATATATAACAGCCAAGACATCTGTCCACTGACAGATGAAGAAAAGAAATGTGACACACACATATACATACATAATGGAAGATTATTTTGCCACAAAAAGGAGGAAATCTTGCCATTTGTAACAATACAAATGAACCTTGAAACACGAAAATGAAATAAGTTATAAAAAGACCAATACTGCATGACCTCACTTGTATGTGGAATATAAAAACCAACCACTCCCCCACACCACCCCCATCCTCAATGAATTTACAGATACAGAGTGAGCTGGTGATTGCCACAGGAGGTTAAAAATAGGTGAAGGTGTTCAAAACTTCCAGTTATAAAATAAGTCATAGGATGAAATGTATAACATGGTGACTATAATCATGATACTGCATTATATATTTGAAAGTTAACAGAGCAGATCTTAAAAAGTTCACATCACGAGAAATAAAAATTCTAACAATGTGTGGTAAAGAATATTAATTAGACTCATTCACCATACTGCAAATATTGAAGCATGTTGTATACCTGAAGCTAATGTTATATGTCAGTAATATCTCAATTAAAAAAATTGTTCCTGTAAGTATATGTTCTTTGTCCTCTAGCTCAGGAGCACCTAAAACAGCCTGATATATGTGTAGTTGACATTTAATAGCTGTCAAATGAACTAATGGCTAACATGGACAACAGCTAACACTGAATGCTCTACACACCAGTGATAGTGCTAAGTATGTTTTCTTTCTTTTTTTTTTTAATTAAAGAAAGGAAGAAAGGGTAAAAATAGAAAGGAAAGGAAGCATTTTTATTTATTTGTTCTTTGGTTGTTGTTCCGCAACCCTGTTCCCCAGGGTCATGAACCTGGGCCCTTGGGTTTTACATGGTCCATGCCCCAGCTGCAGGCTTAAGTGCCTGAGTCACCAGGGCACACTCCATTGACAAGTACTTCTAAAAAAATCTAATTTAGGAAGGTGTCAGCAGGTAGATGCTGAGTGCTCTAAAGCATATGTGGAAAAGAGGTGGACCAGCAGCCCCCTGAAGATGTGGTGTGAGCGCAGCTCTAGCCAGAGGGTAAACTCAGCTCCCATTACAGCCCAGGAGGCCAATTCATGGGCAGAGAGCTCAGAGGCTAGATGGAGCTGGAAGACATGACACCACACAATGTCAGACAGCTGAACAGATTAAACCAGGTCATCTGTCCAGTCAGCCACAGTGACAAGTTCCACTATGATGTACCACTGCAGGCTGGCGAGCTAGCAAAGCTTGCTTATTTTGATGATAGCGCAGTATGCTGGATCATTACAGAATACAAAGAGACTTTACATGATGACACTAGGTTGCCTGGCACTTTATTGCAGACTAGGAACAGGAACTAAAATGTGAAGCTTTTCATGTCCTGGATATCTGTGAAAAAGATGGCTCTTTTGACAACACTTATCTGTATGCCTAGATCAGCAATGAGTTGGCTACTGACAGGAAGTCTGGCTTTGAGATGATTGGGACCAAGAAGAAACTACTATAAGAGGATAGAGCCCACAGATGCTCATGTGCTACACAGAAACCTCAATGTCCCTTTGGGCCAGAATGCAGATATATAAAAGAAAAACAAATTGCAAAGGAACTTTCTTATATGTGTTTATTGCCAAATAAGAGGCCCATGGACCTCCCTCTTTCTTTCAAAGCGCTCCCCCTTCCTGTTCTTGTCTTTCCTCCTCTCTTGTCTTACCTTCCCTCTAAAATTTTTAATACTTTCAATAGCTTTTACAATTAATCATGCTTGCATTGTTTAGGAATTTTTTATTGTGCTTTATTTTTATGTTTGTGTGTGTGAGGTGGTTTGATTGTAGGAGTGAGAAGGTGTAGCCCTGTCTAGTTTCACAGTTAAGATACATGATGCTCAAAATTTGGTTATCAATTTCATTTTTTGTAGTTTTTTTTTTCTCCTATAAATGTCCTGCTTTCACACTGAAGGCAGAGCCTACAAACTATTTTGTATATTTCAAAAGATAAAAAAGCAGCAGCAGCAATATCGTATCCTCTAATTCAGTCGTTTAGTGTGTTTGTGGGTACTGATTCCTAGACACTGCCGTCATGACACCTTTGTCCTTCTGAGAACTATCTCAGGAGTTGGACCTTTCTTATCCTTATAAGAAATACTAAACTCATTTTGTTTTTCCCAGAAATTATTCTTTCTCTCCTTGCTGGCAGTTGAGGGTAGGTGACAAAGTTCAGGTAGGTAGTTTAATACTTTGGTGCCAGTACTGGAGTTAAACTGCTTTTTGCTAATAAGTAGGCTGGTTGTTGGCAGGTTTACTTTTTCTGCTGATGACTGTTATTAGTGGCACTAACCAGGAGGCTGAAATGTGGCCTTTAACTGACCTACAAAGGTTTCCCATGATTTACTTTTATTTTTCTCCTTTCCTTTTCCTTCTGTAAACCCACAATAGTTTAACCTTAAAAATGGAGTTCACGTCTTCATAGGTCAATACCTCTAAGAAAAACTGAAGCAGGTGTTGTCTCCTGGACATATTAAAAATACCTTAAAAGAAGCTTAGGTGGACTTGCGGTACAATAAATGCACTTAATGTCAGCCAGAGCATTTGATTATATAGGAAAGACTATCTAGAAGGTATTACTGAGAATAACATAGCTGTGCTATTGTTTATTTGTTGGCAAACATCCCAGATTTGCTTACATTGTGCCTATAAATGAGTTTAAGGATTTGGAGGAGGGGGAATCATTAAATACATGGCTTCTATTCTTAGAAAAGCAGAAGTCTAGAAGCGTTAATAACAAAACTGTCATGTGACCTCCTCTATTGACAGAACTGGTTTATGCTAGAACATTTTCTGGCATATAGGGAGTGACTTTGATGAACGTTTGATAATTTTTTATAAGATAGGGGACATCTGAAATGTTCCATAGTCTCATCTCCAATATTTAAAATTATCTAGCACACCAATACTGGTAGCCCAAGAAATACTCTCATTAGACTTTAAAAACAATGCATAGGGTAGACTCTTCTGTCATTTAACTTTAAAGGGAAGACTTATTCATAATATTAAAATTCTGATATAAAAGTCTTAACTACAAATTATTTTACACAACGTTTATGAATACTTTACAATCATAAATTATTTTTTGAGAATGTGAAAGTACAACAGACAATAGTCTTGAGTGCCAAGAATAACAGATAAAAGGAAGAGAGTTGATGAATGAGTTTAAAGACTTCTAATCTCAGATAGCGAAAATGTAGAAAGATCATGCTGGCTTCTCAGGTACCAGTTTCTTAAATAGTTCACATCTAAGTTCAGAGAAAATTTTAGCATTAAGCACCTTTATCTTCATGGATAAGCTTCAGTCTATTCTTGCCAAGGGAAGTAGTGCTTAAATTACTGATGATATAACTAGTTTGAAGAATTCAGCCTTTTGCAAACTTCCATATATCAAAATGGATTTTAATACATGAGTTTTCTGATATGACACTTCTTCTATGTCTGTAACCATTTCATCTATACTATCTAGTCAGTCCTATGAATGTATCCCTAAATGTGGCTTATTTATTTATACATCCCTAAATAGATGCCTCATAACAATTTAATGTATGTTACTTAAGGAGGAAAAAATATTAAATTTTGAATTGCACGTGTAGGCTCTCTATCATTATAGTTTCTATTTCCATACTGGTCAATGATTTAACCCAAATTGTAAATGTTTAGAAAGGGTTAATTGTCCTGCATCAAATTTATATTAAATAATTCCATTCACTTATAAAGGAGGAGCAGGAAGTGGAAGAGGTACAAGCTGGGCACTAGTTCACCTGTTGAGCCAATAAAGACTGAAATATATTTCCATGCTAAGTTGGTTGTTTTGATAAATGATTAAAATTATCATTGAGATAAAACAATAACTCTATTAGCTTGAAGATCACAGGCTATATCCATTATATTTTTCAAGATAGCTTATTTTTACTGTGAGGCAAAAAGGTAAAAACTGAACTCTATGGTGACTGCTTTTAGGTTCTAAAGAAAATAATCTGCAATATATGCAATATATAACTTGTCTAGATATTTTTTTTTCATTTGGAGAAAGAAGCCCTGAACTATCCCAAAGCAATTTACTCATCAGTTGAAAGCCCTCCAAAAACAGAATCATCAGGAAACCACTGTGTGTGATCAGGAAAAGAAAAGCTCCCTGAAAATACTTAAATGACTCCTTTGAGGTAGTATGCTCATTCCATAGATTAGAAAACAGGTTCGAAAGGTTATAGAGCTATGGACCTGAGTTTGAGTCCTGGTTTGATTACTTTCTAACTCTATCTTAGGCAATAAAGAAAATGAGAAAAAAGAGACACAGAGTGTCTTGAGAGGTCTAGAAATAAAGAACAAAAAATAGTAAGGCGAGAAAATAATCTAAGAAATAATATAACAAAATTTTCAAAACCAAAGAAAATATATTTCCAGATCAAAATGGTACAGTGGTTATTCAGCATGATGAATGAAGAAAATACTTCTTATACCAAAATATTCTAAGTTTCACAGGAAAAAAACAGCTGCCTACAAAGGAATGAGATTTAGATAGGTATCATTTTTTTCATTTGAGGTATTGACAATGAAGAAAGAAAATGAGTTTGAACCAAGACCTACCTAAACTATCAAACAAGTGTTAAGCAAAATAAAGATATTGTCACCTATACATGGTCTCAATTTGCTTCTTTCCAACACAGTGAGAACCAAGAGGACACAGGATAATAGTTGAATTAAACAGACACACACACACACACACACACACACACACACACACACACACACATTGTCTTCTCTCTGCTAACAAAAAGTAGGACTTTAGCTATATAAAGCAAATTTCTATAAAAGTCAGTATGCTAACATGTTCTTTGCTTCTTAACAGAGCTGAGGAAACTGAGATTGATGGGCCCTTGTTAACATCTTATTATTCACAGTATAGCTTCCTATACCGCCACACAGAAATAGACCTGGTTTAGCATATGACATAAGAGACTTGGTAAATTACAGAGATGAAAAAAAATATAACTTCTGGCCCAGATAAAATACATAGATGGACACACTTAAAAGTAGAGAGAAAGCATTAAAAGATCCTTTGCCTCTCAGGGAAATATGCTTGGCATCTCCCATACATTAACTTCAGGAAGAGACAAATTAATACATTAGCTGACAGCAATCAGAACTCACTCTGTATGCCAAGTAATGATTTTTAGATACTGACACATTAATAAATGTTTCATTTGTAGCCACTTGTAATAGGCCTTCCATAATGGAAAAAATAATTTTACATTATATCTAGTATTTATTGGCTTTAGTTCAAAAGATAAAACAAAAATTCAATTAAAACATCAGTTTCATTTTAACATAAAGATTGTGATCATGTGTATTACTCAATGTACATAGCATTTGAAGTATTTAAGTGACAAAGTCTTAGAATCCCAAGAAACTGCCTCCTGTTTTTTCACATTTGATATAAAAGTACATTCAGTAACTTATCATCTTTGAGTTAATAAATGCAAAGAAGTAAATTTTAGTGATCACCCACTATACATGTTTCAGGATTTGTATCTTGTATTACAAAATGATAAAATAACTGCAAAAACTGGAACAATATTTACTACTTAACAAAGAAAAGTTACCTTTCTTTTTCAAGTTCTTCTAAGTAGCCAGTATTTTCTCTGCTTCCATTTACAAACCCTCTTCTTGGAAAAGAACCCATCAGAACAGGACTGCACTCTCCCGAACGACTAGATACAGACCCTTCGCGGCTTCCATAAGAGCGGAGGGACATTTTTGACCGTAGTTTCACTCCAGGGAAATTACTGCTATCTAAGTTAAGTTCTAAATGAAAGAGACAAATTTTTATACAACAATTGCTTTACGTGATCTAAAATATTGCCAATGTAATTATACTGTTTAAAAAGTGAAATGTTAAGTTCATATTTAGCCCTCAAAATTTAACCCATTAGAAAGTATAATTGAAAATGCATTATGTATATAACACACACATATATTACATATAGGTTACAAAATATTTTCTGTGAAGCCTGTAGAAGTACTAAGTTATGGCCACTATTGAATAACACATTTATGTAAAGAATAGAGAAAATCTATCACAAAAGTTGACATTCAGACATCTGTATTCATTGACAGCTGGTTCTAGGTAAATGTGAAGGTTCTAGGGGCAAGAATAAAATAGTCTGAAAAAAAATCAGAAAATGACCAACACTACCACAGACTCTATAAAAGGGTGTACTTCTTGGTTCAGAACTCTGAGACTCTAAATTTCTAACAGAGGGAGCCACAAATATACATAACTAAATAAACAATTATATAGAAACAGAATGACTACACTTTTCCTCCAAAGTCAGCTTGAGTCAGGGAGAAAATCAGTAAGCCAAGGGAAAATCAGAAACAAGCTATCCTTCTTTAGATTCCTGCTAAATAATAATATATTTGGGAAACCAAAGATAATTTTATACCTTGCTTCAGTTATAAGTAAGCGCTTTTCCATAAATTTGTATTTTTAAGCAACAAAATGAGAAAGACAGTCTTTTAAAATTCTAAATATAGCTTTGTAATCAGTTTATATATGTGAGAAGACAAAGGATTTCATTCAGTCCATTCTGTGGCAGAGAGCTTGCTTGGCCTATGTAGTGACAGGTAGAATACCAATGAGCTTTAAGAAAAGATGAAATTTTTTAAGGAAAGGATCTAAAAAAGTTTATCCAAAGCCAATGAAATGTTTAACTAAAAAACAAAACAAATAAATAAATAAATGATTTTACATACTTGTACTTTAACAATTATTCTAAATGGGAAGACGTTAAATCAAGAAAACAGATATTGATACCTAAATCAAAAGAAGATATACTTGAATATACATACCTAAAGTTGATAACTAAAGAAAAATTATTTTAAAACACTTTTTAAAAATTTACCTTTGAGACGCTCTAACAAATCAATCTGCCCAGAAGAAGCCATAGCTTCATCTTCAATACTTCCTTGTAGTTGTTTAAGCACTTCCTGTAAAAAAAAAGAACACTATATTAACATAACAAAATAACAAAATTCTAAACACCTTCTGAAAGATACAAGTTTCTTGCATTTAGGTATGTTGTTGGAAAAGTTATTTCAGATCAATTTGAAAATAAATGACAAGCTCTTAAAGCACTATACATTTATTACCTATTATAATAAATTATATCCCAGCAACAAAAAATGGTATTTTGCTATTTGGGGAGTCTCTGTGCAAGACACTACATAGAACAGTTAAGATACATTATATCTAACATTTGAAACAATACAACAAGATGGATTACTAGCATTTTTCAGATTAACTGAGACTCAAAAGTCATGTCCAGGTCACAATCCAAGTCTCTTAAGCTTGCATCAGCAAGACCATGAAAAGCACCAAATTACTTCATAATATGCTATTTAAATACCCTAATAGTCAAGGTTTCATATACTATATTTCAGTATATTCTTCCAGTGATAGTATGCCTATTGCCTCCCAACTTCTGAAATAATGTGCCATTATTTCCTTTTCCATGTAAATCTTTTTGATAAAATTTTCTCAATTAAGTTAGAAACTCAGTTTCTACCAGTTTTTCTGCACGTTCCTTAGCAATCTATAATAAATTCATATTATATTTTCCTTATTCTGGAAATTCCATTCTAGTTCTCAGCAGTCTTTTGGTCAATTAGATTACCAAATGCAAGACAGTGTATTTGAACATTTACAACCAAGTATCTGTAAGCAGTGTTTCCCTACATGAAAAAAGATCCATTGAGAAATTTAAAAGGAAATCTATCAAAAAGTGAACATAGCAAAGACAACCTAACTTTGACAATGACATTATAAGCATTAAAAAGAAAAAAAATCCACATGTTAACAAGAAATAGCCTGGAATCTGAATATCTGACCTGCAAATAACAGATCATGCTGGAGGTTTCAGCTCTGATAAGTAGATGTGCGAATATGGTGACTGATATTCACATTCAGAATATTATGCCCAGAGTGTATCACATCCTTGAGGCAGGAAACGAACTTGCACAGGGGTGCCTCCCTTGAATGAATGTAGAGTACTCCTAAAATGTCTACTATAAACTTAAACACACAAAGTTTGAGAGCTACCACTGTAGGCTACCCACAATTTTTCGGGATCCCAATTCTTCCATCCACACTACTGCTTGTGCTTCTTCAATGACTGTATAATCTTACCCAGGATTCTTAACAGTCCTCAATTACGTAACTACCTTTCTGCAGTCAACTTCCAATTATATGTCTATCCTTACTTGCAAACTTCAGACTCACTTTCCCAATTTGACTAATGATGCTTTATATCTGGATGATGTGCACTTTTCATAAGTAAACATTTTATGCCACTTAAAACTAGTTCTTGCCTTTGTATTCTCTCAGTTAAATGGCAATGTATGGTTTTTCCCCTTTTTGGTTCCAATCCTTAGCACCACATCCATAATCAGTTATCAAATTCTGTTGGTTTCACCATATTATCTCGGCTACAACCGTTTATTTTCTGTTCTATTATCCTGGTTATTAACCCCAATAAAACTATTAAAATAATCTCCTAATTGGTCCTAGTTACACAGTGCTATAAAGGTAAATCTTCTAAAGAACAGAGTAGTTGATATAGTTACATCCATGTAACCACCACCTAAGTGAAGATACAGAATATTTCTAGAACCCCAGAAGGTACCCTTGGTGCCCTTCACCAATCAATATTCACGCCATAGAAGTAACCACTATTCTGACTTATATATTAGTTTGGTAGTCTCTAGCTCTACAAAGTTGAAAATATGGCAAATGTCTTGAGGAGACATGTATGAAAGTACTATCTCTCCTCTCTAGCAGGATTTTGCCCCCTAACATTCTGCCTTCCTAGTCCATCCCCAGCATCCTTCACCAGAAGACAACTCAGCCAGGTCCCATAAGGAAACCTAGCCAGGCATTTGGAGTTCTTCTAAACCTTAACACTTCACATACGCTCACATGCTTATCGTTTTCTTCCTCCAGTGAAATCCTGACACTACCAATGATGAATACCACACTTTATTCAGAAGCAACAAATATCCCTGCAGAAGAAAATCACCAATGATCTCAGTTCTCCTAGAAAAGGCTCTTCGGAATTTTAGCTAACAGTGTCCTTGACGATTCCACTGCTCTCTAATGTCTTTAAAAGTATGTTTTGTATTATATTGTATCCAGTGTTTTCTAGTTGCTACAGAAATGACTACCTGGAACTGAATGTGGTGTAAAACCTAAAAGGAGCACTTAACTTTATTAGCTTTGAGAAATGGCAGCTTTTTAAATTGGTATGTAATTTTGAAGGAGGGAATATTCATTTGTATTTATAAATTCTAGAAATTTGATTTAAAATTTTAAGTATATACTCAACACATTAAGACATCCTAAAAATCTAGAGATCATTATTTTTTAGAGATGAAACATACTGTGATCATACAAATAAGTGTCTTTTCAAGAGGTTGCTGCTTGACCCAATTCTTAATATATATTACAGTTATAGATTATTTTTATTACTAGATACAAGTATACGTGACAACTCTTCAAAATGAATTACAACATGAATCAATCTGAATTTTTATTTTTGCTCTACACTGGAAAAAAGGTATTTTACATGTCAAAGTTTTTATGGTTTATAGAGCAATTTATAAATATTTAATTTTATCAACATATAACCGAAATATAAGTAGTTCATTAATAATTTGTATATGTAATTTTTCTATACCATGCCACCCCTAAGATTTTATATATATATGTATATACACACACACACACACACACACATGCACGCACATGCATCTTTTTGTTATGCTCAGTATTTTAAAGTAAACCAAGTTGAGTTCTTATCCTGGAGTAAAATATACAGTACATTTCTTTTACGTTAAGCTACATTTTGTTTTTGGAGCTACCTGATAACAAATTATCAAAATCTCAGGAAGTAAATATTTTAATTATATTTTTATTTCAGAAAATATCAAACATAATACATAAATACAGAAAACATTAGAGTAAATTTCCATGTATCTTCACATCTTATTTTCATAAATATCAACTCATGGTATTGTTTTATATTTTTTATACATAATTCCTCCACCCCTCTCAATGGATTTATTTTGAAAATAAATCTCAGACATATTATTTCTTCTGTAAATATTTCAGTATGTATATTTAACAGGGATTCATTCCAAATACAACAACAATGCCATTGTTAGATCTACATCTCCCTGTTTTATACATATTTTACTGGCTGTCACACATACAAAATATCTTTATAGTTTGATTCAATACTATACAACCAACAGTAAAAAACTATTCTCTTTTGCCACTAGATGGCACTATGCCTACATTTCATACACGTTTCACTTCAATTATTTAGTTGGAGGAGACACCTAGCCTTTCTTTAGGAGGTAAATAGTTGAATAACATAAAGTATGACTCAAGATTATATAATGCATTCTAAAGTCAAATGAGTGATGGGGGGGTGGAGTGGATAGCCAGTGTTTGGGATTAATTATAATCCAATATAGGAAGAGTGTCAAATGCTTCTAAGTGTCATTTCACAAATCAGTATTTTAAGACAAAAGAAACAGGTTGTGGTTCCTGTTCTTTAATAGTATAATGCTTCTTAAGGAGTGACACATAAAATATTTTCAATATAAAGCTGCAACAGCCATACCATTATACCAAATCCTAAAGAAACATGTACATGAAATTTGCAAGGATGTCTCTAGAAGCACATGCTGAGTAATAAAAATTCACAGCTAAATTCAAACATATCTTAAGTGCCAATATGTATGATGTACATATCACATGGCCAAATGGTCAAGCTGATATTACATTGTAGAAATTTACGGGTCTGAGTTATACTGTTAGTGAGAGACACTCCATTTCATTCATGAAGGTGAATCTTAAGGATAGTCTATCACAAATAAAATTTGAATTTGCTTAGCTAGCTAAAAAAACAAAATAAAACAAAATAACTGTACTCTAAAACACCCAAATGGACCTGCCAAGAGCAATTCTCTGCAAAATATGCCTCCAAAGCAGATGACCTACTGGGAATAAAACTTTCTGTATCTTTAAACTGATAGGACAAGGATCTCCCCCGACCCCCACATCATCTCTGCCCCCCTAAAAGGCATGGGTGATGCCATTTTGTGTGTGCCATTTAGGTGGCTAGTTTCTTAATGAATTTTTAAACAGTCTTTTGACTCTGAGTGAACTGCAGCAGTGCCATGTCACAGAATTGGAAAGCCCACCCTGATATCTGCAGCTACCCCCACACCCTCCTATAGATAGCCAACAGCTCTTCTGAGTCTGGCTTACTCCTTTAGTGAGCTAGCCCACTTCAGAAGTTTCAAATAAATCCTTTCGGATACTCAACGTGTTTCTCTGGGTCACTCCTTCCACGCTTCTGAAATGAACCCCAAGATCCCCCAAATCTTTGGGGGAACCTAACAAACTTTTAAGACACATGCCATGTACAACAATTTTAGAAATACTGTGTTGATCAGTGTAGAAATACCAAACCATCCTTTTTTTTAAAAACTGACTTAGATGTTTTCAAGGTATTCATAGTTAGTGGTAAGAAACAATGTTTATAGTTATAGTCTACCTCACTTCTAAAAGGATTTGAGGTAGGTATTTTAGAGACCTTTCTTTGTTGTGGAAAGTACCACAGAAATAAGCAATTAGTAAAGTTTTATAGACAGACTGATACATATGAGCACAAGGGTGAACTGTTATGATATTGAATATGAAGAGTAAGAGTTGAAAATAGTTCAGTGTTACACAGAAGCTTGAAGAATGAGACCTCAAAATACACAGAAAAAGAACTAGAAGAGAACAGGAAATGAGTAAGAATAAGAGTAGTAAGCAGACAGGAAGAACAGGGTCAGCAACCCAGGCATTAAAATAGCCAAGGGGCAGAAACAATACAAAGCAGGAAGAATTTTTTTTAAAGAGGAGCTAAAGTTTTGTTGATTATCTCCAATTTTATAGCTATTAAATTCAGTGAGAAGAGAATCTGCCTAAGGAACTGAAAGTTAAAACAGCTAGTTTTAACCATAATTATTGGGCTATCATTTATTTTGAAAGTAGAACATATTTCCCCTCTACACACTGAATATTTTATAACTTTTCTTGGAGGTTATTGCAGTTTTTCATTGCTATTTAACAAGATAATCTTGGGGTTTGAAGGTGCCACGGAAACCATCTAGGCTAGAGCAATGCCTGTATTTTCCAAACAAGGCAACTTCAAGGACAGAAGCATACCCAAAGGTGATGTAGCTGGGCTGTGGCAAAACCAGATGGACTAGTTTCCAGTTCAGGATTCTTCCATGAGAGCACTGATTCTTTGTTATCACTGCAGCACTTAAGAAGAAAAAAGATCTGAGAGAGTTGGGGAAGAAGGTATATACTCAAGATTTATGGCTAGTTTCCATGAATTACATAGAACACTAAGTCCCAGTCTTGTGATGTTAAAGTTGGTCCTTTATTTTTAAGTTTAGGAATAACTAAGAAGAACTAGGTAAATAACTAGTCAATGGGGTTTTATAATTATTTTCTTTTATACGATTCACTGTATGAATTCAATACAAAATATAGCAACTGTTGCAAGAGTTTACATATTACTGATTAACTTAAAATATACTTTTAAGTGAAATACCTACTTCAAGTTCACAAGAGAGAAAATTGAAAAAATATGGATAAACTACAATTAAAAGTCACAGTCTTGATACCTTCATATTAGATGCCTCAGTTTCCAGTTTTGTAAGATGATTGGAATTATCTTCTAGCTCTTGTCGAAGATTTGAGTTCTCCATCTTCAGTGCCTCAACTTGCTTTAACAACTGATCATATGAAGCTGCAGCCATCCTTGGCTACCCTTGGACCTATAAGGTTAAAAAGGATTTTGAAATTCACTACTAAAAAATATAGTGGCTGCTTGTTTACAAAGAAAGGGAAAAAGAAACAAAACTCTTGAAACATTTAATAAGAAGAATTATACTAATATGCTAGTTTTGGTCTCAAAACAGTTCTGTTAAAGTTGCAGCATCTTTGTAAGAGGATGAAACAATGGGGTCTTAGTTGAAGACAAGACTGAACTAGAAGAGAACATTAGTGGCGTTGAATACATTGGTTTTTTCACAGATGGATGAATTTCTATAGACATTTTTCAAGGTTTTACAGATATTTTACTAGTCTTACAGATGAAACTTATGAAATATAACAATTGATAAGTTTATTTATATAGGCAATTTTAATTTATTTGTAGATTTTGTTCAATAGTTACAGAATTTTAGAGCCAAAGTACATTCGTGAGTTTAGGTGTGACATGCCATCACTTTTCATTTGAAAAACAAAAACAAAAACAAGGTAGTCTTAAACATTATCTATGGGAAGGATTCTGAAGTTCTAATAAAACTTTATTAAAAGGCGGTCATTTAGCAAAATGGACACAAAGGAGAGCATGAGATCTTTCTGATAGGAAGATCATAAACAAGAATAACTAATATAAAGTTCTATTATATTTATTTAAAAGGATGAATAGAAAAAGACATTCTATGGCACTTCAGACCCACTGCTCAGATTCAGTCCTGGAGACTCTAAGTAGAAATGGATGATTTCAGAAGCAGAGATTGTCAAGGAGAAGTGAACAGCTTGGCAATTAAGAGCAGAGAAAGGAAAATATAGAAGATAGAAGATAGCCAGGTTATAAAAGGTCCTTGGCATTAAGAATTATAGGATCTCAAGAATTATAGGATCTCAAGAGTTGCATTAAGACTAAGAAAGATTCTCTTTTAGTTTAATCCCAAACTCACTTCGGAATAAATAAAATTCTGACTGCCTTAATTCTTTGAGAGTGAAAAAGTATTATAAAGTTTTTATTTAAGCAATATTTAACAATCTTGATATTAAAAATGTTTCTGTAATAAAACCCAACATACAAAATACGGCATACAGCTTATAACTGGCTTGTCATGACAATATTGGAGTTCAGCAACTGGAAAGCCCCTAATAAGGGAAATTAAGGGACACAGGTCTAGTTAGTTCTCAATGGCTAGAGTTGTTGCCTGAGGAGAAAATTGTGTCCTGGAAGGATCACTTCCAAAAGTCCTTAATAGTTGAAAAGAATGAGCACTAGACTTGTATTTGGAGACATGGGTCTTAATTTCAGGTTTGGTCACAGTTTAACCAGGACACTTCTTTTAATTCATTTCACCATTTGTAAAATAGACATTTACTACCTGTTTTACTGGTATTTACAAGGATATTGTTAGGGCTAAGTTATCAAAAGGCAGGCTTAAAAATAAGTGGTATATAAATGTTATATTATGAAAACACACATGTAATATAACTTCCATAGTGAGACTTAATCTTATCAAGCTACTATTATTATGAACTCTTTTCCCCCTACCAATGGACAAGAAGCAATTCACACTCTTGAAAAGGACAGATATCCCAAAACTGAAGGAGAAATTCTTAAGTTTGATCATTTTTTTGTTTTTTATCTCACCACTGATTAAGTAGGCCTACGAATATATAGCACATTAAAAACTATGTGACAGAAGTAAAGATCTGATAAAGAAGCCCACTTCTTTATTTCAAGCAAAAATTTAAAAAACAATTTTGTGCAGTCATAAAACAAAGTAAGGGGTAAATTTTATAGGTAAATTTTAACATATAAATTTATATGGTCACAAAAAGAGTCAGATTTTCAAGATGAGCAGACTAAAAAATATGCTCTTTACTAGAAGGTAAAAAAGTCAACTCCTCAGATGGAAAATGAAAACACTGGATCACCTTCCCCCACCCTCCAGAACCATAACTACTAAAATAATTTGTTTAAGTAATTAACTACACTATATCCTTTCAGGATACAAACAATTCCTCCCTAAACTGCTTTATGTAAAATTTGAAAACTCATAATTTATTTTGGAATGGCTTTTATATAATCACAAGAATTTCATAAAATGGTATTTTAACTGAAAATCATTCAACTTAAAAAAAATCAAAATTTATCTCATGAAATGGGGAAAGCTCTCAATCTGTCATTTTACTGAGAGCACACAAACATCTCTATTTGTTTTTCTGTAGTAAAGACACTCACTAAAGAGAGCCTCACATCATAAGCAGAGGGTAGGGGAGAAGAAAGTAATAGGACTGTTATCTAGAATTTTATCCAAGTGTGTGCAGGAAAGTATATTTACAAGTATAAGAAATTAAAGCAAAGTGGCAGAAAAGTTTCAGGCAGGAAAGGATGCTCAACTAGGATAAAATGTGGAGAATTCATTATTACTAATTTAGGAAGTTTGGAGTCACATTTTTAAAAAATTGGTGGAGCTGCTTTTATTTGCTTTAATGAATTAAAAAATGTACTTGTCAGCAATTTTAGGTGGTAATAAAGTAGAGGAAAATATCAATAGAAAGAAGAGAAACTAAAATAATCAAAGAATACTTTGCTCAACTTAATGCAAATAAATTAAAAACCTAAATGATAAGGTTAATTTACTAGAAAATTTATAAAAAACTACTCCAAGGAGAACTGGGAAAACCTAAAATTTACATCCAAAATCCCTATTAGAAAATTACTATCATTTAACATAGTAATAGTTCTACATAGAAAAAAATTTACACATAGATGGTTTCAAACATACCATTTTAAATATTTCATTTTTCCAAATCTTAATTTGATTAATTTTTCAGTAATTTAGAATTGTATAAAAGAGCATGTATATATGTATGTATGCATACATATACACAGTTACATAGATATGTGTGTGTACACACATAATTATCTATACAGATGTGGACATAAATCCCTGAAAAGGATACAAATACTCTTTCCCAGATCTATCTAACAAAGTTACATACACTTAAAACCAATATGCTCTCCCTTTTGCTCCAACAATGTTATGAGAATCTTGATTTAAAATATGCAGAAACTCCAAGTCAAACAAATAAAATAATTTAGTTTTTGGGCACACCCTGGTGGCCAAGCAGCCTAGTACACCCTCGGAGCAGCCCCACATACATCCCAAAGTCCCAGATTCAACACCTAGAGCTAGGGGAAAACAACCAATGTGAAAAACTAAATTAAAAAAAAAAGTTTCTTCAGTCTCTCTCTTCCTGTTTACTTGCCTCCATTCCTGGCTGCATCCTTCCTTTAAAAATAAAATAAACAACAAATAAAATAATTTAATTTCAACAATATTTCAAGTAAAACTTATGATCATCTTTATCAGTTTATTCAGTCCTATGTAATTAATTGTCGGTTCATTAAAAATCAAGTTTTCTCATAACCTCTAGAAATTCTTATTCAGATCATTTTTATAATTCTAAAGTTATCCGTTATCAAGTTCTTACTTGACAATGCTTACCAAGCAATTCAACATACCAACTTTTAGCTTTACTAGTTTAATATTTCTTGTTATTGAAATTTTTCAAGGATGTTCCAAGACTTTTAGAAAAACCTCAAAATCAACTTTATGTTAATAAGATTTTATTTAGAATTTGATTTTAAGTATGGTTGCCAAAGTATCAAAAGACTTTTTAAAAATATTTGGTTTAGTAGAATCAGAGGTCACTGCACACCAATACTAACGTTAGCCATTTAACAAAAGTCATAATGAAAGACTTTCAGGCAAATGGAAAAAATAACAAAACTTAAGGCTAGGTTTACTTAATTAATCGAAGAAATAAATATTTCTTGATATACTTGATTCATGATAAAGGTAACATGAAATTACTTTGATAAAATACATTCAATTGCTTTCTAGATTATTAAACAATCTACAATTATCAAAACCATACCAAAGCTCGAGAACACTTGGCAGATGAAATAAAATTAAACTTTGGTTTTATATAAGTATACTATTGATATTAAAACTTTTTTTTTAAAAGGAAAGGTACCGGCAGAAGGCATGAAGGCAAGCAAGCAGGCAGGCAGGCAGGAATGAGAGAAGGAAAAAGCACTTATTTATTTAGTTCATTTTGGTTGTCATCCCCCAACCACATCCTAATGCCCTGCTGGTTTTGAACCTGTGTCCTTGGGCTTATAGATGGACTATATCTTCGAAGTCACAGACTTTATGCCTTAGCCATGAGGGTGCACTTAAAGATTATTTTTAAATCCTTAAAACAAATGTATTCACTTAAGTGAGTTTGGCTGCAATTTCTTTTCCACAAATCTTCTATAAACTTCTTTTTACATTTAGTTTTATCCTGTGCTTTCTTCTTCTTTTCTTGGTTGTTCTGAAATAACCTCACTTTACTGTTTGCCTTAACAAAATTAGTCTCTATTCCTTTTATCTTCTCAATAAAAATACACATCTTATTTCCTTGCATAGAGATATTTTCCTTATTATTTCATTTAGTTTTAACTGCATTATAATGAGAACTCTTAACTTTTGGTAACCTGAATTCTAATGAAAACTAAGAAACAAGCAACTAACTAACTGTAAATTGTTTTTTACAAAAGCTTTTTTTTTTTTTAAAAAAAAAAAGAAAGGTACAGGCAGGAAAGGAGAAGAAGCATCTTTTATTTTTTTTATTTATATTTAGTTGTTTCCCTCCAGATCTAGGAATCAAACCCAGGTGTGTGTGCCCAAGGGTTGTCTTTTTGTTTTGTCTGTCTGTCTGTCTCCTGTAAAGCCAGTGAAACAGGATGATATGACCCTAGACCTAACACCATATGCTGTGCAATCCCCTCCCCCAGGGTCTGACGCCAGTAATAACCTCCCAAGACACCACGCCCCAAGCGCAGGACAGAACATTTCTCCAACACACTATGCTAGAGGTGGAGTGATAAGAGGCAGACATGATCTTTCCTGGAGGGCTAAGTTCTTTGTTCTAAACTTTGAAGCTTATGATTAATTAGGACAGGCATAATTTTGTTCTATATAACCTTTGCTATTTTAGCAGTGTCATCCTCTACTGATTGACGGTTGTTGCCATCGTCTTCAGTTTGTAAGTAAGAAATTCATGTCTCAAGCTGCTGGACACCCAAGGGATTTTTTTTGGGATAGGAAAGCATTATACTTAGGCTGTGAGCAACTTGGGCTTGTAACAGTACACTTGGCATAATCCACAGTCTTCAGATCCCAGGAACTCACTGTTGCAAGTGTTGCAGTTGAGTGAAACGGGGGAAATCCCAGGGTGGGCCACTGGATCAATGTTGTCTGGAATAAACAGTCTCGATAGCTGGGGACCACCATGTAAGTATGGGGATGCCCTGAAAACATACATATAATTGTCAGGAATTCTAGAAGCAGTGTATGGGAAGATGCAACTAGGGAAAGAGAAGAAGGCTAGGCAGGCAGCACCTACAATGAGCTGGACCTCACTGTGTGCACGTCAGCTAGCTATGGACAAAGAGTTAGAATTGAAGGCAACAGAATCCCTTCTGCAAGAGGAACTTAGTTAAAATGTGAGGCTAGGCTAACACATATAGACAGTTGGGACCTCATGGCAAGGTAACTGGTGGAGACTGGAGACAAAATGCAAAAACTGGTTCATTGATTTGCTAAACTGAGAAGGAACAGACTGCCTACCAAAAAAGGTCAGAGGTAATGACGAAAGGTGAATGGAATCCGCAGACGTGTAACCCCACGGAGGATTTGGATGAATCCTCTGATGAGGGAGTAAAACCACTGGACAAGGATGGCCTGCCTGATGATTATCCAGAAACTGAAGATACAACAGAAGAGACAAGACAGAGAATACCAGGCAACGCTGCTGGAGTATATGCACAGAGTGCCTGCCTATATACTTCCAAGGAGTTGGTAGAGCTAGTGGCCAAATTTAGGCAGAAGGGGAGAGAAAGTCTGGTCAGCTGCCTGTTGCACTTGTGGAACACTGGTGCAGATGGCATTACCCTATCTGGGAATGAACTGAAGAAAATCATTTCAGTCATTAATTACCCCAGCCTCACCAGTTCATCTACAGCACAAGGGAACATAATGAAAATGCATCATTAATAAACTGGTTAATGGTCAGTTGCTGCACAGCACGATCCAATGAAGGGGACACCCCTGCCACAGCCCCTAGGTGAGGCACGACGGAAGAACTGCAGCATCTGAGGAAACTGGTTATGAGGCACATTCCATGGGCAAGATGTAGTCCCATTCTCAGCAGAAATGAGTAAGATCTTGCAGTCGGCCTCCTCGAGTCATTTTGGTTCCCTGGTTATCAGTTCTCTCTCCTTTGATAGGCAAGCCCACACAGAGGGCAACACAGGCCACTGCTGACCTTGGGGAGATGGAACTTACTAGACAAAAGAAGGGCATCTGTAAAATCAAGGAAGGTGTTAGCCTGGGGAAAAAATGGAAGAGGGACCAATGTGGTCAGTGGCAAACAAATATGAGTAGTCTAACCAAGGGGTTGATCTAGAGAAAAGTAGACAAACAACCAAATGCCTCTCAAAATAGTTACCAAGGAAAAGCTACACCAACCCTAGCCAGAGACAAGGA
Source organism: Solenodon paradoxus (assembly GCA_004363575.1). Lineage (NCBI taxonomy): Eukaryota > Metazoa > Chordata > Mammalia > Eulipotyphla > Solenodontidae > Solenodon > Solenodon paradoxus. Next base: position 14,447 of record RJWH01000770.1, on the reverse strand, counting down.
TTGAAAAGGCCTAAGTCAGAATGCTAGAACAGACTTGGAATGGATGGGTAGGATCTGAAAAGCCTCTTTTATGTGATTATCTGTGTGGGGGAGCAGGATGAATGATGCCTTCTGCATCAACCCTGGAGGATTATGATGCATTTCCTTCATGGCCCTGATTCTCAGTGTGACAGGACAGGCTGGCCTGAAGTATGGGTGTCTTCTGGAGATCAGAGGCCCCATGTTGTTAACTGCCCGCTGGAGCAGGACCAACTTGCAGCGAGTCCTAGCTCTAGTGGATACTGAGGTGGAATGTACACTCAGACATGGGAACCCTAGAAAATGGGACAGACCTGTCATGGCTATAGTTGGTTCAAACTATCAGGTGAAACGAACTACCCTGATATTAAGGTTAGGATGGTGGCCCACCTTCCCACCAGTTGTATGAGGTTTATATTTCTTCCAACACAGAATACATCTTGGGCAGATACCTTGGAGAATTTGTGTCTAAAACAAGTGATGATGAATTTCATCTTTGAATTGGGGTAGAAAGAGCTATCATAAGGGGTCAAGCGGAACATGTCCTTTTGAAATTACCAGTGCCCCAGATGGTGGTAGTAACTAAACAATATGGACTATTCAGGGGCCATAAAGAAATAGGAGATATGACTTTAGAGTTGGTCAAGGTAGGATTCGGCACACAGCCCTTTAAAATCTCTGGTGTGGCCCATTCAGAAACCAGATGGGACCTGGTGCATGACACACACACATTACAAAGGACTTAGTAAAATGATTCCCCCTTTACATGCTGCCATCCCCAATACTACCAGTAGCATGGATCAATTAGGTTCATAAATGGAAAACTACCACTTGGTACTAGATCTGCCCAATGCATTCTTTAGTATCTTTATTGCTGTGGAGAGTTGGGACCAATTTGCTTTCACATGGGAAGGGCGACAATAAATCTGTGTTGTCCTCCCCCAGAGATACTTACAGAGTCCCACGCTTTGTCACAGCTTAGCAGTGACTAACCTTAACACCTGGACCAAGCCAGCCTTCAGCACGAAGTTTCAATATATGGATAATGTACTGCTAACATCTAATTCCCTTACAGATTTGGGAAAGCACATTCCTATTGTTGTGAACCACCTACAGGATAAGGAATGGGCTGTAAACCAGAACAAACTGTTAGGACCTGGTTTTCTGTCAATTTCTTGGGGTTTTCTGGTAGGGTAAGACAAAGGTATTACCAGCTGTGGTTGTAAAGTATATATAGGCTTAACCCTTCCCTAAATCTCCGAAACATCTGCAGGGATTTTGGGGTCTTCTAGGGTATTGGAGGGTATTCGATTCATATCTAGCTCAGATTGACTGCTGTCCAAGTTAGTCCGAAAGGTATCACATAGGACTGGACTAAGGTTCAGGCAGTCCAAAAAGGCAGTGAACACACCCAGGCCCTGGGTATCTTTACTCAGAACAGCCCAGGGGAACTAGATATTAACATGATCCTGAAGCTGTGTTAAGCCTAAGGGCTTCGGGGGCAGTAAGGAAATGCTTAGCTCCCTCAATGAATTCTGGCCGTGATTATGGAAGGAGGTAGAAGGAAGATACGGTCCCATTGAACTACAGGTAAATGCTGTCTATCAAGCCTTACTAGCTGTGGAACCAATTACTAGTCCTATACCGCTAACTGTAAAGATTGCTTTACCAACAGCAGGGTAGACTCAGGATCTGTAGCATACACCACACAATCAATAGTCCAGATAATAAATTTGACAAAATGGAAAGTCTATCTGTAACCAGCTTCCTTAGTGAGGAACTACAACAGCTACTGGGACCTCTCACCTCTGCAGAACCTAGTCCGCCATCTCCTACCAAAGAGGGTTCTGCTCCTATTTCTGGCATAGCTTGGTACAATGATGAGTCTACCCTCAGTAAGCCTTCCCACTGGCAGGTGGTAGTTTTCCAGCCCTCTACTGACACCATCATATATATGTAAAGAAGGAACTTATCAAAGCAGTCAATGAGCTGAACCACATGTAGTTTATAGGTGATAACGAGGGCAGATGGGCAATTTGTGACTTGCATGGACAGTCAGGGAATATACAAGGGCCCAACAGTGTGGATGATGCAGTAGCATGATCATGAGTGGCTAATTATGTCATGGTTATTATGAGGTGCTAACATGTGGGCCAATATATACAGATGCAGTCAACAAAAGGATGTAACTCTTTCTATCATGTGTCCAGGCATCAACCACTGGCTAGTCCTGGAAATGATGAAGCAGAAGTTTTAGTCAGGGTGAGATGGTTAGCAGGAGCTTGAGAAAGATAGAGATACATGGCTACATAAAAGTCATGGCATGCTGGAGAGCAAACAATGTGGGAAGGTGTGAAGAAATAGGAGGTATCCCTCATATACGTACAAGTGGTAAAAGCATGTCAGGAAGGCACAGCGTGCGTGGATCAATGGCCTAGATGATTACCACAAGACAGCGGCCCTACTAACACAGTATCAGGTGGTCTACATTAGGCCACTACCCATCTCTTATACCACAATGGGATGTTATAAGCATTCCCAAGTCAGTCACTTAACGCTCCACCATCTGAGGCCTGCTGCATTTATATGCTCAGTATGGCACTCCAAAGACCATCGAAAGTGATTAAGGAACCCACTTCGGTGGACACACAGGACAGTAGGGGCTGAACCAAACACTGAATGGTGGTTCCACTGACCTTATAATCCTATAGACTTGATGGTGGGTTTTAACAGCATTAAGAATGTCTTGAAACTCACACTAATTCAGTAACACAACTTACCCCCAAATGAGATCAGCTACTCTGGCTCTATTGACAGTCATGGGCTACAGTCATTAGAATGCAGATAATGCAGGATAATAGTTTATGGCCACAATAGGGGACTCAAAATAAACTGCTGCTGCCAAGGCCTTGTGAATTGAGGTCAGGGACCAATGTCCTTTGTTGGCCCTAACACTTGCAAATAGAAGCCTGGTGGTGTTTCTTGCTAGCCCCGTGGGGAGAAGGGTGGACAGAAGAATTAGAAATACATCCAGTCACAGGGAAATTGACTAAGGAAGTTGACTACAACACCCAGGGCCAGCATCAACTGCAAAGGGAACCCTAGCAATATCCTTGTGGCAACTACGTACTGCCTGCTTATCCCTGTTCTTAACAGTGGGAGCAGACAGTGCCGGTATACACTTGGCCCGGATGGCACCTGCTGTGGGTAACCATGTTAACACCATGTGGTAGCCTGTGTGCTACCAGACAGACAAGATTTGCTTTTGATTGTACCTATTAAACATGCGTTTTATCATTATTAGTTTTTCCTTCAGCAACTCATTCCTGCAAAGGGCAGTCACCCTGGCGAATCCTATTACAACATTGGAATCAGTCCACTGAGACTTCCAGACTATAGACAACCTTCAATGAGACTAAAAAGCAAGTGCTTTCCCTAGAAAGGGCATAGAGAAATTGCACCAAGTCCCTAAAACAGGTTGGGCTGGCTCACTGCAATAACAGTAGAGTTACTGTTCTGCATATAGAGCCGTCCCCTTCCCCTTTTGTATAGAGACTAAATGGAACAGTGCTGGAGACCCACCAGGTGATGGGTTGGCTGCCAAGGGAATTATGTACTAATCTTACTACATTAACTTCCCATGACCAACAAGGAAAGAGAAATTACAGAGAGCCAACTGAGACCTCCTTGTCCCCTGGGTGACTTATGGACTTAGCAGCAACATGGGGGCTCTACATGCCAACCAAACACACTGACAGCTACACTTGCAGGTGGCCTTATAGTCCGCAGGTGCATACTCACTACGCTGCCACACAGACCATTTAACTGGGGGCAATTCTCTCATGGGTCTTGGGTAAATCTCCCCCTACCCCCACTGGCACAGTCCTTTAGCTATTTTTGCACCTGCTACAAGTAATATTTACGTAGAAAAGGCAGTAGAAGGCCCAGCTAACTGTGCAGCCCATGCCTGAAATCAGACAAGGTATTTCATACACTTGATAAATTTTTACAAATCAGAGAAGTCTTACAAAACTGCAAGGCCTTAGATACACTGACAACAGCATAAGGAGGGACATGTGTCCTCATTGGTGCTGAATGCTGTGTTTATATTCTTGATTATAAGTATGTGTCCATGGCAATGGGAGCCCTGGGAAATGAAGCAAAGGCAATCGATCACATGGTGATGGAGGATTCCTTAGCTGATTGATTTAATTCTATAGTCTCTACTTGATGTAAGGTTTTTCTTAGTTTCGTTCTGATTCTTGATGTTATTTGGTGGTAGCTGCATCTTATATTGTGTATTTGTGGTATGATGCATGATCACTCCAGGGAACTTGCAGAAAATAAATGTAAAGTGTAGACTGTAATGGTGGTGCAGTCACAGGACCAACACGCAGATTACAGGCCAAGTGAAGGACAACATGACCCTAGACCTAATGCCAAATTCCTTATAATCTCCTCTTAGGGTCTGCTGCCAGTGATAACATTTCCCAGGTGCCATGCTCTGAATGTAGGACAGAACATTTCCTGGAACAGACCACCCTGGGGGAACATCTGGTTTCTTTCCTGGAGGGCCAAGCTCTATGTTCTACTCTAAGTCTTGAAGTAAATGATTAATTTTTATGATTAATAAATTAACAAATGATTAATAATTAAGTACTGACATAATTTTGTTCTACATAACCACTGCATTGTTCACTGCCACCATTTTAGTGGTGTCTTCCTCTAAACAACTGCCATCACTTCATAATTAATTCATGTCTCACGCTACTGGACCCCTGAGTGATTTCTTTGAGATGAGAAAGCACTAAACTTAGGCCTTCAGCGACTTAAGCCTATAACAATATATTTTATTTGTTTCTTTATAGTCCATATATCAGTGAGATAATCCAGTATTTGTCTTACCTTCTTCTGACTTATTTCACTTAGCATAACCTTCTCTAGTTCCATCCATGTTCTTCCAAATGACAGGATTTCTTTTCTTTAGGACTGTGGAATATTGCATTGTATATATACATCACATCTTCTTTATTCACTCATCTTACAATAGCACCTGGTTTGTTTCCAATTTGGGCTACTGTAAATAATGTTGCAAAAAACATGAGGGTTCACATATCTCTGGGAATTAGTGTTTTTGTGGGTTTTTTGGATAAATACCCAGAAGTGGGATGACAGGATCACAGGGAATTTCCATTCTAAATTTTTTTTTTAAAGGATATGTGCCGGAAGGACTAAAGGCTAGCAGGCAAGCAAGGAGAAAGAGAGGAGAAAGAAGCATCTTGTTTACTTTTATTTAGCTATAAATCTTGGTTATGCTCCTTATCCCAGGATGCAAACCAGGGTTCTTAGGATATATATGGATTGTGCTTAGGCCAAAAGCAGTTGACCAAAAAAACTATTCTACCAGGACACGTCCCATTCTGAATTTGAAGAATCTTCATACTTCTTGCCAAAAAGGTTGCATCAATTTATACTCCCACCAACTGTGTAAAAGAATTTCCTTTCTCTGCACCTTCACCAACATTTGCTGTTTCCTGTCTTTGGGTAATAGCAATCTCACAGATATGTGATAGCTCACTGTTGTTTTCATTTGGAATATTTTTTCACGTGCCTTTCAACAGTATTCTCTAGGTCAGCATATTTATATTTTATAATGTTTTTATAAATACAGTCATATGTCACTTAACAGCAAAGACATGGCCTAAGTGACACGTCATTAGGCAATTTCAATTTCATAATTGTGTGACTATACTGAGTATACTTCAAGAAAGTGAAGTAAACGCAAAGATGATATAGCCTACGAAACATCTAGGTTATACAGAGGATTCTTTATACATATGGTTCATGGCTGACCAAAGAGTTATGTGGCGCATGACTATTTCTTTCTAACGGTAAATTTTCCAATATGGTATAAAACATTATTGGTATACTCTAATAGCTTTAGTTCTTTTGTAGTAAGAAGCAAAATGTAAATAAACCTATGTCAGTTAGGATTTTATGTAATTTGAAAGCAATCTAGATATTCAATGAATTTTCATCATTTAATTTCATTTAGCAAAACTCTAAAGTTTCAAGTTACAAAAACTATTTGAGAATAAGTAAATATTTAAGTGGCTAAAAAACAAAACTATTGCTGGCGCATTTACCTGGAAGTTTTTATCCCATTTGTATCTATTTAAACCATTTGCTTCTATTGATTACATTTAGATTATCCATAAGAACTTATGAAATAGTAAAGCCATTCATTATTCTGCTAGTTTTCATATTAATAAATTTTGTAAGAGATAACAGTAACTTATTTGATTAATAAACCCAGGCAATAAAAGTATTATACTTAATGCTAATAGCACCAAAGACATGCCTGTTTTAATTAAATTAACACATTTAAGCTAGCTTTCATTTACCAAAAATTATCCCAGACTACATTAATATGAAAAAAATGTGGGTACTGCTATTATCTTTCTAAGTTTAGAAAAAACATAAAATGCTTGTCATAAGCCAATTAAGTAAAAATTTTCAAAAATTAATTTTGGCAATATTATCTGAAAAATTTGAAAAAATAGACATACTAACAGACACACAAAGATTTCATAACTGAAGAAGTTTTTAAAGTCATGTGTCAGGTACAAGAAACTCCTATGGGCTAAATTCTAGCATAAGAACCATTCATACTGCCACTTTTTTGCCTCTTCTGTTTCTTAGCTACCCTAAAGTTTATATTTTAAAGGGACTGGCTCAGATAAGAATTTCTGGAGGAGAAAGATTTTGAATTCTTTCCTAAGGTCAAAATTTTATAATACCTGAGATGAATAGGTAAGGCTGGGGATAGTAAAAGATATGAGGACTGCCCCCAGAGTTGCATTTCTGGTTTTGCAAAGGTTTTTAAGAAAAAGATTTCCATCAGACTCTGAATATCAACTTCGAATTTGGTCAAATTTCTGACCACTGAATTACAGCTTTTAAAAAATCCTTTCATATTTGTAAAGGAAAAAAATTCAGGACAATTTGATGAAATAAAATGGAACTGAAGATATTCTTTAAAATATCTTGTCATGTTTCAGCTGAAAAGAAAATATTTCTGGCAGTATTAGACAACTCCATGGACCCCAAATCTAACTAAAACTATTCTCAAAGGTAATCAAAAGAAAGATTCAGATAATTCCTCTAAGGGCTGACAATAGAAGCTACCTACAAAAGGAGTTTTATCTACATTTTTGTCCAATCATATTTGCTTGCAAATGAGATACAACTCACATTTCTGTCTGGTCATATTTTGGATCCAAGCCAAATTCTAAGAGCAGAAAGAGTAAGATGAAAGGAAAATCTCATCCAACCCTATGGTCTTTCCTCCTTATGACAAATGACAAGAAAGACAGAGATGATGGGGAAGGTGTGCTAGAGCAGGAGCACAAGAACAGAGTAAGATCTCAGTCTTATCTTCCTTTTATTATTGGCCTCAGTCAGGTTGGTAATAGCATTCCACATTAACACAATTTCAGAACCTTGATATCTTTTGGAGGTTTTTAAATACCAGTAAAAATAAATGTCCTACTCAATTTTTAAATTTTGGATCCATGACCTTGTTATTTCGGAGCATAAAAAAGACAAGTTTGGGCATACCCTGTTGGAGTAGTGGTTAGGTCAATCGCCTCCAAAGGAGCATAAGCGATATACCCCTGGGTTTGAATCCTGGGTCCCAGGTGAAACAGTGTGAAAAATAAAATTAAATAAATAAAGAAATGGTTCTTCCTCTTTCAACCTGCCTGCCTACTTGCTTTGATTCCTTCCTGCACCTTTCCTTAAAAGAAAAAAAAAAAAAAGACAAGTTCTGAAAGCATGAAAGAGCTTATTACTGTAACTTTTAATCATCTTTATCACCAATCACCAATCTGTTATTGGTCCAGAGAGACAAGGCTTTACAAGAATAAGGGCCATTGTTTTTGTACAAAGACTTAGCTGGAGTCTGATAAAGAAAGTTCAATATGAGAAGTGTGCAAACAAAAATCCGAGTATTCACCAATGAGGGAATGCCCTCCCACAAGAAAACTATCAGAAAACTTGCTAATCAGAAAATCACTAACTAGGGAAACCCTGGCCACAAGAAAGCTCCCTTCACAAGCTCCTGCTTCTTGACATTGAGTTGGCCTTTGGATGAGTCTACCCCCTGGAAAAGCCATGGAATCCTAATTGCAAAACAAAACATGATCTTAATCAAGAGGAGGAAGGTCAGAGACTGAGAGAACTCCTGGCTGAAGAAGATAGTGGTCCCAGGAAGCAGAAGAACCCAAAAGGCCTGTGGGCTTGTGTGGGTATGTACCATACTCATTCCCAGGGGACTCTAGCACAGGAAAGTGAGATTACTTCAAGTCCACTTCTGATGCCACGTATGTTAACTTAAAATTTCAGAAGATCATTTCAAAGCATTGCAATTTGGGAGCCTGAGATTTGGGTAGAAATCCAAAATGTGCTCTAAAGAGGAACAAAAGTCAAAAGTTTTTATTTTTAATAGAGAAAAGAAAAAGGATCAGGTAAAGTAGTCAATCACAAGATAAAATGGTCAAATGGAGGAATCATAGGTAAAACAGCTGTAAAATTTCACTTTTATCAGTGCTTTTAAAGAAGTTAAAGAAGATACTCTTTTCCTTGTTGGCTTCTTGGAATGTTAGTGGTTTGGCCCAGTTCAGAAGTCTTAGGATGCTTCAAACAAATGGGAACGTTTCTATTTGGTATAAAAAAATCTAACTACTTTTAAATAAATAGGATCTATCCATTCACTAGAACCGTACATTGACATTAAAAAAGAATGAGACTGTTCTTTTAAAAAGGAAAAACAAAAAAAGGAACATGCAAATCACTGTCTCATGGTACATCCTGTTGTAGAAAAATAAAAGGACTATAGAATGATTAAAAATGTCCTTGAAAGGATATACACAAATATATTGCCTCTGAAAAAAAGGTCATCAAGTATGGTGAGCATGCCTTTCCATTATATATTCCTTGGTTGAGTCTGAAAAACAAAGCAAAAAGTTTGTTCTGAAAAGACTTATTATAAAGAGAGAAAAAGGATCTCAAACATAAAATGCACAAAACCCTAAGGAGGTTGATTCAAGAAAACATAAACTTAATCAGAGGTACCTTTCTAAAGGAAAGATTTTTAAGTATTTTAAAATTACTTTTGTGGTTGTCATTCCATGTTTTCCTCATCTTCTTGAATCAATTTGATTCATTAATAGTTCATCAATAAATTATTTTTCAAATATATGAGTTAAGAGATAAACTCTCATTTAAAAAATCATCTTCATGCCTCTTCATTATCTTTTTGTTTAATCTTTTGTTTTCTTTATCAGGTTTTACAGAGCTTCATCTATTTTATTGATTTTTACCCCCCAAAAATCAACTTTTAATACTACATGTATTCCACCACTTTATTTTATTCATTTCTGCATTTATCTTTACTAATCAAACCCTCTTACTTTTCATTGGTTTAATCTGCTAATTATTATTTAAATGACCATTCATTTAGTTCTTTAAATACATGTTCATTTACTTATAATAAAAATATTTATTAAAGACATTAATTTTCTTCCCAGAACAGACATAACCATGTTCCATCAGTGTAAGTATGAAGTATTTTCCTCTTTATTTATTGACTGATAATTTATAATTTCAATCTTGATTTTCCCTTTGATTTATTGGAGACTCTGAAAAGCATTCTCAATAGTTAGGTATGTAACATGACTTTTGAATCATCTTTTTACTGTCTGCTGGAGTGTGAATTAGTCAGTGCCTTTGGCCAAGAGCGCAAGCCACATATCCCAAGGAATCTGGTTCAAGACCCGGGGACAGGATGAAAGCCAGATAAATGACTAAATAAAATAAAGTGCTTCTTCCTCCTTTCTCTTCCTTCCTGCCTACACCTTTCCTCTTAAAAAAAAAAAAAAAAAAAAAAAGAATTGTTTTGCCCTGCAGGTAACAACTGTCTCATTCTCATAAAAATCCCACTAAAATTTTATAAAAGAAAAAATTATACACAGTTCTCAAATTTCTATTCCTGTTTAGTGACTAGCAGAATATTAAGTCCTCTATACATGTGCTCAACTTTGTGACTTATGAAATACAGAAAACCTACCATTTGTTGAGTACTTACAATATAACATACTATAATAAATGACTATATATCTATCCCATTTAATCTGTAGTCACTTATGAGGTAGGTATCACTTACCATTTTAGATTTAAAGAAAAAGGCACTTTAAAATGGTAAGTAACTTTTCGAAGAACACAGATCAAGTGGCAAGGTGAGCATTCAAATTAGTTTTTTTTAATACCCATGCTTTTAAATATCATGTAATATTACTTTCATATGTATTTTATCATTAATAGCTGATAGTAGTCTACCTTCCAAACTTATTTTCTGTAAGTACCAACATAATTCTCCTTAAGCTCCCATATCTCTATTCCGTACAAACTATTTTTTACCTTTACTCATAATTGGTTTCCTTTATTCCCATCCTTACTTCAATCCATCATCTTATTTCATTAGGAGATATCTCCTTTGTTTAAGGTCTTTGTAAAAATCTTCCTGTCTTCTACTGAGTTTTCCTGTTGATTTTATAGGATACTATATAACTCTTAACTACTCTCTAATTATTCAATTTTACTTTTAATTTCAAGACAAGATTTAGATCTAATTTTTGTAATTGCCTATAATTTTTATAATTTCCAAGATGACTTATTGAGTAACAGTCACAAAAATAAAAACACATGCAAGAATAAACTAAACAATGCTCTACTAGTCACAGAGGTAACAGAACAGAAAAAGAAGACAGAAATTCAGAGGCAGTCCAAGATAACTTTTCCATTAAAAGAGTCAGATGATAGATTCCTCTCTAGACATGGTATAAATGTCATAAGGGGGTTTTGTGATTTGAAGCATGTTCTCCAGAAAAGTATGTTGAGTCATACTTATTATGGAAATGTAAATCAAAATAACAATGTGATATTGCCTCACACGTGTGAGAATGGATACTGTCCAAAAGACTGTAAACAATAAATGTTGGTGAGAATGCAAGAAAAGGGAATACTTTTACATTACTGATGGGAGTGTAAATTGGTGCAACCTGAATGGAAAGCAGTATAGAGATTTCTCAAAAAATTCAAATGGAAATTCCATATGATCCATCATTCCACTTCTGGTATTTATCAAAAAAACAAAACAATTCACAGAGGTATGTATACCCCCATGTTTATTGTAGCATTATTTACAATAACCAAGAATTAGAAATTACCTAAGTGCCCATCAATAGATGAATGGGTAAAGAAGATGTAATATAAACAACAGAATACTACGAAGCCCTGAAAAAGAGGTAATCCTATCATCTGCAACATCATCTATGAAAATACAGAGGATTATGCTAAGTGACATAAGTCAGAAGGAGAAAGACAAATAACTGGATGATCTCACCATAAAGAAAGGAAGCAAACAGACAAAACAAGTCAACCCTTGGACACTGACAACAGAACTGAAGTTACCAGCAGGGAAGGGAGGTCGGCAAGAGCAAGAGGTGGGGCAGATCTAATGGATAATGGTGAAGGAATTTTGCAATGTGGTGTTCGATGTGGTCACGTCATATTTGAAGAATAGTGAAGCACACATATGGGTTTATATTATTTTGCAAATCAAAGTTACCTCAACAAATATTTTTTAAAAAGAGAAAAATAAAGATACTTGAGTCATACATAGCTAACCGCTGGTACCTGTGGATGTGAACTTATTTAGAAAAAGAATCTTTGCAGATGTAATCTAGTAAAGATGAGTTCATACTGGATTCAGGTGGAGACACAAAGTCCAATGCAGAAAAATGCCACAACAGAGGCAGAGACTGGATTGAGGCAGTTGTAAAGTCAAAGAATGACAAAGATTAACAGCCACCAGAAGAAGTTAAGAAAATGGGGAAGGAACAGATTTTACTAAGGAGTCTTCAAAAGGATCCAACATTGCTGACACCTTGAGGTCAAACTTCCAGCTTTCAGAACTATGAGGAAATAGATTTCTATGGTTGTAAGCTATACAACTGTGGTACTTTATCAGAACAGCCCTATGAGACTAATAAGTGGGAAAGATACGGTGAGTATTCCTTGTTCTAGGATCTTATTATCTAGCAAAGGAGTAGTATTCCCATAGATAAGGTAAACTGGATCAGTATACAAATATATTATGTATTCTTGGCTCGCTTTAACTCTAGCTGTTCCTGCATCTATCAGCTCACTGCCAATGTAAACTGACAGCACATGAGCTACAGCAGGCATCTTTTGCCTTCTTTCCTGTGGCATCTCTAACATGCAGTGTGAGTCCCCAACATTCAAGTATGTATAACCTATAGAAGGGTGACTACTCAATGCGGTAATCCTTGACTAAAGGGGAATAGAAGCTAGAATATATCATTCTTTCCTTTGGATGGAAATTCTATATTACAGTTGCTCAGAAGATCCTAGCACATCAGTACACCCTGGTGGAGTAGCGGTTGAGACAATTGCTTCTAAAGGAGCAAGTCACATGTTCCTGCACACAACTCCCAAGTTGGGGGTAGGGTGGGGTAAGGAAATAATCAGTGTGAACAACTAAATAAAAATAAAATGCTTCATCCTCTTCTTTCTTCCTGCCTGACTGTACCTTTCCTTTGAATGAGAGAGAGAGAGAGAGAGAGAGAGAGAGAGAGAGAGAGAGAGACAGACAGAGACAGAGACAGAGACAGAGACAGAGAGAGAGAGAGAGAAAGTTCTAGCGGATTAAATCATAGTTGTCCAAAAGTGTTGACCATTTGAGCTTATACTGGTTGTCCCTCTGCTATTTAACTATTTCTACATCTCTACTCCTAGATCATATCCCAAAATGAAGAATTTAACACATAGCCTTGTCTTAGGATTCTGACTTGCCAAGGAACAAGACCAAGACACAATTCACCTGGAATTCAAAGGTAAATTTTGGTAGATTTAAAAGCACCGAGCGAGTGCAATAGGAGTCACACCACACTGAGAAATTTGAAACAAGTGGCCAAAATGAAAAAGCCACTGAAGAAGGAACTTGAAAAACAGTATGATTTTAATAAAGATAAATGTGAACTAACTTTTTTTTCTGAAGAAACAACAGCATGATCAAAGCTAGGATGCTATAAAAATTTATGTATTTGGGGGAAAACAACGTGGAGGAACAAAGTACAATGTGGAGGAAAGAAGGAAAGGAGAGAGGTAGAGCACAAATAAGGACTACAACCACACTGTGGCTAAGTAACTACAGAACACTACATGGTATAACTAGCACTTCAAACAAGACATACCAAGTAAAATGTATCTTAAAAACAGTATGTGTTAAGTGTTAAAAAATATAAATTCAAATTCATACTCAAAAGAAGTAAAAGCAGGGACTGAAACAGCTATTTGTCTACCTATGTTCACAGTAGCATTTTCATAATAATCAAAAAGTAGCAGCAACCCAAATACCCATCAAAGAATAAATGGGATAGTTAAGGAAGATGGCAACCCGGTAAGGGACATATCCAGATTCCAATTCCCCACAAAGCAATGAGAAATTCACCTATTTTCCAGAAGCAAATACCAAAGGACACAGAGGCTGCAGAGACAGAGCAGTTTCCATGATGACAAAGGGTAGGTGACAAAGTCCCAGCACACAACTAAATCACAGATCTGAGACTCGGCCTAAGAGACATAGTGATTGGATGGAGCGGCAGGAGACTCAAAAAGACTGAAGACCCAGCACAGAGGTAGCAAGGAGTATACCCAGTAGGGTTGGGATGCAGAGGCAGGGGAGACCATTATGGGAAGGGGGGCAGGGAGAGCCAGCGCCCGTGGGAATGAACTGGGGCCCGTGGGGTGAAACTGAACTGGACGCAACACAACCAGAAGGCAGCTAGGAAAATTCCCCACCCCCACTGGCTCCCACGACCATTTTGCACCCGTCTCAGGATCCACCCACTGGACAGCCCACCCCCAGGATGAAATGAAGAAAGAAGTCTCCCTGACAAGACTAAACCTCAACACTATCAGCTAGTGCCAGCTTGTTAGTAGAGGCAGAACTGCAGCCTGACTGTCAAGTCCAGGTCAGCAGCAAGTTGATCACCCTGAGCATCGCGATCACTGCTAGCAAACTGAATCCTCAGGAATATAAACAGAATGTCAAACAGAGCAAAGGCACAGAGAAATATATGTGAAAGTTTTAATCCAGTCGAAAAACACAGGAAAAAATCTGAATACAGCAGACTATGCAAATTACCTGAAGATGAATTTAGAGTTACAGTGATTAACATACTCACGGGAATCCAGAAAACAATAAAGACAGTAAAAGATAAGTCAAAAAAAAAAAAAAAAAAAAAAAAAAAAAAAAAAAAAAAAAAAAAAAAAAAAAAAAAAAA
>RJWH01000769.1:413009-585264 GCA_004363575.1 Solenodon paradoxus | reverse complement strand
AGAGAGAGAGACAGAGAGAGACAGAGAGAGAGAGACAGGGTGATAGACAGAGAGAGAGACAGAGAGAGAGACAGAGAGAGAGACAGAGGGAGACAGAGACAGAGAGACAGAGACAGAGAGACAGAGAGATACAGAGACACAGAGAGAGACAGAGAGACAGAGAGACAGAGAGACAGAGAGAGAGACAGAGAGAGACAGAGAGAGATAGAGAGAGAGAGAAGAGAATACTTTTCTAGTTCATGCATATTTTGATGCTTTTTTCAGTGTATTCAGATATTTGTTTTATACATTTTTTTCTGGAAGTTTTAGTTGTTGCTATTGTCACAAATGTAGTCCTCTTTCTACCTTTTAAAAGAATAAAATGTTCATAACTAATAAATGTTCAGAGCTCTTTTTCCTTCCATTTTGTATCTTCTCATGTGCCTGTATTTCTGGCTGTGACCCTTCAGAATGCTTATGCTGAATCATTCAATTCTTCCCATATTGGGGAGACATCTGTTCTTGAGAACGTCTGTCAAAATCACAATGAATCTTCTATTAGCTCTAGGTAACTCTTTGCAAAGGACAGAGTACCACCAAGTTTGCTGACTAATGACCCCTGAATGTAAATTGATTTTAATGCACAAGTTTCTGGTCCCACAACATCTCTCCTGTTATTTATCCAATATAGGTAACTGCTTTACTTCCAAAGTGAAACTCTTGCTTGAACTGGGTCTCGTTTAGCAGTGGCCCTGAAATGCAACAACTCTCTCTGACAGTGGGAATAAAAACTGGAAAATGGAAATGGAAACATCACAATTTCAGCATAAAGGTGGTTTTAGAACCATCTAGTAGTTTAATATGTTAATATATAGGTTGAAGCAAAAGAACCAAGGAAATTGGCCTACCGATAAACATGGAGTCAGTCAGTAGCAGAATCAGTGAGCCTAAGCCAGTGGATTCAGCTCTCTTGAACTGTTCAGATAGTTTGAAGCTCTGTTTTTTTCTTCTGTTATCCAAGAATCTTAAATGAAAGAGTTTCTTTCATTTATGGGAAGAAAAATGTAAGACTCCTCTATTTTTTAATAGACTTTGTTTTTTAGAGTAGTTTTGGGTTCACAGCAAAATTGAGCAGAAAGTACAGAATACATAATTTTCTTGCCTTTCCCTAACTCTCTGATGTCCCTGGTGTTAATGCACAGTCTCCCACACTATCAACATCCAGCACCAGAGTGGTGGGTTTGTTACAAAGAACCTGCCTTGACCTATCATTCTCACCCAAAGTCCATAGTTTGCATTATAGGTTATACTTGTGTTGTACACTCTTTGAGTTTGGACAAATGTATAATGATACATATCAATGATCATAGCAACATACAGCATAATTTCACTGCTCTAGTAATCTGCGTTCCATCTGTTCCTTTTCCCTAACCGCTGACAGCCATTGACCTTTTCACAATCTCCACAGTATGCAGTCTTTTTATATTGACTTCTTTTGCTTAGTAATATGCATTTAAGTTTCCTCTTGTCTTCTCATGGCTCGATGGCTCATTTCTTGTTAGAGCTGAATAATATCCTATTGTCTGGATATTCCACAATTTGTACATTCACCCACCCACTGAAGGACATTTTGGTTGTTTCCAGGTTTTGGTATTTAACAATAAAGCTTCTGTGAACATCGGTATGCAAGTTTTTGTGTGGAATTGATTTTTCAATTCATTTGGGTAAATACCAAGGTACAGGGTTTCTGGATCATATGGTAGAAGCATGTTTAATAATTGTAAGAAACTGCCAAACTGTCTTCCAAAGTGGCTGTACCATTTTGCATTCCCACCAACAATGAATGAGATTTCCTGTTTCTCCACATTCTCATCAGCTTTTGGTGGTGTCAATGTTACAGATTTTGGGTATTCTAATAGGTGTGTAGTGGTATCTTGTTTTAATTTGCAATTTCCTAATGACATGTGATGTTAAGCATCTTTACGGATGTTTATTTGCCATTTCTATATCTTCCCTGGTGAATTACATACTCAGGTCTTCTGGCTATTTTTAAATTAGGCTGTTTTCTTGTTGAGTTTTTAAAGTTCTTTGTGTGTTTTAAGTAACAGACTTTTATTAGTTATCTCTTTAGCAAATATTTTCTGCTATTCTGTGCTTTTCCTTCTCATTCTCTTGACAGTCTTTCACAGTGTAGAAGTTTTAAATTTTAATGGTCCAGCTTATCAATTATTTCTTTCAATGGATTATGCCTTTGATGCTCTTAGTTGGTTTTAGTAGCACACACAATGAAAAAATAGGACTAATCCAAAGTCAGATGTCAACTGCCTTAAGAACAGTCATTTGGTGTCAACTAGAACTTCATGATAATGTTTTATTTAGCATTTAAGGATCCTTCTATGAAAATGATTCCCACAGACATGTAATATTAAAGCATAACTATTTATAAATATTTTGTCAGTATTGCTTTTTCATGTGAAATCTGGAGTCAGTTAGTAGCAGAATCATTGAGCCTAAGCCCATGGATTCAGCTCTCTTGAACTGTTCAGGTAGTTTGAAGCTCTATTTTTCTTCCACCATCCAAGAATCTTATATGAAAGAGTTTCTTAATATCTAAGCAGTTTCAGGGCTTCAACAGTTGATTTGGGAAGAAAAATGTAAGACTCTTCTGTATTTTTAATAGACTTTATTTTTTAGAGTGAAGAGACCAGGATGCTTATGTCAGTTCTGACTTGGGATTAGCAGGCAACAACCGCTGCCTAAACTGTCACTCCTGACATCTTTCCTGAATTCAGTGTCAGGCATCATCAACAGAGGTGTTCTTCCATCGCAGGGAAGCTAGTGCCTGTGTTCAGTGGAAGGATGGTTCCCTCCACTGTTTGCAGTAACAGGGGCTACAGCTGCTAATGACTGTACTCCACAGATGTGGTAAACATCAGGATTTATAGTAGGAGTTTCTATGTCATGGTAAGAAATGACAAAGACAGTAACAAGACAGTCACATTCTAAATTCAATAAAGTATTTGTAAGAAACTTTTGGGAGAAGAGATTAGCAATTCTGATCTAAAAGATATCATAGCCTGTTTATCAGTCAATGAGTGCAGATGGATAAATAACTGAAGGGGAACTCAAATTCCTTGGGGCACTGCTTCCCCACTAGTTTTAGTGAGATATAATTGGCACACATCAGTGTATTAACTCTAGTATTCATGTTGTATATTTATGTAATTATCACTGGAGGCTTGTGACTTTTGACAATCTTGCTCCATTTCCCCTTCTCCTCACCCTCCACCTCTGCAATCATAATTCTGATCTCTATTTTTGAATTTACTTTTTCTTTTAGTTTCCTCACATAAGTGAGGTCATATAGCATTTTTCTTTCTCAGTCTGACTTGTTTCACAAGCATAATGCCTTCAAGGACCATCCATGTTGCTGCAAATGGCAAGATTTCCTTGTTATTTCTATGATTGAATATTATGTGCACATACACACACATATGTTGAGCAACTCTTAGGTTGTTTCCATGTCTGACTATTATAAATAATGCTATGAACATGGGTTGTAGATATCTTTTTGAAGTAGTCTTTTCATTTCCTTTTGATATACTCTCTGAAGTGGAATTGCTGAATCATATGGTAGCTCTATTTTTCAACTTCCTTTACATCTTGGTGATTCTTCTTGGCCCCAGTGTGTGAACCTGAGTCCTTGGGATATATGTGGACTATTTAGCTGAAGGCTAAAGACTTAACCGCTACTCTACCAGGGCGCACCTCTCTTTAATTTTGATGACCCTTTGCACTCTTTTCCATAATGGCAGTCCCAATATGCAATTTTACAGACGGTTTCCCTTTTCTTAACATCATCGCCAAAATCTGTCCTTTCTGGTGGTGGGCATTCTCACAGACGTGATAGTGAACTGTGGCTTTGATTTGTATTTCTCTAGTGATTAGCAATGTCACACATATTATTTCATATGTCTGTTGATAGTTCATATATATTTCTTTGGGAAAATGTCTGTTCAGGTCCTTTGCCCATTTTTACAGTGGTATATTCATTTTTCCTACTGTGTTGCATGAATTCTTTATATATTTTAATTATTAATCTTACCAAAAACATGGTTTACCAATATTTTTCCTATTCCATAGGTGTCTTTTCACTTTGTTTTGTTTTTGTTGATAGAAAGTTTTTAGTTTGATATAGCCTCATTATTTATTTTTAATTTTGTTGTTTATATTCTAGGTTTCAGAAAAAAAAAATCATTGCCAAGACCAGTATCAATTTTCTGTGTTTTCTTCTAAGGGATTCATAGTTTCAGGTATGACATTTTATTATTTAACCAGTTTGAGTTAGTTTTTGTGGTGTAAGTTATGAGGCTGGTTTCATTCTTTTGCCTGTGAACATCCAATTTTCCCAGCACCATTTGTTAAAGTGACTGCCTTCCTCCCTTTTCAAATATTAGTTGCTTACATATGCTTGGGTTCATTTATGGATTTTGATTCTGTTCCATTAATCTATTTTTCTGTTTTTAATGCCATAACATAATGTTCTGATTTCTATAGCTTTTTAGTGTAACTTTAAATCAGGGAGTGTGATGCTTCCCAATCCATTCTTTTCTCAAGATTGCTTTCCCTGTTTGGATTATTTTGTAGTTCCATATAAATTTCAGCGTTACTTTTTCTACTTGTATGAAAGTGCCATTGGAATCTTGATAGTGATTACACTAAATTTATAGGTTTTTGGTAATATAGATATTTTAACTCAATTCATAAACATGGTATACTTTTCTACTTTCTTGTAACTTCAAGTCCTTCCATCAATGTCTTATAGTTTTTAGAGATGTCTTACCTTTCTTGGTTAAGTTTATTCCTAAATATTTTATTGTTTTTGATGCTATTGTAAGTGGAGTTTTTTCCTTATATTTCTTTTCAGATAATTGTCAGTGTCCAGAAATTCTGATTTTTGTATGTTGATTTTATATCCTGCTTGTCATATAGATCATGTCATCTGCATAGAGGCAAATTTATTTCTTCCTTTAAAATCATGATGTTTTCTATTTTTCTTGGCCAATTGTTCTGGCTAGGACTTCTGCCACTATGCTGAATAGGAGTGTTAGAGTGTCAGAGTGGACATTCTTGTCTTGTTCCTGATCTTAGAGGAAAAGCTTTCATTCTTGCATCACCGAATATGATGCTAGCTGTGGACTTATATCTGATCTTTACTATGTTGAGGTACATTTATCCAAACCTAACTTTTAAGAGTTTTCATTTTTTCATGAACATATACTGATTTTTCTTTCATTCTTTTAAATGTAAAATATCACACTGATTGTGTATGTTAGATAATCCTCGAATCTCAGGTATAAATCCCCCTTGACCATGATGAACGATCCTTTAATGTGATGCTGAATTCAATTTGCCAGCATTTTACTGAAAATCTTTGCATCTGTATTTCTAGGGATATTGGTCTATTCTGTTCTTTTCTGGTTCTGATATCAGGATAATTCTGACCTCATAAAGTGAGTTTGGAAGTGTTTCTTTCTCTTAGATTTTTTGGCAAGAGTTTGAGTATTTGCATTAAATCTTCAAATGTTTGGTAAAATTCACCACTGAAGACATCTGTTCCTGGACTTTTCTTCCTGGGGAGGCATTTAATAACTAATTCAAGCTCCTTCATAGTAATTGGATTATTCAGATTTTCCATTTCTTTCTGATTCAGCCCTGGTAGTTTGTATGTCTCTAAGAATTTTTCCATTTCTTCTAGGTGGTCCAGTTTCTTGACATATAGATATTCACAACAGACTCTTATGATCCTTTGTATTTCTGCAGTTATCAGTTGTAATAGCTCTACTTTCATTCAAACTTTTGTTGATTTGGGCTCTGTTTTTTCCTTGATGAGTCTAGCTAAAGCTTTGTTGAGTATCTTTTCAAAGAACCAACTCTAAATTTGTTTAATCTTCCCCTTGCCCCATTATTTCTGCTCTAATCTTTATTATTTCCTTCCTTCTGCTAACTTTGGGCTCCGTTTCTTATTCTTTTTAGAAAAAGTTCCCTAAGATATAGTTTGGTTATATATTTGGGGTATTTCTTGCCCTTTTTAAATTTAAAAAATTTTTAAGGAAAGGTGCAGGCAGGAATGAAGGCAAGCAGGCAGACAGGGAGAGAAGGAAGAAGCACCTTATTTTATTTTTATTTTTGTTGTTCACACTGGTTATTTCCCCCTGGACAGGGGACTCAAACCCAAGGATATGTGGCCTGCATCCTTCAGAGGTGATTGACCCAACCACTAATTTGCCAGTGTATGCTCTTTCTTGCTTTTTAATGTAGGTGTTTTGCTATGAACTTCCTTCTTAAAATTGCTTTTGAGGCACCCTATAAGTTTCAGTATGTTGTGTTTTCATTTTTGTCTTAAGATACTTATTTTCCCTTTAATTTCTCCATTGACTTATTAATTGCTCAGGAGAGTAATTTTCACCAGAAATGATATTTGTGATATAATTTCAGTCTCCTTGAATTTGCTAAGGCTTGTTTTGTGGTCTATCACATGGCTTATCCTAAAAAAAAGTGTCCCATGTGCACTAGAGTCTATACTGTCTTCTATTGTCGGATAGAAGGTTCCACAGATGTCTGTTAGGTCTATTTAGTTTATCATAATGTTCAAATCTGCTGTTTCCTTATTGATTGTTTTGATAATGTATTCACAGTTGAGAGTGGAGTATTAAAATCTTGAATTGGATTGCTGGTTATATCTCCTTTACCTCCATTAATTTTTGCTTTTATATGTGTAGGTGCTCAAATGATGCACACATAAATATTTGCAACTGATCTGTCTTCTGGATGGACTGAATTGGGCAACTACTTTCAGGAATATCAGAAATGGACATAGCACCACTTCCACTGGATTCTCTTGGTCAAAGCAGTCACAGACACAATCAGATTCAAAGAGGAGAAAAAGTATAGCCCTCCTCTGGATGGAGGAACTCTGTGTTCATCATTAATCCACCAGCTATAACAATTTCACTTCCTATCTATCAGCCTATTGGCATGAGGAGTCCAAAATGATGACACACACTAACTGTGGCTTCAGTGGAACTCTTACTGTGTTCCTTTAGGTGAAGTGGCTTCCCTTACAGAACCTAAATTGTGGCAACAAGAAGCACATATTCTGCAAGAACATGGAAATCCCATATCATCCAGTCATTCCACTTGTGGGTATTTACCCAAAAGATAAAAAAACATTCAAAGAGACTTGATGCATCCATCCCCATCTTTATTGCAGACCTATTCACAGTAGCTAAGGGCTGGAAACTAACTACGTGCCCAGCATCAGAGGAATGGATGAAGAAGATGTGGTCCATACATTCAATGGAATACTACACAGCCCTGAGAAGAGATGAAACCCTGTCATTTGAATCAATATGGATGAATCTAGTGGGGATGATGCTAAGTGAAATAAGTCAAAAGAAGTTAGATACTAGATATCCTCACTCATAGGTGGAATGTGAATAGACAAAAGAAAGGAAACAAAATCGACCCTTGGAAACTTGCAATAGAACTGAGGTTACCAACAGAAAATGGAACAGGGTTCGGGGCAAATGGCGGCAGAACCCACCGGAAAATGGTGAAAAATATTTGGTGATTTTGTGGAGGGCAGTGTATGTTGACATATATCTGAGGAATGAAGAAGCTATACATATGAGGTTATTTTAATGTGTAGAATATTACCACAATAAAAACATATAAAAATGTAGCTTGCAAACAGGATAAAGGGGATTGTCAAGTGAAGAAAAAAATGAAATAGTGGTAATCTTAGTGTATTATATACAGATTTTTATTTACTATGGTGTATACTTTAAACCTATCTAATGTTTTAATGTGATATTCCTGCAATAAAATCAATTAAAAATGTGTCTTGGAGACATAGACACAGAGAGGAGAAGGCCCTGTGAAGGACGAGGCTGCTTGGAGTTATGCATTTACAAGCAAAGAATGCCAACGACTTACCAGCAAGCACCAGAGCTGGGAGAAAGGGTCCTTTCCTAGATCCTTTGGAGGGACTGTGGCCCTGCAGGCACCTTGGTTTCAGACTTCTACCCTCAGAACTGTGAGAGAGTAAGGTTCTGCTGTTTTAAGCCCAAAACAGACAACAATATATCTTAGCGATGACTCCATATAAGCACATCTAAGTTTGACTCCTTCTTTTAAATAGTGGCATGGTATCAAGTGTTTCCAATTTTTTCCTTTTTAAATAGTGTTAAAGTAAATAACCTTGTCCATACTCATTTCTTACATTTGCAAGTACATCTTTGGGAGAAATTCTTAGATATGGAACTATTCAATTTAAATTGTACTTTTAATTTACATCTATTTGTCACATTGATCTCTGTCGTTATTGTGGGAAATTACCCTCCCACAAGCAATAGCGCCATGTTTTAGAAAACTTTTGATTTAATTAACCCGGTAATTGAAAAATTATACCTCATTGCTTTTTTCTTATTATGGGCATGTTAAACATTTTCCACATTTAATATCATCATCATCATCATCTTCAACATGTTCATTAATATCAGTGTTATATTCACTTAATCATTTGAATTCTTTCCTATAAATTATTTTTTCATACCCTTTACCCATTTTTTTTCTATGGGTTGTTTCATTTATTTCTTATTGTTTTCCTTAGGAGTTCTTTCTGTATTTAAGGAACTAGCTATTTTCCTTTTTTCAGCAAACACATCCAGGCTTTTCATTTGTTTTATGATTTTCATTTGCTATGAAACACCTTATTTTTTGTGCAAATTACTATTTTCTTTCAAAGTTTTTAGATTTTGTGTCATATTTAGTTATTCCCTAAAGAAGATGTGGTACATATACAAAATGGAATACTACACAGTCATCAGAAGGGAAGAGATCCTGCCATTTGCAACAACATGGATGGACTTGGAGAGAATTAGGTTTAACAAGATAAGCCAGAAGGAGGACAGACATCGTATGATAGTACTCATATGATGTGTAAAGAGAAAACAAATAAACGTCATTAATTAAACAACACTAAAAGTGTGTGGGTGTGGAGAGAGAGAGAGAGAGAGAGAGAGAGAGAGAGAGAGAGAGAGAGAGAGAGAAAGAGAATCCTACTCAAAACAACTATGAACTCTTAGTGATGAAATAAAAAGGCAAATCAGGGGGTCCCAAAGTGATGGGGGAGGGGGAGGGGAAATGGGATGAAGGGAATTGACTAGGGGAAAAAAAGGGGTGAATATTACTAAAGCTACTATGCTATATGTAAATGTAAAAATACTTTCATGTATATCTCACAACAAGTCATTGTCAAAATACAATAACCCTTCAATAAAAAAAAATATATGAAAAAATATTTATAAAAAATAAAAAAAGTTATCCCTATTTGAGATGATTAGTTTACTTCTGGTGCATTTATGGTTTCATATTTCTACATGCATTTATTTTGCTTTAAGCTCTGAGTAGGGAACCAATTAATGTTTTTCTAGGTGCTTTTTTTCCAATGGCTCCAATTTCATTATCGAATAGCCTACTTCTCTCCAATATTTTGATGTTATCTTTGATGTGTCAATCTGTATGTACGGGTATGTTTCCAGACCTGAGCTATACCACACCCCAAAATTAAACACCTCTTGATTATGATGTGTTGTATTTTTAATATGCTGTTAAATTCTACTTGTTAATATTTAAGATTTTTGCTTCTATACTCATGAATGAGATTAGTCTAAATTTTCTTTTGTGCATGTGCGTGCTGTGTTTATTGGATTTTAAAAATGAATGACATATTTCTTTAAGATTATGGAAGTTTTCCTCTTTTACATCTATGGATCAGCATTAAAACTGTCTTGTCTTGGAAGGTCTACTAGAATTCTGTGAAACCTTCTGGACCTAGTGCTTTTTTGGTATTCTTTAATAACTTTTTGTGTTCTGTGGAAATTGATCTTTTAAACTATTTCTATTTCTACTACAGCCAAATTTGATAAGCTAAATTTTCTAGAAAATTATCCATTTCATCAAGGTTTTCAAATGTAGTTGCATTGTATTGTATGACTTAGACTGATATTTTAGAATAGTCTGATTCAATAGTCTTCTATTGTTATGTTTCAACTTGTATTTGTGCTTTCTCTTTTATAATGACTTTATTTCAAAGAAATAATTTAAAAATTATTTATTCCTTGTTTTTTAAATCAATTATTTCACTTTTATCTTTATCGCTTGTCTTTACTGTCATTAGATTCACTTTTCCTACTTTTTAACTTTTTTACTTATTTTTATACTTTCATTTTCATTTTTATAAGTGTTTAATGTATACATTTTCTACTAATTGCTCAAAGATTCTAATGTATAGTATTTACATAATCATTTTTAAATAAATTGCTGAATTTTAATTTATACTTATCCTTGACTAAAGAATCGCTTATGTACTTTCCTGTGTTTCTCTTCTTACCTCCTGTATACTTTAGTCAGGGTGCTGTTATTTGATGCAGTTATTAAAACATTTTGTATCTTCCCGTGAATTAGGATCTTTAGTATCATAAAGAATCTGCTTCATTATTAAGCACTTCTCCCTCCACAAATTTCATCTTGTCAGATATCAAGTTCACCGTCCCTGCTGTCTTTATGTAAATGTGTCTGTGTAATTTTGCCCACACTTTTAGATTTGTTGTACTTTCTTTTAGAAGTGTCTCTTCCAGTATAGATTTAAATTTAGCTTTGTAAGACAACATGAAATTCTTTTTTAATGAATTATGATCATTTATACTTATTTTTATAACTTAACTGCTTGGTCTTAGGTGTGTCCTATTTTTTTAAGTTAAATTTATTGTGTGCATTTACCCTATTTTTTCAGTCTTTGATCTATTTTCTTGCATTTTTACTACTACTAGAGTAACTTGTATTTGTTTTAGTAGTTATCTTTCACTATATTTTTATATAATGTCATGTTTTCTTTATTTAGGCTTCTACCAGTTTGAGGTGTCTTGTGAAATGATGTCTTTGATTCCCTGGTCTATAACAGTATATGTGAAATCAATGAATTTATTCTACTTTTCCATACCTTTTCCCCTTATTAAAATTGTGTTACCTATTTTGTCAAAGTACATACTATCTGCATATTATTCTCCCACCCTGTTCCCATCTTTGGTTTGTACATGCTCTACAGTTAAATCTATCAGTGTTCACCACCAGTCCTTTAAAACAATTTCCTCGTTCATTTCCCAGTTGGGTAAAGTCCTTCCTCAGGAAGGACTCATTTGTACAATATTCCTCAAGTGCTCCCATGTTTAATATTTTTTTTTAATAAATAAGCAAATAAAATGATGACAGAATCATTAGTCATGAGGGGCATGCAAATCAAAACCTTACTGAGACACCACTTCATACCCACAAGAATGACTATTAAAAGTGAAACAAAGAGGTACACCTGGTGGCCTAGTGGATAAGATCAAGAGCATAGTCCACAAACATCCCAAGGACCTGGGTTTGAGACCTGGGCTGGAGGGAAACAACCAAGATGAACAATTAAATAAGAATAAAATAAATGTTTCTTCCGCTTCTCTCTTCCTGCTTGCCTGCTTACTCGCTTTTACTCCTGCCTGCAGGAATAAAAAAAAAAAAAAGGGAACAAGGAAGGCACAATCCCGTGGCTCAGGTGGCTAAGGTGCAGGCCACATAAAGCCCAAGGACCTGGGTTCAAGACCCAGGGCTGGGGGAAGAAACAAATACAAAAACAACAAGTGTTTCAAAGATGTGGAGAAACTGGATACCACATACATTGCTAGTGGGGAGGAGTGTTCAATTGTGGTGAAAAAAGTTTGGCAGTTTCTAAAAAAATTAGAATTGCCATGTGACCTGACAATTCTACACTTAAATAGTATGTAAAAGTGTTGAAAACAGGTACTCAGACAAATCCTGTACTGAAATGTTCACAGCAGCACTATTTACAATAGCTGAAAGGTAAAAACAATTCAAATGTCCATCAATGAGGGAATGGATAAACAAACTGTGTTTATTCATACAATGAAATACTATTCAGCCATCAAAGAGGAATTAAGTACTGATACATCCAAAGTCTTTCCTAACATCAGCTCCCATTTTAAAACTTCGCTTGTCAATTTCTATTGAGTTGCAATATAATTTTTGATCTATCTCCCCCCACCCCATCTGCAATTGTTTACTTATATTTAATTCAAATGTGAATGCTGTATTACATTTTCTTTTACATCAGGGCTGCTTTTCTTCTTTCTTTTGAAGTTTTTCATCTGCATAATCCATGTTGTTTCTCTCCCCTCTCCTTTGTTTTCTTTTTCGCATTTTCCATGCCTATGTAACAGGTATTTTCTTGGTAATTTTTTTTTTTTTACAGTTCACTAACTCTCTTCAATTCTATCTAATTTTGTTAAATCTACCTAGTGAATTCTTAATTTCAGTTGCTATAATCACCACTTGCTTTTTTTATAGAATATCCAAATCTATGTCAAATTTCTCAAGATAGTCTTTTAACTCTCTAAACCTATGAAATATTGCATTTTTGAAGTTCACAGACTACTGCAACATCTGAACTTCTTGTGGGAACTTCACTTGTCTGTCATCTTAGTTTTCAGACATATGGTCTTGTCTCTTTCTGTGCTTATTTTTAAATGTATACCAAAACAATTACATAAAACATGTAGGATTTGAGGTAAAGGATGGTTTGGGCTGGAAACCTTACTGAGGTACCTACTTGTTAACAGGCCCTAAATTGTGATGTTTATTATTCCAAGTCTTAGCTGTCTAGTGAACATTCTGTTCAGCTTCCCAGCCTCTTACCCATGTTTCCAGATTGGCATATGCCATTAGGAGAAAATCAGTCTTGATTTCTGGCTCACCCTCTGGGCCTTCCTCTCTTCCAGACCTTGTTGCTGTCATTTCCTATAGGCTAGCTAGCTGGTGGCATTTTGATGCTTTTAAACACTTCATATATATAATGTGTGTTTGTGTGAGTTTTGTCTGTGTATATAGTCAGCTTTTCTAGTTCTTAACAAGACTGATCCAAACCATCAAATACATCGCTATTGGAACAGAACTTCATTCTACTTAAGTTCTGATTCTCATTTTGTTTTCTTACAGAATATGGATGCATGATTCTGCCCCTCCCATTTTACTGAGAAATGATTGACAAACATCACTGTCTAAATTTAAGATCTACAGCATGAAAGCTTGATTTATGTATGTTATGTAACGATTGCCACAATAGGTTCAGCTAACATCCATCTTCTCATAGACACGAGAAAAAGAAAAAACATTAAAATTCTTCCCTTCTCCACCCCATGCATCTGTTAACTCTAAGTCTGATCTTTTTCCTATGCATTTATTTTTTTCCAGAGTCCACATACAAATGATCCTATTGTATTTATCTTTGTCTTATTTCACTTAGCATAATGCCTCTAAAGCCCATCTATGTTGCTATAAAAAGCAGATTGTCCTCATTTTTAATGGCCTAATATTCCATTATATATAATATAAACACACATGAATACATATATATATATATATATATATACACATCTACATAGATGACACATATAACAACTTTGTCTATTCATCTGCTGATGGACTTTTAGGTTTTCAGCTATAGTAAGTAATATCACTATAAACATAGTGTTACAGGTATCTTTTTGAGTTAGTGTTTTCATTTCATTGGGATATATTCCCAGAAGTGGAATTGCTGAATCATATGGTAGATCTTGATTTTGTTTTCCATAGTGACTGAACTAATTTACGATCCCACCAACAGAACAGAAAGGCTCTCTTTGCTCCACATCCTTGTTAGCGCTTGTTATCTCTTCTCTCTTTGATGACGGCCATCTGTCTAATAGGTGTGATGTGATACTGTGGTTTTAATTCATTTCCCTAATGACTTGTGATGTTGAGCATCTTTTCATGTACCTTTTATCTCTTTTTGAAAAAAGGTCCTTGGCTCATTTTTAAAACTTATTTGTTTTGCTATTAAGCTGTATACATTCTTCATATGTTTTGTATATTAACCCCTTACCAGATAATATGGTTTGAAAATATTTGTGTTTTATTACAGGTGGGGAGGAGTTCGGGTTACTTACAAGGTTTCTTAGTGCAAGTGCCCTGTATTGTTAGTGAAGAGCAATGTCTGTAAGTGACCTCTTTTTATTGATGTATCATTTAATGATACTATCTTGTTTCTCTGGGACCCATAGTTTTAACTGGTTCCTTCTTTCATTTCATTATCACGTCTCTAAGGAACACCTCCCGCTTCCAAAATGCCCCCTTCTCGGTCTTTCCAAAGCTTCCATCTTGAGTCCTTTGCACTTTCTAAGTCCCTTCCTTTCACTTTCCCAGTAGGGGATATGCTGATCCACCAGGCCTCAGATCTGTTCTCAGTATACCCCACTCAGGGTGGTCCTTCTCCTTCTGGGGAGCCTTAGTTGATATTTTCTGTGTTCCAGCACCAGTAGAATCCCATCACAGGCTCCTTCTTTTGTCTAACCCTTGCTCTGCTTCCCCTCTGGTGTGGCTTTGGAGCTGATGTTTATTTATGCCCTCCACTTACATGTAAAGCAAAGTTTGTATAATTTCCTGTCTCTTAGTTATGTTGTGGGAGTGGGTTACTTCTTGTACTGAGAACTCAGAAGAATGACAAATCATATTGTAAACTTCAAGACAGAATTGTGTTTGGCTATTCTTTTCACTAATGATTACTAATTGAATTTCACTTTCGTTTACAGAAATATAGTCTATAATGTTGATATCAACTCTTTAGAAATTGGAGTCTTAGTGGTTGAGTGCACAGCTGAATTTTGAATGTTCCATATGCATTGTGTATTTGTCTGAGTTTAGTGATTATATTAAGCAAATTCTTTAGGAATTTTAACTATTTTTGATCTATCACTTTGTAAGAGTTAATGTCTATTGAAATCGATACAGCCACAGCACTTTGTTCAGATTTCTGTCAGTCATTGCTTCATGCATTTTGAAAGTATACTATTAATGGATATGTGCTCGACTTCATTATGTCTTTGACCTGCTGTTCCCTTTTACCAGTATAAATGTCTTTCTCCTTTGCTTTTCCACCTCACACTTCTTTAGTCTGATACTAAAACTGCTACCCCATCTTACTGTTTTCAGACTGAATACACGTCTCTCTTATTTTATAGCTTATCTTTCTTCTCCTGGCTACAGAAATCCCCTCAACCTTGAGTTTTCTAAAATCTCTCTATTGTTAATGACATGTGCAACTATGACAAAATACACTCACACCAAATAAAGCTCGATTTAATGACCTATTTCCAAAAAGATTAAAAAAAAATTCCTTATATTTCAGTTCCTTACCAGGTTCCAGAGAGCTTTTCTGAGTTCCGGTCTCTGTTAAATTCACTGTAAAAGGGTACAAGAAGCGAAGACACAAAAAATTAGTTTGCTGGTTTCCTTCGTTTCCTGACGGCTAAGAGTGCTCCTGTCATGTATAATTAAGAAGTGTCTGAGCACAAAGGGACATTTTGGGAAGGCCACTGGAGCTGTCGCAAATGCTGGCATCTAAAGAAGTGACTGCAGCCCCAAGAAATGTGCTTTGGTAACTAAAACTGACAGGAGGACAGACAGGTGCAAGATGTTCAGATGAACACAGGTGCACCCAGAACAGATGACGGGAAGGTGAAGATCAAAATATATTTAATGTAAGTTTGATGTAAAAAGAAACCTCATGTAGTTCAGTGAAGAGGGAGGTGGTGCTGGTTAAAAAAGACAAGAAAGGGGCAAAGAGCAGAAGGGCCTACAGACGTCTTTCACAGAAAAGAGGCCCTGTTCTAAATGTGAGTACCAGATTTTACTTCAGAAAAACTCAAAGGGAAGCAGAGTTGAACACATTAGTCAGTGTTCTATGGAGAAGGAAAGGGCAGGAACAAAAGGTGTCACGAAACCAAGAACGTGGGCCCAATTTTCCAGGAGGTTAGACTGTCATCTGCAGTCCAGTGGCAACACTTGGGGGAAGTTAAAATTCTATCTTGTGAGAGAAAAGGAAGGAGGATGAGGAGATGTTTTCCAATTTCATATTTTCCGTTTTTAAAACACTCGATTCTATAGCTTTGATTTTTTTTTTTTAGCTTTTTGGTTGACCTAGAGGCTGTTTTTGTTCTGAACAAAGGGATGTAAAGCTGTGTTTGCTCCCATTCATGGATCTAATTAGGCATGTTGCCCAATCGACAATAAATCATGGGTTTAGTTTTTCTTTGTTAAAGTAGTCAGAGGCCTTCAGGCATGAGTGACTTATTAAAATGTACTCCCATCGTTGGGGATGAATTACCATCGTGATATTGTCAATCACTTGATCATTTTATATCCCAAAAGCTCTCCCTTGGTTGTTTTACATTACACAAAGATGAGATTTTATTCTCATATTTGTTCACAGACATGATTCACATTTTGCTATCTAGTGCATAAGGAAATCATTCTAAATTCAGCAATTGTGCCAGTGTGGCTAAAAAAAAGTTATTTTCCATATCCACAAAAATGTTAATCAGATTCTTGTTAGAACATGTGTAAGAAGTGGTTTTCATTGTCACAGCTCTTGATGTCAGATTACTAAAATAATTTATGTTTTGTTGTGGGAACATGGGTGCGCGCAGAAACTCCCAAATCACATGCCCACCTCTCAGACCACACGTCTTCATAACACATAGAGATTATTTGTGTTTTGTGGTAACGAATGAATGGCATGAGCAGCAGAATTTCAATGTGGCTGTTCTTTATTTGATTAAATATATTCTCTATTTATTCTTAAAAAAACTAATTTAAGTTAAATGGCAATAAACCAGGATAATTTAGAAAACATGTTGAAACTGAGAGTGAAGAGAAACGTTTTTTACGTAAACCACACTGTAAACCATAAAACTTATTTTTGTCAACTGCTTCTCATGATGGTGGCTGGGAATTTGACATTTCTACTACAGTAGGCAAAAAACATGGAAAATACCCTCTCTCACACACCACATCACATCTCTATTTATATTTCCAAACTAAAAGCATCACAGTCCATAAAGTGCTGAGTGCACGGTATATGTTTACATCAAGTGCTGTGAACTCACATAAGCATCACCTTCAACTGGGGTATCTGTGTGGCAAGGCATCCAAGCCAGACTTAATGGATCAGGCCTGGCTCACCCAGAGAAAACCATTTCTCTGCAAGTCAAAAGGTGGTAAACTTTTCAATGAACTCTTGTTAACACCAGATGAAACAATAAACTATCCTTGGACTGATTATGAAACCAGTTGAAGCATCTGTGATCACGATCAATGCCGCTTACCTATTTCAAATATAAATGTGTCAACAGCTATTCAATTATTTATGAAAATGAGCTTTGTGAGAATTTACATAGTTTGAACCTGAGTATTTTAAAATCAGAAAAGGGATCTTTAATAATCTACAATGGTAAACACAACAGAAATGTGGCTAATTCTCTAATCTTATCTGAGGTATACATTCCACACAGTTGACTAAATCTCAGATGTTTTCTAATAAAAATGTCCCCTCTCCACTTAAAGGTCCTAAGAAGTCAGCGCAATCGGTTCTCCCTGTAGAAAGGGTATTTAGTTTGGGATGTAACATTTTAAAACAATAATACAAACCTCCTGGGAGAATACCACAATAAATGTCTCAAAAACCACTCAGTTAATCCCAGGGTATAATCTGGCTGTTTTAAATTACTGCAGGGAATATTACGGGCCTTAATGACACTGTAACTGCATAAAGCCAAAGAGAGCTAGAAAGAAGGGCCAAAAAGATGAGCTCAGAGCCAGCTGAAGTGACAACAAACATGTGGCTGTTTACTAGGACTGGAGAGGTTTAGTCTGCAGATGTCTGTGGTTTCTAGAAGGTTCCAGAGGAATGAGTTGTTATGAAGATTTGCAGAGTCTGATGAGAGCAAGATTCCTCTTGGAGATGGCAGCCCCCAGACAGTGAAGCCCAGTGGTCGAGACACAGTTTGCAGATCTCTGTGGTCAGGTCACACTCTCTGGTCCCACAACGTGCATCAACAGATCAATATTGTATGGATGTCATTTCAAAGCGTCCTAAAGACGAGTCATTATTGAAGCCATTAGAGCACAGATGGTTCAAACTATATGCAGATATTCATACTTGCATTTTTGCATTATAGCTGTTTTTTTTTTTTTCTGTTGAACTGTAATGAATTGTCTCATAATCTATTCCATCTTCTTGCCATTAGCAGGCTTTGAATGTTCACAAATAGGAGCAAAGAACTCATTTTCCAGAGCTTTAATCACACAAAGAGGGAATGCCTAATTCTCTAAATGAAATGGTCTGTGATCACTGAAGCAGAGATTTAATATATCACGGCAAATTAGGTAGATTTTAATAAATTACTTATCTCCCTGAATACTTTACATATGCTTAAGAAGGAACATAGCCTGTTTGCAAACAGTGAAAACCCACAGCCTATAAAAATCCTTTGAAGAAAATGACAAATAAAAAAGTAAATTAAAAAATGAAATGCATTATATCCTAGACCTCTAGAGACAATTCCTTTGCAGCATTGATTCACAGCTCCATTAAAAATATCAATTAAATCCTTCAGTGAGATTGGGTAAAAGCTAGAAAATTAACTTTCTGAGCTGCTTTTTGAGAATCTGGTTATCCAGATTCACCCCAGCATTGTACAAGCTTGATGTAAATTTAAAAAAATGATAAAAAGATACTCCTTTCAGGTCTAACTAAGCATATCAGAATATGAGCCACACTTTAAATAATTTCTTTCTATGTCATCAGCTAAGTTTTTGAAGTACTTATATGAATGTATATGTGCATCTCTTTTTTTATATACACACATCCCTAGGTCTCATATGTTACCATCCTAAATACAAATGAAAATAAGACAAATAGGGAGAACTGTCATATTTAAGGAAGAAAAACAAAAAGCTTATAGTAATTTAATAAGTTAGTGCCAAGTCTCATTCTTTATATTTAATTGAGAGAAACTGCATGCATCAAAGAAAATGCATACCGACCTTTAATGTGCATAAAATGAATATTAGCATTTTAAAGAGGAAGATTAACACATTAATCCAAGTAATTTTCATATATTGCTTCTAATAAAATCTTCACAGTATAAAACTCTTAATGAGGCTAATCATAGGCATTCCATTTAGTGGGACGATTAGGGATAACCATAAAAGTATTTCTTTTTCATAGGCTTTCTAAGATTTATCCTTTTTGCTTATTAAAAATAAAAATGGGAATTGCATTTCAGTTGTTCATAAGAAAATACTGAAAATGCAAACGGTTTTCTCATGCTATCATGTAGGCATAAATTATTGAGAAGGTACTGCCCATTGCGGAGAACTCAAGTTCCGAGGGGTGGCAATCATGGGAAGGAGGAAAGAGAAATATAAGCAAATGTAAAAGTCTACAAAACTTGAGCTCTTCAAACCCAGGCCTCCCTCCTCCCAGCTTCCCATGAATTATAGATCATATAACCAGGGTAATTAAAAAAATTAAAGAAATTAAAAAATTAAATTAAATTAAAAAAAAAATCTCATCTAAAGAACTTTCATGTGAGCATTTACTCAGGAGTATGAGATGCCTCTAGAGAAGTTCTTGCAAGCCTCCAAGTCATCTCTGTATTACTCGTAGACAGACCGCAGGGCGTGGAGGGCTTCCACTGTTATCCTGAGCTTGCCAATACATTCACCATCCGCTCGTGCATCAAAAACTAGGCAGAAAATAGCAAAAAAAGTGTCAATATCATTCAACAGATTTTTCTTCAGATAGGCCAGCTGAAACAACATCTGAAAAGAAATGGTTTTCTAAAAGTTCAAAGTTTACTGGCATCTCTGAAATCTGAAAATAAAGCTCGCCATGTGTGTCTGAAGATACACACTTTGGGTACTGCATGGACATAAGACATATTGCTGGTAGCAGTAAAACAAATGATGCAGTGTTGAAGTATATCGAGAAATTCTGATTTCTGAGCAAGAAAAAAGAAAATGGCAGACTCAGGAATTTTAAGGTCTGTGGATTGGCTTTGACCTTCTGGAAACTGATGTTTTGGGAAAATAGATGTGAAATTGTGAGTTTATGTGGGGCTTTCATGGAAGAAAGGTCACAATTTTTGGTGGTGTATGAAAGGTTGATTGCTTGACAGAAAGCCTTGGGCCTTCTCTGAGCTTGGAGGTGGGAACCAGATCGGATCTGGTTACTGGGACTCCAGTACCTGGGACTCCAGCCCTCTGTGTATAATACTTGCTCGTGATTCAAGACCAGGGTCCCGGGCTTTTTCAGTTTGACAGCACTTATGGGTCCATATAATTTTCCGTTTATAGTCCTTGTGCTTTTCCCTGAACTGTGTGTGCAAACTGTGTGCCTGTGTGTAAGGAAGCCTTCAAACAGAACGTGGCATATGAAGACGTAAGCGAGAAAAGTGCAGGCAGGGAGATCACAGGGGTCCAAGTGCTCCTAAACTCACTCCCCTGCGTTTTTCACCTCTTCTTTGGGATTTCTTGTTTCTGTGTGTGGCACAGAACCAAGCACTAACTTCAGACCTGACCAGGGCTTAATCTTCTGATTCCTCCCCAGGCATGAAGAAAATCCCTTGTGATGTCAAATTAGTGTGGTCAAATGTGGTCTCAAAGAATGAGAAGAAGGGTTGCGAAACAGAACTGGAAAAAATATTAGAACAGAAAGCATAGAGAACTTTGGTCCTTTAGGTTAGCCTTTCTTAGGCTTAGTTTTCTTCAGTCGGGTGTAAGTTAATATTTTAATCCTCTCATCTTATTCTTCCTGCCTGCCAAAGTTGGGACTAATGGTGATGCAGTCAGATAATTTATAAAGATTTCCCAGAAAAAGTTCCTAATATGATTATTTGGTCAAATCTGGTTAAGTATTTGGCTTGATCCTGAGTTTTGAGCACTTGACACATTCAGGATAAGTGGCCTGATATAAGATTCATGGCTGAACTACTCTAAATAGGGCCTGGTATCTAGGAGGTGCTTGATTGTTTATTTAATGCAAGAATAAATGAATAAACAAACCATGTTCATTCTCCTAGAGATTACTGTCAACCTAAGAAATTAGACTAGGATTCAGCCTCATTTCTCCACTTATTATACATACCCAGGCTAACCCTAAGATTTAAAAGAAGTGTCTGATTCATAAAATGCAGTTCCTTCAGCATGTTCCAAACATGGCAGGTAAGACTAGAGAGTAGAAATGAAGCATTGTGGAGAACCATACCTGGTGAGCTGAAAATTCAGGAGCAAATATATTTTGTCAGGAATTCCTGATTTCTTTCTGAATTCTGGTGGGAAACAAGTGACCCAAACTACTCAGAGCATCTGGTGTGATTATATTACAGGATTTTAATACCAAATTAAAGAGAAGCCTTACAAAAGATGCTATTGTGGTCTCCCAGAATAACATGTCTTAGCTGAAATAAGGCCTGACAGCATGAAGCTTTTATAAACATTAACGAAATCCAGTGACCAAATTTTTGTCACACCTCCCCAACACCAATACTAACAAAATGAATAATTCCTTGTGAAACTCAGCAATTCTTTGAAAAATTCTGTTGATTCAAAGGAAGACAGATGGGGAGGGCAAGAGAAGGATGTAGGGAAAGGCTTTCAGCTTCAACAAAAAGTCAGCTTGAGTTCCAAAGCCTTCAGCTAATGTGTGACTTGACATTCTTGCAGCCAGCAAAAAGAAGGTTTTAATAAAGAGCTTGGAGCTCAGCAATTGTTGGTTGTACAAACTGAGCAATTCTTCCATGCATACCATCGATATTTTGCTCGATGATGTCTTTCCCTTCCTGAAATATGTCAGCAAGGTCGATATTAGCAATTCCGATGTCCTCACACTCCAGATCCTGCTCATCCTCTGGAGGGTCACTGACCACAGTGAAGCGAATACTGAGAAGGGAAAGGACAGAGAAGATCACTGCAAAGTGAGGGGGAAAAAAATCACTAAACAAAACCCCGAAGGGGTTTTTATCTTAAGTATGAAATCTTGAAGTTCCCAATTACCCCCATAAAAAGAAAATTACCTTAGTTAGATAAGTGATTATATAAACTGAGTTATTATAGTATACCCTGTCTTCAAATGAACATTAATCCACTTTTTGAAGCACTATAATTAACATTTATCTCTAGAATCTGAGAAAATTACCAGGTGAAGAGAAGAACCAGATGTTGACTCTGCTATACACTATCTGATCATATTTTGACACATCAACTTTTAAGACTAAAGAACGGAGTGAAAAAGACTCTGGAAGTTTAGGCGGCATCTTCAAAAGAAACATACAACTTCTGAGTTGCTACCAAGCAATTTAACAATTCTGTGTCCTGCAAAGTGTATCGATCATACTCTCTGGGTAGCATTCTGAATCATGTTAGATAAATGTTCTACCTCTGCCCAATAGCCATATGAAATGTTTGTATTACTTCAGCAAAATCTTTTAACTTACAATCACAGTATTCAAGTTATATTTTACTTTTAGACGCATAATTATAGGGTTCTGATGGAACTGATTTGAATTAGTGGTTTGTGTTGAAGCCAAACACACTTGAATTGACCAAATGACAGGAATTTACAGTTAAGTACTCTTTTGATATGTCTTGGCAGCATAGCTTAAACCATGGATGCTTGTAAGCTATCATTTTAACCATTATCAAAATGTATCAACTCTCCAACAGAAACAAGATAGGAAGCTTGTGTCTTAGATAATATTTTCAGATAAAAATCCAAGTCTTAGATTTCTGGACTTATGACTAGAAAAATATGGACAAATAAAATTTTCAAATACTTACGGGTAAAGAGGACAATATTCTTAACTAATTTGTTGAAGATAAGTGTTCAATATTTTATTCCTTTATGAAGTCCCTGTTTTTACCTAGTAATAAATATTAGAAAACTGAAAATCCTTAATTTGAAATCAAAGTGATGCCTCTTCATACAGTAATTATGAAGAATGCAGATTCTGCCGTGGCCTGGTGGATTAGCAGTTAGGTCAATGCCTCTGAAGGAACAGGCCACATACCCCTGAGTTTGAGTCCCAGGCCTGGGGGGAAACAATCAGTGTGAACAATTAAATAAAAATAAAATAAAGATGCTTCTTCCTCCTTTCTCTTCCTGCCTGCTTGCCTATACCTTTCCTTTAAAAAAAAAAAAAAGAATACAGATCTTGACCTGCAGGTGGATACAATGGATATTTTATATGATGTCTAAAATAGAGGAATTAAGATGGAATGGTTAAGAGTATCCATTCTGGGTTCAGTTTATGCTTTCTTAATTATTAGCTGTGTGACCTTAGACAGACTGCTTAACCTCTCTGTTCTCAGTTTCCTCATAGCCAGAATGGGGATAATTATATCTTCATCTCACAGGAGTTTTGTGTGGATCAAATGAGATGATTCATGGGAATAGTTCCTGGAACTGATAAACATGAATAAATGTATATTCCTTTTTATTACTATTTTTAATCTAGGTACAGCT
This sequence comes from Solenodon paradoxus, assembly GCA_004363575.1. NCBI lineage: Eukaryota > Metazoa > Chordata > Mammalia > Eulipotyphla > Solenodontidae > Solenodon > Solenodon paradoxus. The sequence goes on along the minus strand of RJWH01000769.1, from coordinate 561,764 downwards.
GCTTAAGCTTCCACATTTCTAAAGGATGAGGCAAAGAAGGCATGGGAAAGGCCTATTTTAACTGAAAACTTAGGTTCTCAAATTATACACTGCCTATATCACTCAAAGAAAGGTGATGAAAGAAGTTATCCTAAAATGAATGTGCTTGGAAGAGCAGGAATTGAAAGTGATATTTGACATACATATTAGATCCATAAGAATTACAGAAAAGATACAGGCTACACAGATTTTACAAATAATGTTAAGGATTATCCTACATAATGTCTCATATCTAAGGATCATATCTCTTATCAATTTAAGAATACAGACAATTACTACCACTGAATATGAGAATTCTTAGGCCCTCCCACCCCCCAAAAAAAAATCCTAAATGCCAGGGAAAGGGCTAGAAACAACAACAAAAATTTGCAATATGCCTGGCTTTAAAATATTTAAAGAACGAAATCAGATGTCAAACAGAAAAGAAGAAACAAAGTTAATCTAAAAAGGGAGGAAGCTACACCGAAGTAATTTAAAAACTGGCTTGGCCAAACTATACACACACAGAAACACAAGACACATCGTGTATCTTTCCTCACCCAGACAAGTGTCCAGACAAAACCAAGAGGGGAGCGCTCCTTTCACGTCCTGGAAGCCTAGTCTGAGCACCTGGATGTACACACGGCATAGATGCCAAGTCCCAAGTGCCCAAGTGGAGGTAAAAACAGAAGCTGCCCCCGCCATCACTGCCTGCCCTTCCCTCCCGGGACTCTCCACTTCCCTCCCCTGCCAGGTCCTAGCAGCATGACTCCATCTACCCCTTCAAGCCCAGGAATGCCCACTGCCTGGCGCCATCTTCCTGGGCTTTTTGTGACTTGACTGGGCCCCCTCATCCTTCATTAAGCAGATGAAATGTCACCTCTTCAGGCTTGCCTTCACTGTTATCTTTTATTTTAGCAACTTGCTTCAAACAGCTTTCTCTCAGTATTTACTGTAATATGTTTATTGTTCACTTGTTATGGTCTGTCTTCCTCTGTGGGACCTAACTCTGGGAGTGCAGACTTCAGTTTGTTCACCAGGTCACCTCCTAACTCTTATTTAAGGGGTCACAAATATTTCTTAAATTGCTATGTGAACTGCAAAAGAAGTCTGAACTTCATTCAGGGCTCATCCAGGGCAGGCTTATTGGAGAAGGCAGCTCTCAAGTGTCACTTGCTGTTACTTAGGAGACAAGGCACTAAAACTCCTTAAGTCACTGAGCATGGATTTTGATTCTCTAGTCATTCTAAAACAATTCATTTTTATATTAAACAGGACAGAATCGTCTAAGAGTCACCTCTAGGTCCTACATAGCGAAACGCTGATGATTAGGTTGGATCTGATCAATAGAACACTATTAAAGAGAAGAAATAACACCAAAGAGGAACCTTAGGTTGGTGTCAGCAGCTCTATGACTTCAAATGTATAATTTTTCGAGTCCCATTCAATGTATTGCCTCCTTTTTAAAGTGACACTTTTATATTTGCCAATGCAACATGGGTTGGGATGCAAAGATACTATCTATACATAACTCATTAAACAATGTATATAATTTTGGGCATGTCAGGGAAGAGGAGTTAAATTTTCTAACTGTGGTTTGTAAGTTATTACCGATATTCAAGAGTTGCTATCTAAGAAAATGAATTCTTATAGGTGAGGAGGTACTTTAAGTAACCTGACTCCTGAGCATTTAAAAAAAGTGAGAACATTCACTAGAAAAATAATTTTTTTTTAAAGCAAAGGTACAGATAGAAATGAAGGCAAGTAGACAGGCAGGCAGGAAGAGGAGGAAAAAGCATCTTAATTTTATTTTTATTTAGTTGTTCACACCAGTTCTTTCCTCCCAGAACTGGGACTTGAACTCAGGGATATGTGGCTTGCTCCTTCAGAGGCAATTAGCCCAACACTGCTCCACGAGGATGCACAAATAATTGTCTTTTGGCTGTGGAAAATGTAAGTGTAAACTTCCTTTTTATCCTTTAAGAAAATGACACTGTCAAGGGAGCAGCATGGGACAGGCCTGCCATCTCCACAGCGGTCAGAGGAGCAGGCCAGCGCCCCAAGCATTCACGCAGTGTCGTTAGCCTGGAGTCAGTCACTCTGCACCTGGAATGCCTCTCTCGGTTTTTCTCAAAAATGACATGAACATTTCTGTCTCTGTGGGATGCTTAGAGATTTTAGAGGAACACTGATGGTGTAGAGGGAGTCATGACAGCCAATGTGGACTTTTTTTATTTTGAAAACTTTTTGGTACAGTTCAGGAGTTCTAAGGAAAAGCAGGGCTAAAATTAAAGTGAATTTGCCTGTTTAAAAAAAAAACATGTTTGAGGCAACAAAATTGCTCTTCCCCATGAGGAGTGCTCCTTATCCATTCTAACATTCCAGAAACAAAGAGAATACAGAGGTAGATGAATAGGAATGAAGAGATTGACAGTCTAGCCCAGGGCTTATTCCTGGGAATAGAGCTCAGTCTGGACAGTGACCGCAGAGAAGCGGATGATGTGGCCAGTGCTGTTAGCCACCATGGGCCTAGCACAACCCCAGAGGAGGACCGCAGTACGTGAGGGCCTTGAGAGAGGCTAAAACACACAAAGCAACACTTAAGTAATAATATACCATCCTGGGCAAAACAGAAGCTTAAGCTAGTTGACAGGGTTTTTACCGCTTCTTCAGAACTATAATCCAAAAAAATGATCTATATATTTCAAAGAGTTAACGGAAAGGCTACAATCGGATCCCAAGAAGTAAGAACTCCAGTGCCCTTTCTTGAACTAGAATGCAAAATGTTAGTCTGGAGGCGCTTTTGAAAAATACAATGTCTTTAATGTTCACTCCTGACTTCTAGCAAAGGGAAGAACTTGAGCCTTTTTCAAAGGTGTTAGGGAGAAGCTTTATTTTTTGAGGGGCCATGGAGGAAAGGAGAAGAGGACATAAGTGAGAGAAAGGGTCCAGCCAAGCCAAAGGAGGGAGCCAGCTGATGAAACCCAACTCAGGGGTGAGGAGCAGCATGAAGATGACATCAAGTTGCATGGAGGGGAACTCACGCGCAAGCATGAACTTATTGAGATCAGAGGTTTTTCCTTCTGTCTGGTAGATAAATTCTCCACCAGAATTGCAAAAGTGTCCTGTTCAGGTTTTAAAAAAAACAAAAACAAAAGGAGCAATAAAAAGATACATGAAATGATGAAGTATTAAACAGTGTCTTGAAGGTAAGAAAAAAATTATTCTGAAAGGCTGATGAACTATTACAAATAATACTGCTACTACTACTTACACGACCATAGTAATGTCACCCTTACTGTGTGACGGGAGCTAGTCTGGCCGTCTTACATATCCTCACAACAACCTTATATGGTATTATTATCTCCATTTTACAGATGAACAAAGTGAGGCACAGGCAGTAACTTGTCTGAGGTCTGACAGCTAGTTAAATGATAAAGACAAGAATTTATACTCAAGTCATCTGACTCCAGAGGACACCCTCCTGGGGTGTCCTCAGAGCATAGAAACTGTATAGTCCTTTGGTTTTCTAAGCACAATAGGGTTCTCACCGTTACTTGGTATGGTAAGCAGGGTTACTGTTATTTCTAGTAGGAAAGACACACAGGTCACATAATCTTTCCAGGTCACAGAGTGAAATTGAGAAGTCAGGTGTTCTGTTTTTTTTTTTTTCCAACCACACCATGCGACAGAGATCAATTTTATATAAACCATCAGATAATTTAGAATGCTTAACTGTACCTTCTATTCAGCATCTCTCGTTTCTGTAGTACAGCTTTTAAGATGTCTCTCTTTGCTTGGTTGTTTTCTTTATCCACATAGATCACTATACAGAAAAAAAACAAAAAAAAAAACACAAAAGGAAGTCACTCAGGACTGTGCTACATTAGAACCATTCTGTATTTGTATAAATATCTGTTTTTAGAGACACAAGTAGTGCCACCTCACTTGGGCGCTTGGGAACAAATCTGAATAGTCATGTGATCTAATGTCATGTCACTGGCAGGTTTATGTGCACACTGTCAGAAGAGATACAAGCAACATCTAAGAGTGCCACATCGCTGTCACTGCCTGTTAATGGCACTGGCAGTCATGACAGTAAAAGCCAGCGGTCTTTATTGCTTTGTATTTCAGGGATTTACTGCATTTTCTTTCACCCAAGAAGCGAGTGATAATGATAATGTATGGCAGAGAGCTTGTCCTTCCTGACAGCCTTGGTAATTTAATCCTTCTCTCCTGCCACAACATGCAATAAAAGAGGAATCCAGTGTATTGGGCTGAGGAAATCCACAGGCTGACGTTTGCCTGGTGTCTGGGTGGGGGGTACGGGAGAGAAAAGTGGAGGAAGGCAGACAGGCTTTTTAGGGCATGATGTTTGACTTTGGTTTTTAAAGGTACATGTTGGCATGAAGGATGTGGCTAGACTTTACTTAGCTGAAATATGAGATTAGATAACTGATCGAAAGTCCCACCAGGAAGAAGACAATGAACAGCTGAAACTGTGAATCAGTGTCTGGACTTTGGGAAAATGGTTTCTCAGAGTGCAAACGCTTCAATTTTCATCCTGATTTTTAATTTTTTTTCCCCCACTCAGCAGCATTTCAGCCATACCTCACCTTCTGAAAAGATTTCTTTTCAGGTGATATTTTGGTGCTGAGAGCTCCCCTGTGACCAGATCTCAACTTGGAGACGATCCCTGATTATAAGCACGCAAAGGGTGAAAGGCACCATGACAATTCTAAAGCCAGACTCCACAGGGAACACACATATTTCAGTCTCAGAATGCTTCCTTGGACGTTGTTATTCAAGCTCAAATTAGGATGCTATCAACTCATGTAATTTTTTGGTCAGGTCAGTTGAGCAGATATTAACTAAGGGCCAAAGACATGCTGGGCTCTGAGTACATATTATGGGAGACACACAGTTATCTGTATTGGGGTGGGTTTAAGTGAAGTAAGAAGCAAGGTCAAACAGTAACTTCAAGTTTATTGCTCTTTGCCTGATGCCCTATTAGTAAATGTGACTAATTTTACAGGTTACTGAAATTTACAGGAATCAACACAAAGAATTCAGAGATTTTTACGAATATAATGTTTTACATCAGAATGCTAAAAAGTTATGCTAATAAATGCCAAACAGACCCGTTACGTGCTGGGAGATGTACCTTATTTTGGCCACGAGCACACTGGGCTAAATGGAAACTTCCTTTTCAAATGAGAAATTTTTGTTTTTGCTGTTACCACCAATTCAAGATGCAATAAACCATATCCTTTTTGATTTCAAATCTAAAACTTTAAAACATACTGGTCTAATTTCACCAATTTCATTGGTGATAATAGTTTCTTTCCCAAGTCCTACTAAGCTGTAACTGACGTGCAGCGTTGTGTTAGTTTTAGGTAGACCGCATAATGACCACGATTAAGTTTAGCTAAAAATCTATCACCTCATACTTACAAGTATTTTGTGATGAGAACTTTTAAGATCTAGTCTCAGTAACTTTCAAAAATACAATGCAGTATTATTAACTATAGTGATTCACATTGTTTGAAGATAAGGGGTATCTCAGTGATTAAGAAAAAAAAAGACTGAATCCAAAGTCCAGCATCCAAAAAGTCTTTCAGTTCAACTATACTAGTTCTGACAATTCTAAGTAGCATACATTTCTTTTAATGTGGTAAAATATACTTAACATACAGGTTACTATTTCACGTATGGCATTATTATAGTCATAGCTGTGTCAGCGTTACCACCCATCTCTGTAACATTTTCATCATTCCAAACTGAAACTCTGTACCTTCCCAATTCTCCCCATTTAAAGCCCCAGCAACCACCATTTCACTTTTGTATCTATGAAATGATGGACTAAATACTCTGTAGCTCATAGAAGTGGAACTATATGATGTTTGTCCTTTTATGCCTGACTTACTCATTTATATTAAAAAAAAAAGGGTATAGGCAGAAACGAAGGTGAGCAAACAGGCTGGTAGGAGGAGAGAGGAGGAAGAAGTACTTTATTTTTATTTAGTTGTTCATCTTAGCTCCCCTGGCCCTGGACATGACCCAGGTCCTGAGGATGTGTGTGTGGACTGTGCCCAGCTGGAGAGAGCAGATCCAATCACTACTCCATCAGGAAGCATCTATGTTTGAATCATTTTACTTAGCATGTGTGTTTTCCAGGTTCATCCATGGCGTGTATCAGAATTTCATTCTTTTTTAAGACTGACTAATATTCCATTTATACTCTATATAAACCATATTTTGCTCATCTGATTATTTTTTGGTGGACACATGGATTGTTTCCACATTTTGGCTATTACAAATACTGCTTCCACACTATGAACATGGCATACAAGCATCTGTCAGAGTCCCTGCTTGCGGGTATATATCTTTTGGGTATACATCCATAAACAGATTCTATGTTCAACTGTTGAAGAAAACTTTATTCATTCATCTCTCAATTTATTGAGAGATGTGTATATAAGATATATACTCAGTATTTTTCTTACTGCAATCACGTGTTAAGAACCATTCTGACCCACATTTTACAGTAATTTGCCCAATGTCACCTTGAATTTGAATCCAGGAACGTGGACTTCCAAGGCCTGCTTTCTTGACCTCCATGCTATACCTTCCTTTTCCATGTGAAGCCAAAACTTATGCTACAGTGTAAAAGTTGCAGCCTTGTCGTCAGCACAGACTAGAGTGTAAGAGTTCCACAGCTGGATCCGAGAAAGCCAGCTCATCTCCTCCCACTCTTTCACAAAGGGATATTGCTTAGATATAGCTGGACCAGGTGTCTTAACCAATTCTCTTGGCCGAACACTTTAAAACTCCTTTTTGAAAAAACTCCAGCTTCTGACTAATAAATTTAGCTTTCTAAGGGTGAACCAAACCAGAGTGCGGGGTTTCCTGCCGGCACAAGCTATGGGCATCTTAACCCAGCTCACTGCTTCTCAGTCTTTAATGCACATCAGATTCTCTGGAGAGCTTGCTAAAATGCCTTCAAGGTTACTGAGCTCCGTGTCCCCAGTTTCTGATTCTGCACGTCTGTGAGAGGGGCTGATAATTTCCTTTCCTTACATGCTCTCAGCTGCTGCTGTTTGTGGTCTCAGGATAACATACTTTGAGAACCACTGGTTAGCCCAACTTTCCTGTGTTCAACTTTGAATAGGATCAGGAATTAGTGAATATTTTGTGTTGAACATCTGAGAAACAGAAATAGAAACACTTTGGTCACCTCTAATTAGATGATAATTCTAAGGACAATAAGTTTGGTGTTCTGAAACTAGATGGTTAAAACCCCCCAAATGTTATAATTTCAAAACTTCACAATACCCTTTAGAAAGTAGTTCTGATGATTATGAGAAGTATCGGAACTCTCCAAAAGTTATGCTATCTACCTTTCATTCTCATCAGAAATCATATTTGTTACAAACGTTCTGAAAGCATGTTTCAAAAAAGCTATAAGCCAGAAGTTAAAATACTTGAGTTGATCTTGAGTTGTCTACCATCAGAAATATATCCTTCACTTTTGCAAGTCAAAAAAACTTAGTTTTTAATCTATGTCATTTGGTACACATAAGAAATGTAGATGGCTTAATTATAAAGGGTTGATAAACCCTGAATCTCAGATTAACTTTTGTCTTACTTATTATCCCCCTAATGCTATCTTTGTGAAGTCTCTCCTTCCGTTAGTAACAAATGCTAAAGTTCTGCATCCTTTTCATCTTAATTAAATTTCAGTTGTTCCAAAAGATAGACTGTTTAATCCTCAGAGACTAAGGTCCCAGAGATCTGTATAAGTCTCATCAACACTTTGGACAATTTCATTAATCTTTTTCTTCCCACTGTCGATTCCCTAGAAGGCTTTATTTAGTCCAGACAACATATTTCAGACCTTTCATTAATCTCATTTTTTTCCCCCTCAAACTATTTTCTTGCTTTCTCAGCATTCTCAAGCAAAGTTTCAAACCCAATAAAATAATTTTTTTTTGGTTCCTGCTACCAAGGTCTGGCAAGTGGATTCAACTTTTCCTTTTTCTCTCTTTTTCAGGGTTTGTAGCTCTACACAGGTATATTTTTTGTATAGGTGAAATTGGTATTAACACTTCTTCATGAAGACTGAGTCAGAGTATAAATAATCCTGGGGATCACAGTCTAAACCTCTCATTTTATGTACCTAATTTAGGCCTCAGCATACAAATCCCTTTTGAATAGATTCAAGTCATAATGAAGAGGAAAAATCATTGTGAGGTTCAGTTAACCTCTTGACTGGTATGGTGTTCAAACAGAAAACAGTATGTATTAATTGTCCTCTACATTTTCCATCTGAATTAAAAAGTCAGTTTGGAAATAAAATTACTTGCATTAACATTTAATAAGATTTGGAAGGCTATATTATATTGGTCTTTTATATCAAGTAACAAGTGAGTGTATTGTAAATCATTACAATAATTAGATCAGGTAGTTACTTATTAATTAAAGATTCAAGGAGACTCCCATCCATTGAAGATGTAAATATAATCATCAAAAAATTTTTCATGATGTAGCAAGTGAAGAACAAAATTAAATCTAAAAGGTTAATATTATCCCTCAAATGTATTGATGAGCTAGGATTTTTTTTTCAGATACAGTAGATATAAAGCAGCATTGTTTTGCTTTTAAGCACAAAGTACATTCCTCTCATTTCTCCCCAGATAAATATCCTTAAACTTCTTTTCAATTAACCCTGAAAATTCTACACAGTCAGATATTGAGAGGTAGGAATAGAAGCTGAAGAAGGTATAACAAATATTTCTACTGAATTCAGTTCTTGTTGCTATCAAAGGTTAATTCATTAGAAACATAAGCAACTCTTAAAATAACAATTAAGCAGTATAGTACCTTACAGTAAAAGGAAAAACAAAAAATAAAAACAAGAAACCAGTGCCAACCAAAATTCCCAAAGAGACCTAGGTCACCGTGTGAGAATGTACTAAATTCAGGACACTTGAGCATGTATTACAGGTTTCATCCAAAGAAGGATTTGCATTGTTTCTTAAGCAAATGGAAACATCTGTTCTGCTACATGGCCAAGTTTCTCAAGGGCCAATCAATTTCTAAAAAACAATTTTGTTGCCAGTGTAACCAAACATTCTACTGCTGATTTTCAAGAAGAATAATATAAGAGCCAGTTTGTCTACTTTCGTGGGGGTACATTCAGTAATATTAGGCCACTAACCAGTTTTCATGACTAATAATATTTTCATATGGTTTACTTTTCTAGTACTTTGCAGTTAAAACAGCTCTAAGAAGCTTGAGAAAATATTTTTAGAAATATTTCTGTACTACTGTGTCAATGAAAAGAAAAAGGAGTCAGATCCTTGTCCTGATTACATGACCACCCATGTAAAGGTTTTTCAACCTACTTGTTATAGATTGTAGAACTGAGCTTGAAAGGGATCAGAGCGAGCAATTATTCAATAGATAAGAAAACAGGATCCACTGAAATTTAAATATTTTGCCCAAGTTCACCTAACTAGTAAGAATTGTAGATACAGGGCAAACCAGACCAGCTAGCTCTAGACTCATGATTACTGCCTTTAGCAATAAACACATTACTTACTAACTAACTAACTAACTAACTAAATAAAGCAACCATGAGCTTTTTGCTGATACAATAACATGATTATGCATACTGATTAAAATGTATTTTTATAAAGTTGGCAAGAAAAATCTTAGTGCTTAACTAGCATGAGGTGGCCTGCTTTGCTAAAGATAATACGACATTCCATCTTTATGGTTTGTTTTAATACAGGGCTTCAGGACAACTAAATAAGTAGTTTTAGTTTAGGGTCACTGCAATGTGCTAGGGTTTCTTTTTTTTTTTTTAAACTCCTAATTATACACTGATACATACTTTAAAGACATTTTAAAATTGGTTAATAAGAATTTACAGGGTACCCTTTGGGTTTGTACTGGTTCAGTAGGGTTACATGTCAACTGATAAATCCCTAAAAGAGAAAAACCTGTCTGCTGCTATGAATAGATGCGTGGGTTAAAATAATGAAGTGGTATTTTAATAACGTCTGTTAATTAAAATCTTAAACATGTGACTGCTGGGAAAGATGCATATAGGACAAACAGCTATGTGATAACATTGATCAGGAAAAATTAGGTCACTGAACTGTTTGAATTAAACAACTGAAAAACTAGCACTCCTCCCATGCCTTAAATACATTTTTCAACTAAATTGTAGACCTGGGTGGCATTTTTCTATTGATACTACAATGAAGCAGGAATATCTAGAAAACATTGTTTCCCACCATTTTCGTTTTCTCTTAATTTTCATATTATTTCAGATTTAATTTCTTAATCCTTATGCTACAAGTTTGACTTATTTATTCTGACAAGACTTAAAGAATCTTACATGAACATTAGAGAATAAAACTTTTTCCTTGTTCCTTCAGCTTCTTTCACAGATAAGAAAAGCAAAACCAAAAGCCTACATTATAAACAAGCCACACATACCATTGCTAAAGTTATAGTAGACCCACTGGCCACTCTTGGGTTTCGGAAGTGAAACAGGTGTTTCTTCGGCAGGAAGGCTGTAGAAGCGGCACTCAACGAAGAGTCTTTGAATAGTGTCGTCCGCCGTTACTCTGGAATCATTAAGGCTTAGTGCTATGATCTCAATCCGAATTTTTTCTGATGGCTGTTTAAGGAGCAAAATCAAAAAAACAACAAAGAAACAAATAAGACAACTCTTTACTCCTCTCCACCATCGGCTTAAAATAAAACATGAAGGCCAACGGGTTTCTTTTTTGGAACACATTGTACATTACTGTATAGTTACACATGATAGATTATTCACGACAGAGAGAGAGAAAATGAGATTCAAATGCCCCAGGGTTTGAAGTTAACAGTGTCATGGCAATAGTCTCCTGATTTACATTTGAGGCTATAAATACTCCACTAGTAGTCTCTCAGGAGCAAAGATTATGAGATCTTCATTCTGATTGTTTTCAGGATGACAAGCATCAGTTGGCCTTGTTTCAAAGTGTAATGAAGTACATGTTTATCACTGCTTTTATTTAATCGACAGTACCTGAGAAAGTTTTGGTTCTTCAAAGATAACAGCCTGTTGAATACTTCATAGCTATTATGCTAATATGTGTTCATTCTTATATATTCTGCCACAACATTTCATTCAGTAAGTTTTCCAACAAAAGAAACAGAAGTTTTACCCAATTCAACACATTTTCTTGCAATTTTTTTGACCTCATCTTTATAGAATTAGCAACTGATGTATATACTAGCTTGATTGTATAATTTTCACTTCAATCCTTACTTAATAGATTTTGGTAACATAAACATTATTGTGGAATTCACAGTTTCCTTGAACAGTGATTTAAAACAAATAATAGACCATGACTTAAAAATTAGACCATCACAATTTTTAATTTGTTCTTATTCCTCTTTACTAAATCCCTCTTTATGAAATGTAGAGACATGTTATGTAAATTATATAATTTCAAATAATAAGAAAATCCTGAAAATAAGACCTGTTTATATGTGATCAACTTTTAGAAATTGACTGTTAAATATAAATCAGTGCTCAAATTCTCCATAATCATTTAGATGTTTCAAAGCATAGAATTAATCAAATTGAAAAGCATAAGTATCCTATCGTAAAAATAGCCCCATAAAGAACAATTTCCATTGCTGCCAAACTCCCTCAATATTTGATGAAGTAATTTTACCCCCTTCTTTCAAAAGACATTTTCTTTTATTATGTATTCTAAGACACTTTAACTAAAAACCCAAATCTGAATATTTCAATAAGGTTATTTTATTATTCAGTAGATTCATGGAAATTTTACTGGGATGACAGAGAAAATTCCACACCATTCTGTCTCCACTAATACAGGTACAAGGCTGCAGCTGGCAATATTACTAGGATTAGCATAGTATGATGAAATATTTAAAGGAAAATTTTTTCTAAAACCTAATAAATCAAATGACTGCCAAATGTCATTAAAGTGATGGTCTTTGACTTGAATATGCTTTTCATATTCAAATTTGAAAAGAAAGAGATGAAAGCCTGGAAAGGTTACTCGGTTTCAACTAATAACCTCGAGCCCTCCCGGCTCACGTGCATAAAAAATGAAGTTGGCTCTATTGTCTAATCTTACTTCAGAAAAGACCTTCTCTGCTTGCTGAAGACTAACATAGTAAAGACATTATTTTAAACTGTATAATTTTTATTTTCTCCTTAAAATGTATTGTGGTTGTCAAAATAGTGCACATACACATTTTATAAAATTCTAGTTAAAATGCAGCACAATGCATGGCCTTTTACATAACTTGTAATTTGACAAACTTAGTCTTGTTATAACAATAACATAAGACACCCCTGCTTCTGCACAAAAGAATGAAAAGAAAATAGCTATTGAAAAGTGAAAGAGGGATGGATATGCGGCTAATTCTACAATTTGAAGACAGGAATTTAAAATTGTTTATCACAGAACTCAATGAATAGACAGATTTCAAATAATAAGAGAATCAACTTTAAGTGGTTAGTTTATGAATAATCTATTAAATGTGTAATCCTATATGAAAAATTGCATTACGGTAGAACAAATTTAGGCTGTCAAGTAAGACTACATATAAAAATAAAATCCTAAATGAAGTAGGTACCTGGATGACAGCCAAACAAACAAACATCAAAACCAAATGAAAACCCACCATGTTTCCCAAGGAATTGAAAGAACTTTAAAATTCTTTTTATGATGTCTGTCTTCTTTCTGGTTCAGTTGTTTTTTTTAACACTCCCCCACCCTACCACATCATTACCTCTATCATATGTCTTTTAAAATTCTCTAATATTGCAGAGAGAAGTTATTATCTATTTCTTTGTTCATTTGATGCTACAAATCTTTAAATCCAAAACATAAATTCCAAATAATGGATATCTAGGAAAAAGCATGCTCTGAATACTGTATTTTCCAAACATTAGAAATTTTGGCTATTGGGACTGCCAATTTATTTTTCAACAACAGAATAATTCTGGTTGTGTTCATGCCCCTGTGTATCAAAAGTTCAAGCAGGATTACATACGAAGATTTTGAAGGTTAAGAAGCACATCAACTGCAAAACAGACAACTCTGTTTTGGTTTTAGAAATGAACTCATTTCTCTTCTCACCTCTCTTCTGCCTCAATCTCATTCTTCCCCTGTTATTCCTGTCCCAGGTGACAACATAACCATCCCACTGACCACCTACAACCAGGAGGCCTTGGAACCATTCATGTCATCTCCATTTTTCACACCACCACATCCTATAGTTTACCCATTTCTGTTCATTTTATTTCCTAAATATCTCAATGATTCATTGCATTATTGAGAGCTTATGATATTTCAATATTGTGTCCCACTGTTGGGGATATAAATATAAAACTAGATCTGGTTTCTTTTCTCATTTTTATTTCTATATAAACCTTTTATGGTTCTCACTGATCTGAGGGAGGAACTAATACAATAGCTTCCCAGCATTAGGAAGGAGATACTTGATAAAACAAGGAGGCAGAAAACAAGGAATCATAAAAAAAATTACTGGTTGACAGGCCTGTAAGCAGACAGACCACTGAATGGCATGAGACTAACGGGTCAGTGATACAGGGACTGTCACTGTGCTTACTGTTATCAATGGTGCAATATGTGCAGTATACACTCAACAAACAAAGTACTCTCATGGCTATAAAGAGGTGAGGTACTCCTGTCCCTAATGTATGGTCTACAATCTCCATTTTTGTGGCAGAATTCTGTTCTGAAAAACAAACTGATACCACTTTTCTGCTTGAAAGATTTTCTGTCTCCTGTATACTTAGCGATTCTCTGAGAGTCATGGTGTGCTGTTTATACTACTCAGTTTTCGTATCATAAATCTTCTTTTCCATCAGATAACATTCTACTTATTTGAGGCCCTAGAAAACATCACTTTCCTTTTATGGGAGCATTGTTGATCTCCAAGAGTGAACTGGTTCCTCCTCTTGGCCCTCACTGCACTTTTCAGTCATATTATACTGTGTGTATTTGTATACATATGTGCCTTTCTTTATAGATTGTGAGCTCCTAGAGGCCAGGACCATGTCTTATACATCTAATACTTAAAATCCTCCTGAGGGTCTGGCACACAAAAGGTTCCCAATAAATGCCAGATGATATAAAGCCAAGGGAAGTTGAATATCTTCTATATATTCAGAATATTTTATCTCTTGCCAGAAATATATGGAACTGAGATTATTAATGCTTTCTCTTTTAACAAATATTTATTGTGCGTCTATATGTTTTGGGAAGTTGGTGATTATTAAGTGTTGATAAATAAATAGAAATCTTGTCATTCTAGATTTTAATTGAATAATATTATCTCAAAGACAGGTCAATATTGGATAATGAAGTGGATAGGATACTATTCAACTCTGCTGTAACTGAAAATTTTCATAACAAAATGAAGAAAAGCTGAATGAGGAGACTTGGAAGTGGCAACAATACACTGATTTAAATGACAGAGACTGAAGCAAAATCTTTTTTGATAGATGCATAATATCTGTGGAGAATTACTGGAGCAACACAAGGCATACCTCTGCAGAGCCTTAGCAGCCTTCAGATACAGTTAACTGACCAGATGTTATAGGTTTTGGTTGTTCCTGTTTGTTTCTTTGCTATGTGTGTGGACCTTTGTGAATGGGTACTTCTCAGTACTTATTTTGGCCAAGTCCGCCAATGGCCCAATTACCAAGATATCAACATCATTGTGTAAAAAGAGCATTTAAAGATTCTGATTGTGGTGAACAGAAGTCACTCAAATAAGAACGCATGCAACTTGCTTTTAGTTGTCTGTATAGATGGACACTACACATTTTGTGACTGAATGATCTAGAAATGTGATGACAGCCTGTATTACTCTCAGAGAAAAAAGTTATAGTGCTCATGATTTTGGCTCAATTCCACTACTGCTTCTTGATTGATGCTAATTCTCATTTAAGGCCATATTTTTCTACAGTATTTACTTGTAATTATTATTGGCAAGCTAAAATTTTTCATGTTTTACTTCAGAGGATCATGCTGAATTCTTCCTCTGGTTTCAGCCATCATAGCAGTCACATGGAGTTGTATTGTTAGGCTTCTAAAAACTAATTCAACCTGACAGCCCTTAAATACAGCGCTGCTCAACTGAGAACCCTCTCTGATAAAGGTTTTGTAACTTGTTTCAATCAGTTACATTTAAATGTAACAATGGTGAGGTTACACTGAAGTTTTGTTTCACTCTACATTTCTATAAAAATAAGCACTTCTTTAACTTTTTAAAGCGTAAAACATTCCAAATATGAGAAAAGTACAGAAAATAATTTGTGATATTCAAGCATTCAACCTCTTTAACAGATGTTAACTGTTTTGCAGCATTCAAATCTTTCTGTTGTTATTGTTGAAGGAAAAAATATTTCAGATACAGGTAAAGGCCCCACCTCCTAGTTCCTCTTCGCCATCCTCCAGAGGTAACTGCTATCCTAAATTTGATGTGCATCATTCCCAAATAAGCTTCTATCTTTTCTACTACATATGAATATATCCATAAACAAACTGTTTTCTACTTGTAGATTTTAGATTAGTGGTATCGTCTATCAATCATTCTTCAATTTGCATTTTTCCACTCAATATTACATTACTGAGATTTATTCATGTTTGTAATTAAAATCAAATCCATTCATATTAACTGTTGTATAGAATTCCATTTATATTGCATATAGTGCATTTATTCATTTTTCTACTGATGAATAATGATATTACTTACAACTTTTTGCTACACAAGCAATGTTGCATTAAATATCCCCTGAATATTTTCTTGTATTATGTGAGTCACTGTCTTATGAGAAGAACTGCTGGTTGTAGGTATGAGAAATTCAACTTCATAGGAGGATAAAATGACTCCCTACAGTTACATAAATTTACATTAGTATTACTTTTATCAGCATAAAATGTTTTGTGTATGTGTATACATATATAATAAAAAATACAAATGAAGTCTACCTACAGGAGCCACGGTATGCATGTACAGGTACTTTGTAACAAAATAATAGAGACAAAATAGAAACAGAAGACAATGATCTATGTCTGTGCCCTCGAGGAATACTCATTTTAATTTGAGTGAGCTCTAAGTCAAGCTCAAAACAGTTGGTTCAAACAGAACTCACCGCTGGTACTATATGTGTATGTGTATGTATATATATATATATGTATATGCATATATAGGAAAGCATATTGATTAACTGTAACTCTTACAACTTCCCTTCTTCAGGCTGCGAGTGGGCAGAGTCATCTCAAAGACTCAAAAAATAGTCTCCTTGACCTCACACCAGGCTCCAAGGCTTCCTTCTTTTAGGAATCATTGCCATTCATCATAGAAGCTTTGAATGAACGTTTTTTATTTATTTTTTTTAAAGAATTGTTCTTTTGGAGAAATAAAGAATAAACAGAAGCTCAAATTGATGAGGTAGTAAGGTTTTTAACCAACAAAACAAAACAACTCAGCTTTCATCAGTGACAGTAAATTTTCTTTTCTAACATGTAAAAAGTACTACACTGGACAAATAATGCAAATCTGAAAACGTCGGTGGTGGAGCTCAAATTGGTGCTGGGTTAAGAGCATGTACTTGGAGAACACAGTCATTGTCTCCTTTACACACCATGTAAATTGCTGCATCTGCAATGGTCAGCAAATTACAGAAGCTTGTTACCACATGTTCTAAAGCAGTGGTTGGAATTTTTTCCCCTGTCCTAATACACCTGAGGGATATGACACATTTCCATCATTAACTGTGGCTTACTATGGCAGTAATGTGAAGGAAGGAGAGAATTTTAAAAATTGCCCTCAATTTTAGGTGATTTTGAGATGCTATTCGACTTTCACCATCATTGAGAACAGATGTTACAGTACAGTGGTCCTCAATTTTAGCTGCACATTAGAATCACCAGGGGGGCTCTAAACAAAATTCTGATTTAACTGATCCAGGTGGATCCTGGGCCCTGGCACTTAAAAATGTTCCCTAGGCAATTCTAATGTGCAGCCATGGTGAGAAATACTGCTTTTCTCTAAATTTGTGCTTCTCAAACTTTAGTATGCCCCACAAAGACCTGAAAGCCTTGACAACATACAAATTCTGGGTCCTAGTCTCAGTTTCTGATTCACCAGGTCTGGGATGGGGCTCAAGAATTTGCATGTCTCTCATATTTCCAGAGGCTGCAGTGTTGGTCTAAGGACCACATTCTTCTTCTTCTTTCTTTCTTTTTTTTTTTCTTTTGAGACTCGCTGCTCTAAACCAAAACAAAGATTCAACCTACATTTGTTGATCCTTTCAAAGCTATTTATAGAAAACATTCTATAATATTCATGCTAGACTGTTCTTTAGTTATTGAACACTTCAGTATAAAATTATCACGATTTCCTTTTTAGAAGCCATCTAGACTCATCACTAAAACACTTCAACAATATGCATCCTGAAAATATAAAATTCTTTGCTTCTTCCAGTGCTCTAACTCAGGTGATCAGCTTTTTTTTCTGTAAAGGAATAGAAAGAAAATATTTTTGGGACTGTAGCCTATAAGGTCTTTGTGCTCTAATCTGCTTTTATGGAGTGAAAATAGCCACAGACAGTATTTAAAGGATGAGTGTGTCTGTTTTCTAATAAAACTTTAATCTCCAAATATAGGTAGATGGCTGAGCTTAGCACATGAGCCATGGTTTGCTGTGCCTCGGCTCTGATACACATCCTAGAGATACTCACTGCAAAGTGTTTGATTTATGTAATTCCACATATTTTCTTTGCTTACACAAATCTGCCATGTCTGTATGTTCACAAGAAAAAAAAAGTGTGTATAAATATACGTTTTTGTCGCTTCTTTTTAAATGGAAGTGAGTTTTGTAAAGGGTGTGATGTAAGAAAACTGGAATTTTCATACTTTGCTAAGTATAAAACATTTTAACCACAAATCTGTTATCAAAAAGGGATAGAAGCATCAGGGTCCATTAAAAATGGCTTATTTAAATATAATACAATTATACATGGAATATTATCATATGTTAAAAGAAATAAAGTATACTGCAGTAGAAAGATGTCTCTGGTATATTAGTAAGCTAATTAAGCTGTAAAACATAAGAAGTGAAGGAATTCAACATCTCTGATTTTATCTAAAATGTTTTGAAAACTATTCTACATAGCTTAGAATTTCCATATGTAAAACATTGAGAAGGGTTTATTTTACCCAATGGTAGGATATATTTGATTCTGATTTATCATTTTTAACACAGGAGTTCTAAAAGTAGTGAGTTGCTTTATGCATCATGCCTTTCAAAGCTTTAAAACATATTTTGCTGAACATCATCACTGTAGCCACCTGGGAAAGCCAGCTCACATTGTACAAGAGAACCTGCTTTCCAGGTGGAATTGCAAGTTCGTCCGATTGAATATGGCAGCTCTTACAAAACTGCTATTAGCAGAAATGGAGACAGAGGAAGATGTAAATATGCACTGCACAGAGTCCACTGCTCTTTTAGCCTGTGATTTCCCATTCTCACCTGTGGGCACACTTTAAGGAATCTGAGTTGATGACAATATATTTAGCTGTGAATATTGAAAGATGCATTGCTTACATGATAAAAATAGAAATAATGTGAAAAGATGAATTTTTTTTTGGAATGCCATGGCAGATGCAAATTTTCAGTTTTGATGTCTATTTTGAGACTCTAAAACAAGGCTTTTAATCAATGTATTATACATCAACTTGATACTGTTAACTTCTGATTATTCAAATTAATAAAATATTCATAGAGAAATGTCCAAAGTTTTCCACTTCTCAGACTCCCCCACTCTGTTAATTATCATGCCCGGAAGCTTTTCAGTAAAAGCAGCAGAGTCATCAGGCTGACGGAATCTGACAGGCCAGCAAGGCCCAATTACACTGGAGCACTGTGGCACTTTGATGTCCTGGAAACCGAGAGAGATGGGGGCAAATTGGGTAGCACATTATGTTAATGACTTGATTTAATCCGGCCACTAAACTTTATGTAGCCTGTTAGAAAAGATGCTAACACTAATTATGCCACTTTGGAAAGGAAAGGAGGGGACAAGCATTTCATTCTGACAAAGTGAAGCTCATAAATGTTGTAAATGAAATGAAACAAAATGAAGTAATCTATGATGAATTATACATCACAGACATGAAGAAAAGAGGAAGAACCAAGTAATATGCCTAAGTTCTGGAAAATCTATTCGATTGCTTTTAGAATCAACATTTCTTAGAAATAACTATAAGCTGTCAGATTCTGTAAATGAAAAACAAGAAACTGAACGATCTTATGTTGCTTACATAGTACAGCAGATGATTCAAACTCACAGTGTAATTGGCATAAATGCTTCTTATCTAGGACACTACTTCTAGTCTCAATTTTGTGACGCTACAAGGTAGGGTCAATTAAAAACCCTATAAATTGGGGATAATTACAAAGCAGGATTAGCTAACTAATTTTCAATTAGTCTATGCACCTCTAATTTATTCTTTACACTGTCAATAGCGCTATATTTTAAGAGTATAAACTCCATAAGAGAAGAGCCTTTTAGATCCCTTAGGATGGTTATTATAAAAAAGACAAGAAATAACAAGTTTTGGTGAGGATGTGGAAGAAAGGGAATCCTGTGCACTGCTGGTGGGCGTGGAAATTGGTGCAGCCACTATGGAAAACAGTGTAAAGATTCCTCAAATATTAAAGAGAATTATCACATGATCCAGCATTTCCACTTCTGGGTATTTATATAATGAAAATAAAAACACTAGCTGGAAAAGATACCTGCATCTCCATGTTCATTGCAGCATTATTTATAATTCTCAAGATATTAAAACTGAGTGCCCATCTATGGATGAACAGATAAATGAAATGTAATATAGATGTGCGTATCTATATCTAGATACATATAAAGTATATGTACATATAATGGAATATCATTCATTCATTAAAAATGAAAGCTTGCCATTTGGGAACACATGGATGGAACTTGAAGGGATTATATGCTAAGTGAAATAAGACAGAAAGACAAACACTGTATGATCTCACTTACATATGGAGCCTAAAAAAACCCAAACCAAAAAAATCCCTAGTTCAAGGACATGGAGAACAGACTGAAGGTTGCGGAGGTGGGAGGTGATGGGTAGGCAAACTGGTGAAGGGTGTCAAAGAATATGAGCCTTATTTCTTTTATTCACTGCTATATTCCCAGTCCCTTAGAATATGGTTTGGAACACAGTAAATGCTCACTAATACCTGTTTGAGAAGTGAGCAATTTCCTTCCCCTTCCCTTAAAAATCATGCTTGACTGCTTATAGAACTTCTGAACAGACTTCAAGCTCATTCCTCAACAAGTAATGCTCCAATTTCTCATGCTTTTCTTCATTTGGTCTTAAATGAAAGCCTCCCTGGCTTTCACTAACTCCTAATCATCCTCAATACTTGGCTCTAGCTCAGCAACTGTAGGAAGTCATCCTTGGTGAGAGCACCTCATGCTTAGCTGGGCACTTTTCTGAACACTCCCACAGCCCCCTGCACATGCCATTCTCCGAGGCCCACCACCATGAACTGCAATTGTGCTTCCTCCGGACTGAATTCTTTCAAGCCCGAGAATACCTTTTTTTGATAAACAGTGTATATTGTATGTAGGAGTACTTTGTAACAATTCTGAAGTCTTTAAAGAAAAAGGTTTCATGGCGCATATTAAACGATTTGTTACATGACACCCAGAAAAAGTGGTACAATCACTAGAAAAATGCTGTATTTCATCACTATGATGACCTCTTGAGTTCTGTTTGTATGCCTACAGATGATACTATTTTGCTGTTTGGTATGTAATTTAGCAAAACTAAATTTCACCTATTAACTTAAGATACTGGTCAGTACCTTCTACTGAAAGCTGAATTTTTAAAAGCACGTGGGAGCTGAGTAAAGGCTACTAAAGCAATAAACATTACTTTAAGTTGTTTGTTTTAATTGCTGTTCACATATTTGAGACAGTATCTAAAACATAGAAAGTCACCTGTGGAAGGCTAGTGAAGACTATATTAGGTTGTAGCAAAGTAATACACATTACTTTCCTAAAAGTAATAAAAAAATCCCAGTTCACTGTAAAGGAAAAAAAAAATATGTGTAATTAAAATTAATTGAATATTTTAGAAAAATAGTTTTCATTCACAAACCATCTTTGTTGAACTGAAGTTCTTTATTCTATCTTAGTTAAGTAGAAAGTAGAACTCCAGCGGGCACCTCTGGAATTGAACGGAATTGGCAGAGTAAAGCAGACTACCCAGTCGAAGGTAAGAGAGACCTCATCCAATCAATTGAAGACTTGAATAGAACAAAAGGGCTGAGTAAGAGGGAATGCGTCTGGCCTGACCACCTTGAGCTGGGACATTGATTCTATCCTGTCTTTGGAACTGAACTGAAACAACACGTCTTAAGTCTCCCACTTCCCTGCTTTTGGAAAGGAACTTAACATCATCAGCAATCCTATCTCTATCCTACTCGGATTAGAACTACTCCACTGACTTGGCTGGATCTTCAACTTGCTAACTGCATATTACAGGGATTTCTCAGTCTCCATAATCAAACGAATCAAGTCTTTACATCTCTTTTCACACACACACATACATACCCCTCTATTGATTCTGTTTCTCTAGAAAAGTCTTACTAACACAAATTGCTCTAAAGTCTAATCACATACAAGGAATTTCCATTATCAAATTTTTCTAATGGAGAGTGAAGAATTTGTATTCACTGGTTTGATAATTTAACATTTTTAGATATGATATAACAAAAATAAATTAAACTAAATGCTTTAATTAACAGTCTTTAGGTAATCATAGGTGAGATTCTTTCCTTGATTTATTAATTCTGAACAATAAAGATTCCATGTATCAGAATGCCATAGGTTAAATGATATTATAATTAATAACTATATACTGGTGATAATAAAACTTAGGACACATGAACTGGTTTGTATTCACCAATCACTTGTCTGTATTCATCCCTCAGATACATTGGATTTTAAGAGTTGAAAAAAAGTATTTAATTAAAACAAAAGTTAAAAAAAAAAAGGAGTACATAATCATTTGAGAAAATTAATGTAGATGAATAGAAAAAGCTAGGGCTTTTTACTTTACTTACATTTACTTTGTAAAACCTTTCCCAAGCTTTTATAATTAAAACATGCTCTGGTAAGTAGTACACTCCTATATAAATTGAAGTATAACTTTGTTTTCAAAATTTTAATTTACGTACTACTTTCTAGTAATGTGCTAGGAAAAAAGCAAAGTAGGAATGCCCCGGTGGCCTAGTGGTTTAGTCTACCGCAGTGCAGTTCACTTACATGCCAAGGTCCCTGGTTCAAGACCGGGCCAAGGAAACAACCAAGATGAACAAGTAAAACAAATAAAATAAAATATTTCTTCCTTCTCATTTCCTGTTTGCTCTCTCACCTTCAATCCTGTTTCCTTTAAAAATAAAGAAAAAAAGAAAAGTATACCTATACACAATAAATTACCTTCTCAGAAAGCTTAATCTTTAATCAGAAATGAAATAACATTAATGGGCATCAAAGAACATACTTAGATGATAGCTCATGGGCAGATGCAAATTATTACAGTTTTCTAAATTTATTTTTGCTTTTAAGATTTTTTCCCTTTTTTCAAATTAAAAGCTTTTTAGATTTTCCCTTACCCTGGCCTTGGATCGAACCCAGGGACTCGGGCTCTCCAGGGCCCTCACGTTAGCCTCTGAGTCACAGGAGTGTACCTATTTAGTTTTAAATGCCATCTCACAGTTTTAATTCTTTAAAGATGAGATTTGATTCCATACATCTTTGTATAACGGTTCTGAAAGGAGTGAATGAAGCCAACTAGTTTCAGCAAGTAACTTTTGAAGCCACTGA
Organism: Solenodon paradoxus; assembly: GCA_004363575.1. Taxonomy (NCBI): domain Eukaryota; kingdom Metazoa; phylum Chordata; class Mammalia; order Eulipotyphla; family Solenodontidae; genus Solenodon; species Solenodon paradoxus. The sequence goes on along the minus strand of RJWH01000769.1, from coordinate 538,738 downwards.
TGTTAAGTACTCTTAACACGTAAGCAAAAATAGCACTTACGTGTTGTACCATTTTCTTGTTCTTTATGATTACATGGATATAGTAATATCATTCCAGAAATATTTTTGCCTTAAGTTTTCCATATGTGGTGTGACCTGGTGGAACAGTGGTTGGGTCAGTCACTTCTGAAGAAGCAAGTCATGTAAACCTGGGTTCGAGTCCCTGGTCAGAGGGGAAATAACCAGTGTAAATAAAGAAAGAAAAATAAAATAAAATGCTTTTCCTCCTCTTTCTTCCTGCCTGCCTGCACCTTTCTTCAAACAAAACAAAATAAAACAAAACCCCCCCAAACAATTTTCATATGTGAAGACTGATATACCTGAATGAAAAGTTACTTTATTTCAGAATATTTTTAGGTGGCATCAAGTGACTGACCTGTTTGATATCACTGGAGACAGGTTCTGGAATGACACACTCATCACTGTCAGAAGCTGATCTGTCTTCTTCATCTATTAAAAAATAAAATTTCATTGGTTTAAAGTTGTTAAATCAATTATATTTGTAATGTGAAATGGAAAGAAATGAACACACATTATAAATCTAACCTTAAAAGTAAAATACAATAATTATATTTGAACCTTTTTTAGCAGCAAAGATATTTACATTTACATTTTTAGACAAGAGAAAAAATAACTGAAAATTTCAAGTTCGGTTTTAGGAGAAACAAAAGAAATAAAAATATACATTTCTTAAATTATGAAATTAAAAACTGACCTTTTTTTCTTTTCTGGTTTTTCCCCTGGAGCCAGGTGCTGAACCTGGATCCTGGGCTTTATATGATCTGCATCTTAGCTACTTCAGATGCCTAATTCACAAGGGTGTGCCCTAAAAACTACATTTTTAAAAGAGATGGGTAAGTAATAAATGTTTTCTAACAATCTAACCAATAATATTGGGTAAAATGTGAAGTTAATGAAAAACATTTTACAGCTCACGGAGGTAAAACTGGTATACAACAAATGGCACATTTAATGTGCACAATTCGGATATTTTGACAAATACATAATTCCATAAAATCATCATTACAATTAAGACATGATCACCCCCAAAACTTCCTCACACCCCTTTGTAATATCTTCCCTTCTATTATCTTTCTGTTTCCATTTTTCCTTTCCCAGATACTGAACCACTTTTCTGCTTTGTGTCACTGTAGATGAGTTTAACTTTTTTAGAGATGTATATGAATGAAATCGTGTAGTAAATTGACTTTTCTGTCTGCGTTATTAGTTTTAACTTTGAAAAGTGAAGACCTCTAGAATACTCCAGATAACAGCGCCGAATTCAAAGAGAATATATAAAGCCATTTAGAATATTGGGACTATAGGACCAAGGGCACTGACAACTTGATTGTGCACTCCAAGATCAAAGAGGATATGCAATAATTATACTTGACCATATTGACTATACTGAATTATGTCCCATCATTTTCTGTCCAAGAAATAGGTATCATGAATGTCCAAGAAATAGGTATCATGAATGGAGATGTTCTATGAGGCATAAATCTAACAGGCTAAAAAAAGCAAAAAGTTCAATAACTAGTGGTCATTTAAAAAAGAGTGTCACCTTCTGACTCCAATTCCTCTGTTATTTCTGTTTCATCTTCAGATGTTAAACTTTGTTGAACAAGTTGACCTTCAGATAGTAAAGACACATCATCATCTTTTCCTTGTTGCATTTTCTTAGGACTCTCTTTTACCTTATCTATATTGCTTTCTTGAGAAACCTGAAGAAATGAAAGTATGCTGACATATTTATTATTGCTTAAATTACATTTATAGCATTCTTGCTAAAGTGCTTGAATATTAAAGCATATGAATGAGACTTAAATACACAGACATGCAAAGTATATATGATTCATCAGAAAACAATCACTTAAATTGTACAAATGAAAATCAGTTGATAAATAAATATCTGATTATAAAGAACAAAAAATACATTAATCTCAAAATAAATTTTTCAGTAATACTTTAATTCACATCGATTTACTGCCTAAATTAGCATATTATAGCTATCATACTTGTCGTATTTGTTTTCAGTCTATTCAAAGGAAGTCATATACAAAAACAAAACAAAAACAGGATCAATACTATGATCTCCTGATTCATGTCAACACAGTCTTTAAGAACCAAATTAAACATTAAAAAAGAATAATTCTAATACAAATACATACCTTGGGTATATGTGAAATAGCTGGCATATTTATTTCTAGTTCTGGTTTATGTTTTACTTTTGGCAGAACTTCCTTCGTATCTTCAGGAGGAGCAGACAGCTCCTTATAAAAGGGTGAAAATACGTATGTATGTTACTGCATTTACTAATCCCAAATAATCCTAAGACTTACATTTATGTTTATATATAAATATATCTGCTGACAGCCCTGGTGGAGTAGAAGGTAGGTCCACTGCCTCCAGCCAAGTGCAATCCATATACAGTCCAAGGACTCAGAATCAAGTCCCAGGAGACTTGATTGTGGGGAGGAGAACAACCAAGATATACAACTAAAATAAAATAAAAATGCTTCTTCTGGGCATCCTCTGGTGGCTTAGTGGCTTACTACACTCTGGGAGCAGTCTCACATACATCCCAAGGTCCCTGGTTCAGGATTCAGGGCTGGAGGCAAAAACTAATATGAACAACTAAATAAAAATAAAGTGTTTCTTCCACTTCTCTCTTCCTGCCTGCCTACTTGCATTCATTCCTGCTTGCACTTTCCTTTAAAAAAAAATCCTTCTTCCTCCTCACTCTAGAAAATAAGCTCCTTTACTAATATTACACTAATATTACACTGATACCAAATAAAAAGTGTCACCAAGAAAGAAATTAAAGACCAATATTTCTAATGAATACAGATGTAAAAATTCTCAACAAAATATTAGAAAATTCAGTCTAATAATACATCAAAAGGATAACCCATCATAACCAAGTGGGATTTTTCCCGGGATGCAAGAATGGGTCAGCATATGCAAATCTATTAATAAAATACATTAAATCAACACGAGAAAAATCACATTGATTGTATCAATAAATGGAGAGAAAGCATTTAACAAGATTCAGCACCCATTCATGATAAAAAGTCTACATAAAATTGGAGCAGAAAGAACATACCTGAACATAATAGAGACTTTATATGATAAACCCACATTATATTCAATGGTGAAAAACTGAAGTGCTTCCTCTAAGATCAGGAACAAGGCTGTTCATTCTTATCACTGCTATTTAACCTTGCACTGGAGGTGGTAGCCAGAGCAAATTAGGCAAGAAGAAGAAATAAAAGGAATCCAAATTGGAAAGGAGGAAGCAAAATCATCAGTTTGCAGATGACATGATAATATATATAGAAAATCCTAAAAGCTCCATAAAAAATTACTAGAATTATTCAATGAATACAGTAAAGTAAAGGCTACAAAATCAATACATACAAATCTGTTGCATTTTTATATGCGAGCAATGATAGAAGATAATGAAATCAAGAACGATCTCATTTAAAACAGCAACAAAGAGAATTAGATATCTTGGAATACACTTAACGAAGTGAAAGACGTGTGCATTAAAACTGCAAGACTTTCTTAAAGGAAATAGAGGAAGATACAAAGAAATGGAAAAATATCCTGTGCTCACGGCTTTGAAAAATGAACATTGTCAAAATGGCTACTTTACCTAAAACAATATACAGTTCAATGTAATCATCATCAAAATCCCACTGGAATTTTTCAAGAAAACAGAATAAAATTTAAAAAATTCATATGGAATAACAAAAGACCTTGAAGAGTCAAAGGAATCATGAGAAAAAAGAAAAAATGGAGGTGTCACACTCCAGATCTTGAGCTATACTACAAGGTGATGATGATAAAAACTGTACTGTAATAGAATCAGAGACACAGACCAGTGGAATAGAACTAGAAAGAGACTTGCTCATATATGTTCAGTTAATTTACAACACAGGAGTCAAGAGAACAACGATAGAGAAAGGAAAGTTTAAAAAAAAAAATGGTGCTGGGAAAACTGGACCGCCACATGCAAAAGAATGAAGATAGACTACTCTCAACACCATTCACAAAAACTAATTCAAAATGGGTTAGAGACTGGAACCCACACACTATTTAGAACATAACATATGGAAGTCATTCCAGGACATCAACTTTAGAGAGGACTTAGGGGACTCAACTCCATCAGTAAGGGAAGTAAAAACAAAAACGAATGGGCCTACGTCAAACTAAAAAGCTACTACATATCAAAAGAAACTATCACCAAAACAAAAAGATAAACTCTCGACTGGGAGAAGATCCTTGCATATCATACACGTGACAAGGGCTTAATATTTAATACATAAAAAGGACTTATAAAACCCAATAACAGAAAAACAAATAACTGAGTCAAAAATGGGCAGAAAAACTGGACAGACATTTCCACAGATACACAGATAGACAATAGGAACATGAAAAGATGTTCTTCCTCATTTGTTATTAGGGAAATGCAAATCAAAACAATGAGATATCACTTTGAACCTCTGAGACTATTATTCAAGAACCTGGAAACAACAAAAGTCAGTGAGGATGTGGAAAAAACACTTTCACACTGTTGGTAGGAATGCAAATTGGTGCAACCCTTATGGAAAGCAGTATGGAGATTCCTCAAAAAATTGAGAATGAAAATACTGTAAGATCCTATCATCTTCTGGGTAGTTACCCCAAAAAACATAGGATTTCATTTCTTCTAAGGACTGTGTAGTATTTCATTTTTTGTGTATATACACGACCAATGTTGGATAACTGGATGAAGATGTGGTATGTATGTATATATGCGTATGTGTGTGTACATATACACACACACATACACACACATGTTGGGCACTTAGGTAGTTTCCAGTTCATAGCTATTGTGAATAGGGCTGCAATAAACATGGGGGTGTGTAAATCTCTGTAAATTGGTGTTTTTCTATCTTTTGGGTAAACACCCAGAAGTGGGATGGTGGGACCATGTGGAATTTCCATCTTCAACTTTTTGAGGCATCGCCATACTGTTTTTCATAGGGGTTGCACCAATTTGCACTCCCACCGACAGTGTGAAAGTGTTCCCTTTTCTCCACATTTGCACCAACATTTGTTGTTTCCAGGCTTTTGGATAATAGCCAGCCTCTCAGGTATAAATTATTTCATTGTTGTTTTGATTTATATTTCCCTGCTAGCCAAGGAGTAGGAACATCTTTTTAGGTGACTATTGTCCAACTGTATATCCTCTTCAGGAAAATGTCTCCCATTTTTCTTCCCAATTTTTGGATTGGAATGCCTGTTTTTCTGTTATTGAGTTTTATGAGTTCTATGTATGTTTTAGATATTAAATCTTTGTCAGAAATATGAAAAGCAACTATCTTCTCTCAGTAGGTTTCCTTTTGGTTTTCATTCACTGTGAAGCTCTTTAATTTGTGATAATCCTAGTTATTTATTTTGGTTTTTGTTTTCCTGGATGGTTGAGTTGAGTCCCCAAAGCCCTCTCTCTGGTTGATGTCATAGAAAGTCCTTCCTATGTTGTCTTCTAAGAACTTTACGGTCTCTGGTCTTATGTCCAAGTCTCCATTTTGAGTTAATTTTTATGAATGGTGTTAGAGAGTGGTCTATTCTTTTGCATGTGGCTGTCCAGTTTTCCCAAAACCATGTATTGAAAAGACTTTCCTTTTTCTATTGTATGCTTTTGGCTCCTTTGTTATAGATTAACTGACTGCATCTGAGTGAGTGGGTTGGTTTCTAGTGATTCAGTCTATTCCACTGATCTTTGCCTCTGTTATTATTCTAGTACCATGCCATTTTGTTCACTATTGTTTTGTAATATAGTTCAATGTCTGGGAGTTTAATCCCTCCAGATTCATTCTTCTTTCTAATAACTGCTTTGGCTATTTGGGGTCTTTTGCTGTTCCATACAAATTTTAAGATTTTTTTGGTCCCATTTCCTAGAAATAAGCCTGTGGGATTTTAAGGGGAATTGCATTAAATCTGCATGTTGCTTTGGGTAAAATGATCATTTTAATGATGCTGATTCTTCCCAGCCATGAGCAGGGGATGTCTTTCCATTTCTCTGTGTCCTCCTCTATTTCTTTTAAGAAAGACTACAGGTCTTTATTTCTTTCATTAGGTACATGCCCAGGTGTTTTATTAACTTCTATTTTAATGGTGTAATTTTGTGATTTCATTTTCTTCTAGTGCGTTTTTTGCATATAAAAATCCAACAAATTTTTGTGCATTGATTTTGTTGCCTGTCACTTCACTGTATTCATTGATGAGTTCTAGAAGTTTTTTGACAGAATTTTTGGGGTTTTCAGTATATGTAATTACGTCATCTACAAATAATGATAATTTTACTTCCTCCTTTCCAATATGGACTCCTTTTATTTCATTTTCTTGCCTAATTTCTCTGGATAAAAACCTCCAGTACAAGTTCAATAGCAGTGGTGAGAGTGGTCAGCCTTGTCTTCTTCCTGACCTTAGAGGAAATGCTTTCAATTTTTCACCATAAACTGATGTTGGTTGTGGGTTTTTTTGCATATAGCCTTTATTATGCTGAGTTATACACCTTCTATTCCATTTTATGGAGGCTTTTCTTTTTTTTTAATCATAAGGGGGGTTTTGGATCTTGTAAAATGCTTTCTCTGCATCTATTAGTATAATCGTGGTTTGTCTCTTTGCTCTTGTTGATATGGTATATGATGACATTAATAGATATATGTTTGTTGAACCATCCTTGCATCCCTGGGATACATTCCACTTGGTCATGATGGATGATTTTTGTAATGCATTACTGGCTTTGGTTTGCTAATATTTTGTTGAGATTTTTGCATCTATGCTCATTAGAGATATTGGTCTTTAATTGTTTTTGTGATGTCTCTATCAGTTTTTGGTATCAGTGTAATGTTAGCGTCATAGAGACTATTTGGGATAGCTCCCTATTCTTCAATATTTTGGAAGAGCTTGAGAATAGGTGTTAATTCTTTTTCTGAAGGTTTGACAGAAATCCTTAGAAAAGCCATCTGTTCTGGGCTTTTATATTTAGGGAGATTTTTGATTACTTTTTCAATTTCTTTGCTTGTGATTATTCTGTTCAGGTTTTTCAGGTCTTCCAGGTTCAGTCTTGGTAGACAGTATTTTTAAAAAAATCTGTCCATGTCCTCACGGTTGTTCACTTTGTTGGCATAGAGGTGTTCATAGCAGCCCCTTACGATGTTTTGAATCTCTGTGGTGTAAGATTACAACTTCTCCCCTTTAATTTCTGATTCTACTTAGGAGTTTTTTTTTTCTTTATGAGTTTAGTCAATTTTGTTTATTTTTCGAAGAACCAACTTTTGTTTTTATTAATCCTTTGCATTGACTTTTGTTTTCTATTATATTTATTTCTGCTAGAATTATTATTTTCTTCCTTCTACAGATTTTTGGTTTTAATTATTCTTTTTCTAGTTGTTTTAAGTGTATGATTGGATTGTTTGTGGTTTTTTTTGTTTCTTGAGGTGGGCCTGGATTGCAATGAAGTTCCCTCTTAGTACTGCTTTTGTTGCATCCCATAGATTCTAGCAGCTGTTGTCTTCATCCTTGTTTGTCTCTAAGCATTTTTTAAGTTCCTCTTTGATTTACTTTTATCCAAGAGTCATTTAGAAGCATACTGCTTAGTCTCCAATTAATTTGGGGTTTCCAACTTTTCGTGCTTGATTTCTGGTTTTCTGACCATTGTGGTTAGAAATATTTTGTGTCCCAAAATATGATTTATCCTTGAGACTGTTCCATGTGTGCTAGAGAAAAAAGTGTAATCTGTGTCACTGGATGAAGCGTTTGGTATATTCTATTAGACCTAAGTGTTCCAAATAGTTATTTAAAGCTGCTGTTTCCCTGTTAATTTCATGCCTGGTCAATCAGTCCATTGTTCTAAGTGGGGTATTGCCATCTCCTGTTATTAGTGTGTTGCTGTTGATGCCTCTCTTCAGTTCTAATGATACTTAACATACTTTGATGTTCCTTCATTTGGTGCATATGTTAATAAGCCTGTGTTCTTTCAGGATTGACCCCTTAATCATTATATAATGCCCATATCTGTCTTTTGTTATACTTTTTAGTTGGAAGTTTGTTTTATACCATTAATATAATTGTTCCTTTTATTTGGTTGCCATTCAAATGAAGGTTTGTCTTCCAACCACTGACTCTGAGTCTTTATCTTTTGAAAGTGAGTTTCCAAATATACCAGAAGGTTGGGTTATGCTTTTTAATCCATTTGGTCACTCTGAGTCATTTGATTGGTAAATTCAATGCAATGATGTTTAGGGTGATTATTGATATGCAACTTTTTATTGTCATTTTACAATTTGTCTTCCCTATGTTGTTCCAGACAATGCCTTTGTTCTTCTCTTTCTCTTGTTAAATTGGGTTTAGTTATGTTTCCTTTTTTATTTTCTTCTTTGCTTTTTCCCTGGAAACGTGTTTTGAGGTTACCCTGAGTTTAGCATCATGAATTCTATATTTATTTACTAATTTTATTTAAAAGCAGATTAGTCTTACACTCATTCTAATCATCCACATATTTATACTTCCCTCCTCCAACCCACTTTCTATATTTTCCTGTTTTACTTTCTTACTTTTTCAAGTGGGGTTTCTTTACACTTTATCCTTTAGAATTTTTTGTAGAGCTTGTTTTGTGTTAATGAATTCCTTTAACTTTTTCTTATTTGCAAAGCTTTTTTTTTTTTTTTTATCATTCCTTTAATTCTAAATGATAATCTCACAGGGTAGAGGATCCTAGGTTGAAAATTCTTTTAAAACTTTGAATATATCACGCCTTTCCCTTGTGGACTGTAGAGTTTCAGTTGAGAAATATGCCGACAATCTTACAGGGATTCTTTTTTATGTGACTCATTTTTTCTCTAGCTGCTTATAAGATTCTCTCTCTTTACCTTAATTTTTGATATTTTCATGACAATGTGTCTTAGCATAGGTCTGTTTGAGTTTCTTTTGTTAGAACTCTTTGAGTTTCCTGGGGCAGGAGTCTTGGTTCATTCCTCCAGTTAGAGAAGTTCTTAGCTATGTTTCCCTGGAGTTCTAATTGGATCCATCATTTCATGTAATTTCTCTGTGTCTTTGCTGTTTGGCATTTTGTTCATGTTTCTATGAGATAGGTTTTCTTGTAGTTATGGCCTTCTCTAGGGTGACTTGCACCGAATAAACCTGGATCTTTGTTTGAAAACTGGGAATTCCTGTGTTCTTTGGTGTCACCAGTGGTTGGAGTTGTTGGAATTGTTAGGTGGACTCTGTGCTGGGGCCCAAGAGTTCAGTCTGTGGGGCTGGAGTCTGTGCAGGGGATGCAGAGTCTTTCCCTAGTGTCCCAGGTCTGAATTCTAATGACCATCGTGTTGTTGGCCCACAATCAGCAACCAGTTGCAGTTCAACCTCCACCCACAGGGTAGCATGGATAGAAGTTCATAAGAAAGGTGGAGGCAAACTAGGAAGACATGACTCAAGGACATTCAATAAATAATATTAGGACAGAGAGACAGGATTATGATAACTTTTTGAAGAACTATTATTTCTTACAATTGGTCAAAGGAAGATCAAAGAATAGGAAGAGTTAGTATTATACATGCATTGCCAAATTGCAAAGCTCACATTTTAAAGGAAAAATAATTTAATCAACTGTTTCCATTTTCACTGGGTGGGTATACTATTATCACTTATTTCAAATATTTGTTATAGAGATGTACTCTGGTGGCCTAATGGTTTAGTTCACTGGGTACAGTCCACAAACATCCCAAGATTTCTGGTTCAAGATTAGGTCAGAGAAACAACCAAGATGAACAAAGCGCCTCTCTTCCTGCTTGCCTGCCTACTTACCTTCATTCTTGCCTGTACCTTTCCTTTAAAAAAAACTGGCAAACCCTGGTAGAGCAGTGGTTAGGTCAATTGCCTCCAAAGGAGTGCAGGCCACATATCCCTGGGTTTGTGTCCTGGGTTGAGAGGGAAACAATCAGTGTGTATAACTAAATGAAATTAAAATAAAAAATGGTCATCCTCTTTTCTCTTTTTGTCTGTCTGTCCACTCTCCTTCATGTCTAACTGGATTTGTCTTTTAAAAAAAATGTTATGAGAATATCAGTATTTTGAGTGTTTACTACTTACAGAACTCTGATGTGGTGTGATATCCACAAATGACACCTTCTTTTCTACAGGTGTTAAGCGTTGTCTTGGTTTAGGTGTTGGTGCCTAAGATAGAACAATATATCACACTGAATATGACAAACATACAATTTAGATAAGACTTCAATTGTATTCTCCCTTTTTTGGGACTATTTCTTAAATATTACAGAAAATTCAAAATAAATGTTACACACTGTAACAGATGTGGTAACAGAGGATGTTGGAGGTAGTCTTTGAACAACTTCTGACTCTTCTGTGCGTATGAAATTCCCTAAGTCTTCAGTTGTTATGGATCCACGTGGTGGAAGGTAAGAAAATTTCCACTTCATTGTAACATGGATGGTGCCTGCAGGTTGCCTTTTATGATCCAATAACTCAAATATTCCTGTCAGATTATAAAAATAATTTTAAGTAATGCTAGAATGAACTTTATTACCACAAGAATTAAAGAGCGAAGAGAACTACTCATGACTTAAAACAATCTTTTACTCGAAATTTAAATGAGTTTGAGAAAAAAATAAAGAAAGAAATATTCTCTCAAGCAGACTGCTTATATAAGGCCCCAACGATGATACTGATTTATAAATGGCAAAATTACCTCATAAATATTTTAATTCAGGGATTATTCAGAATTCTTATCCTTCCTCTAAGACATTTTCTGGGTTAAAGCTTAAGTATTAACCTTTACCTTGATTTGAATGCTTTGCATAAGACTTGTGTCAATAGAGAATACACTCAATATTCAAATTTCAGAAAATTTATATATCCAAAGATATTTATATTACTATATAGTTCTATTTTAATTTTGAATATATTTTACTAGCTCTTGTTAAATTACTAATAGCACAGCAAAAAGTTAGTAAGATAAGCAAATCACCCCAAATATACAGTACTAACAGAAAACTATCACCTAACTGAATCTACAATATTGAGTCAAAAATTTCCATCATTACATTAGATTTTTCAGTATGAAATATTATTGACTAGAAAAAAAACCCTGTATTTCAAGCATAAATTAGGGGTATCCTTTACTTGAACCTCAAATGTCTGAGATTTTTTTTAATGGCTGACTGGGAAAGAAGAAACAAAACAATTCTATACTTTAGTTAGAACAAAAGGATATAGGTGGAACAGGGTGACAAACTTCTATTACAGGCACAGTGGCACTTCCAGAATGGCTGAGTGAGGAGTTCAGTAAATCCTTTCCATATAAAACTATGTCAAGAGTGGACACAAATAACCATTTAAGTATACTGTAAATTGATTAAAGGAGTATAAAAAACTGAGAAGCATATTAAGAAAACCTAGTGAACCTCAGTAAGGACAGAAAAAGAACAGACTGCAGTGAGTTACGTGTATCAGTCTGAATGTGAGACTGGTAGACTGCCTGCTGTTGAATGTATTACTCAAGCCATACACTGACCCACAGGCAAAGGGTGGATGTCTACCAACTCAAGGTATTTAAGTACAACCTTTGCTAACCATGCTGGCCCTGGCTTAAAACTAAAAAAAGAATAAGGCAAAAAACAAACAAGCAAAGAAAAACTTAGCAGGGACATTAGTGGCAATAGTGAGGGAAAATATAATATTAATTCAGGCAAGTCATTAAACAAACAAAAAATAGTAAAAGTAGTGGAATGAGGGGAGAGTTAAAACTGAGAACTGTTCCACATAGTATTCTAAATGTCCAGGTTTGTTCTTTTTTAGCCCCCAGCCCTTGGTTTTGTACCCAGGTCTCTAGGCATTCCATGGCCAGCACCTTAGCTGCCTTAGCTGTCTGATCCACAGGGGTGCTACTAAATGTCCAGTTTTAAACAGCGACAAAATATTATGAGATATGCAAATAAATAGAAAAGCATGCTGCATAAACAAGAAAATAGCTATCAACAGACATTTTCTGATAACATCTAGATATTAGACGTCGCAGACATTAAAGACTTCAGAACAGCTATTATAAATATGTTTAAAATTTAAACTATGTTTATAGAATTTAAGGAAAGTATGACAATGACTTTAAAAACAGAGAATACTGAGAAACAACCAAACAAGAGAACTATATAGGAATTCTATAGTTGTAAGTACAATTACTGACACAAAATAATTCAACTGAGGATTTAATAGAACATTTGAGCTGGGAGAAGAAAGAATTAATGAACTTAAAGAATGATCAATAGAGATTATCCAATCTGATGAAGGAAAATAAACAGAGCACAGAGGTCTTGTGCTTCAGAGACTTGGGACACCATTAACCATGTAATTATAGGTGTATAGTCAAAGAAGGGGAAGTAAGGGTAGGAAAAATAATTGAAGAAATAATGGCAGAAAATTCACCAAATCTGACATATAACAGTACCCACACATAAAAAGGCTCAACAAATTGTAAGTAGTAAGTACAGTGGATTCCACATTTGTTTGAACTGTTCAAAACCAATAAATAAGTAAAAACTGAAATAGTATCAAGTACAAGGGAACCAAAGTAAGATTAACTGTTGACTTTCTCATGAGAAATAATGGATGCCAGAAGTCAGTTATCTAATGTTCTCAAAACATTAAAAAAAATCAACAACACACACACACACACACACACACACACACACACTCACACACAAAACTGATGACCAAGGATATTTTATGCAGAAAGATTATCCTTCAAAGAATCAAGGTAAAATAAAGATGGAGAGAATTCACTGCCAGCAGACCTGACTTACAAGATATATTAAAGCAAGTTCTTTAGGCTGAAAGGTAACTCAAATCAACACAAAGGTATATAGGCCAATAAAGGTAATTATATGGGTAATTATAAAAGGCAATATAAATATAAATTTATCCTCATTTCGTTTCTTAACTGATTTAAAAACGTGACATAAAAATAATTATAAAAATACTTTGTTGGACAGAATATATAAAGATAAAAAATGACAACAGTACAAAGGAAGGGGAGGAAATGGAGTTATATTGGCAAAAGAAAATGAAGATTACTTACAAATAGATATTTCTATAAAATATTTACGGTATTGAGGTATGATTTAGATTTGTTTTTACAGTTTCATAGATTTAAGAAATGGGCTTACCTGAGATATACCTGTCATGTGCCAGTGAAATCAGAGGCACATTGACTTTTCCTATGTATATATTCTCCTGGGTATCACTATCATCAAACACATAAAAACTCAGAGACTCTGACTTAAGGTATCGATCCAAATCCACATTCATTGGCACTGGGAAACACATATGATCATCAAAGTGTGGATCACTGCTACTGGGAATGATGGCTGTATCATGGTCTGCAAAATCAAAAAACTTGTACACAGCATATGGGTGTGGCTGAAGGTGACTTGCTTGGGACTTCAGGTGGTTGCAACATCTTATTGTAATATGAAGTTCATTTAAGTTGCCATCTGTGGAATCTGTAGAAGTGAGCTGAGCAGTTTTGGGTGCTTGCTGACTTAACTGGAAAAATACACATATTTATATTATAGTAATAATACAATTAAATGATAAACAGCAGCCACCAACCCCCAAACAAAATAATTTTGTAAATGCACAAAATGCTGAATTTCTCAGTAAAAGTCCCCACATTCTTATTCAACTCCAACTCTGTGAACAGTTGATACTATGCTATTAGCAACAAACAGAAGACTGGGTGCGAGATTGCTATTAAATAAAACCAAACAAAACCAAGAAAAAAATTGATCTGATGTTCTTTGATGGAGCTCACCCATTCTGTGGTATCTGTCATGGCTCTCATCCTGCACCAATGGGGTTTGCAGACAAGGCCAAGATTAGTTAGTATGTCAAAGTTCAACAGCTATAAGAACGAGAGAACAGAGCCAGAAATAAAACTGGAGGGGATAAAAAGCCCGGCCTGGGAGAGCATTTCAGATGAGGGAAGGAGCAAATGGAGTTATTATTAGGCCAAGCTAAAAACTACTCTACTAGGTAGGTCCCTTTTGGAATGATTAACTCAGGAAGCTGGTGCACAGTATTTTATCAATTACACTGATGGTTATGCCTACAATAGCTAATGTGAAGAAATGCTAGTGTTCCAGTGCCTGGTTTAGTTTACTGCTGGAGAATTCTTTACTTCCACAAATGAACCCTCTTTCACTGCATTTCTGAAATTTCATTGAGCACCTGGCATGTCTGATGCCAGAAAAGTTTATTGGAGAAAGGAAAATAGAAGCAGTTAGAATCTTCTTAGTGGAGACATCCTGTGGTATGGAGAGGGGGCCTCGGAATCTCAACACTGCTTTCCCAGGGCTAGCTTGCATTCAGCTATGGTTGGCTGAGGGGAATGATTTAAAAAAAAAAAAAACACATCCCTTGTGCTTCTCTCTCCAAACCTACCCACAAAGGCTGAAATTCCAACAGTAAATGACTCATTCAAGCCAGAAACCAGGATAAAAAACTTTAAACTACAAAACTAAATAATCTGGTCTATTTCAAATATTCTTTTTCATAACAGCATTTCCTCAAATGTGTTTTAAAGAATACTAGTCCAGAAAGATGATTTCTGGGAAACAGATGCCATTCTTTCTTAAATTAGGGAATCAGTGTAATATTAGTCATGGTTCTTTAACTGAAAGTTATAGAGACTAATTCCATCTAACAAATACAACAAAAAAGATAAAACTGCATAGAATTCCTCCTCCTCCTCCCTCTACACACACACACCACACACACACACACACACACACACACACACACACACAAGTGCATGTAAAAACTGATGAAGCCTAAACTAGGCTTGTAATCTAGTAAATATTATTATGCCAATGTCCATTTTCTAGTCTTGATACTGTACTATTGTTATATAGATGTTATAATTGGGAGGAGCTGGGTAAAGGACATGCAGGACTGACTTCTACTATTTTTGCTACTCCTGTAAATCTCTGATTATTTTAAAATAAAAAGGAAAACAAACGGACAACCCACTTGATGGCTGTGAAAGAAAATGATTTCAGTTTAAAGTATAACAAAGAAATGATATAAAATTTCTGTGTCATACAGGAGGCTTAAAGCTAAATAAGCTTACCCATTGCATTTGTTCTTGGCCCTTAAAATTTGATGTTATATATCCCAAAGCCTTTGCCCGTTCCCGATAAAGTCGAATTGCTTGATCCATGGGAACTCTTAATCGGAACCAGTACTCCACTGTGCCAAAATCTGGGATGTCTCCTTTGGTTCCTGCAAATCAATCCATAAATAACCATCAAGAGAATCCTATAAATGAAAATGCATTATCAACAAAAAAATACATCAGTGGAATTATGCATTAAAACTATAAATGTTATATGATAAAATATGACTTGCACAAATGATGTGATTGGCAAATAACAAAGATGAAGAAAATAAAGTTACTTCAGCAAGTGTGAGTTTTCACTGTACATTAAATATTATTGAAGGGGTGCCCCCTTGTGGCTCAGGCAGCTGAGATGCTGGTGTGTGGACCACAGAGAGCTCGCCTGGGGTCAGGGTGAAACAATGAAATATACAACCAAACAAGTATAAAGATGTTCCTTCCTCCTCTTCCTTCTGCTCTTTAAAAAAATTATTAAAGAACTATGTCAAACTATGTTTGCCATACTTCAAATTTATACAATCTGAAGCAAATACTCCAGATTCCTTTTGATGCTTCAGTGTCTTTTTTTTTAAAACAAATTCCATTCTATGTGTCTGACAGATTTAATATGAAACCTGAAAATTATAATCTAACTTTCAAGAAATTTTAGATGGCTTCCCACATCTCTACTGTCACAAGTATAGGGGGAAATGCCATAGCTATGCCAAGTCTATACTTTATGACTATACCCTTGTATGATGTTTTCTCTGCATACCTTCAGTACTCCTTTCAACTCAGGAAGCTCTTCATCTCTCTTCCTCTGGAAATATTTCCTCTATGCTCATTGGAGATTAGGAGCTCCATACTTATTTCACACAAAAGGAGGCTATGTCCTCAGTAGGGCATTGGTTATTTTGCCATAATTGTTCACCACCCTTCTTTCACCAGACTTTAAGTTTCTTAAAGGCAAAGGCTATGTTTTCCACTGATATATTCTTACCAGAGGGACTAGTACATAGTAGGCATTCAGTATCTGAGGAATAGTGAATATTCTCTGTATCAAATTTCCAGGGCATGCCCTGGTGGCTCAGGCACTAAGCCAAGATAGGACCTGGGTTTGTTATCTGGACCGGAGGGCAACAACCAAAATGAATAAATGAATGAACAAACAAATAAATAAATAATACTTCTTTCTCCTCTCCCTTACTTCCTTCTTGCTTTCTTTCCTACTAAAATTTTTTTGATGAATGTACTATAATTGTTTAATCAAACAATGGAATCGATATGATAAATAAACATTTGTACTATAAGCTTTAAAAAAATAATAGCTATTGTACCAACATCAATGACATTTAAGATAGTTCGCCCGTGGGCTGTTTTAATTAGAGAATGATGTCCTACATTAAAGACATCTTGAATCTGCAAGAAAAGATACTAATAAAGAATATCACATTTATACAGACATGCACACACACAAATCAGTGACTGATTCAAGCATTCAAAACTTGTAAGACTGTACTTACCAACCAAACTTGCTGTGCTAAATATTCGACCCTGTTTTTCTAGAATTTCGTGGAATCTTAATTGACACGCTGCAATTGTTTCATAATCTGTGCTGTAAGCTTGGTGGACCTCAAGTGTGACAGTATTCTTTTGAATATATTGCAAAAATAAGTCATTAACGTGAACAAGATACTGAGAAGTGAAGTTATATTCTGGGTGACGGCCTCGCACAATGGGAGTTGTCTGCAGTTCAAAATCATAGAAAGCATAAGTACAGAAAGTGACAAGCTCTTTATCTCCAGATGTCTGCAAAACTTCAGAAGAAAAGGTTACTTTGTTGATACGGATTTCAAATAGGTTTTCCCCTCGTTCTAAGTGAACAGTTTCATCAAATTCATCAACAGAGTCATCTGGCATAATTTCTGGTTTAAATTTGTACTGTTTGGTGCCATAGGCAATATCCTTTAATTGCGCTGCAAGAAAAGATACACAGTTTAGAGATTTTTAAATATTGACATATGAAGATATACAAACTGGCTTTTAAAGTTGTATGAAGCCTGAGTGCTTTGGTGAATAGTCTCAATCTTACATTCAATGACTAAATTGTTTTTTTGTAAATAATATTGCATTTTACAGAAATTCATTTGCTTTGACAGCACTTATTAAGCAACAAAAATTACAACTTAAGTTGAATGTAATACAGACTATACTAGGGGGTAAAAAAGGAAAAGAGAAACAAAAGGCCTTTGGAAGAGGTAAATACTTAAATATCTACTGATGTGCTTGCTCTATCTTCTCTACTATAATGTCAATTTCTCTTCCTCATTGGTGCCTTTTCTTTAGCTTATTAAAATATCTACTTGTCTATACCAGGGGTGATAAATGTTTATTATTTAATTATGGTAATGGTTTCAGAGGTATACACAGGTCAAAACTCACCAAACTGTTCACTTTAAATATGTACAATATGGCATGCACTGGTGGAGTAGTGGTTGGGTCAGTTGCTAACCGAAGGAGCATAGGTCACATACCTGAGGTCAAGGCCTGGACGCAGAGAGGAGAGGGAAGCACAACTAGCGTCAACAACTAAATATGAATCAAATCAATGCTGCTTCCTCCTCTCTTCCTGCCTGCCTGCATACTTGCCTTCATTCCTGTCTGTACCTTTTCTTTAAAAAAAGTATGCTAATTATACTTCTATCAAGTTGCTTTTTAAAAGATATATATATCTTTCAGACACATTTCCCCACATGGTACATCCATATTTCTAGAAAGAGTAATGCATACTTTTCTTTAATTCCTAATCTAAAAGATATTCCTCAACCTCCTATAAAACAGCAGAGGCCTTATATTTCCTGTGAAACGACTTTGGAAAAGGTTGTGAACTTTTGGTTCTATACTGATTTCTTTGCTTCACTGATATGGGTGACCACTTTTTCTTTTGTGAATATCTGTCCCGTGGCTTCTAGGTCATTGCCTGCTTCTCTTCCTATCTCTCATTATTCTCAAAGAGTTTCTCTTTATTTTGCTAGCTTGATGGCGTTCTCTTTTCATCCTTTCTTAGTCTTAGATCATCCCCTTTTATGATTTCTGCTATTATCAATATACTGAAGACCTCCATATATTTCTATTTCTAATTCAGTCTCTTTCTTGAATTGCAGACCCACATATCTAATGGCTTGCTTAGTCCTCTAGTTAGAGATCCCCAAGGTACATAAATCTCAATGTATCAAAATAAAATGTATCATATTCTCTCTCAGTTGTTTCTGTATTCTGAATATAACCAAAGGGTTTGCACTCATCTAGTTTCCTCAGCTAGACAGCAGTCTTCCCTGTTTCTTTTTCCTTTTAGTCTCTCCTTATCAATAGTCACTACTGTTCAACACTATTATCCCTTTCTTCTCTCTCTCTACTGACACTATCCCTTCCTTACTCCCTAGCTTATTATTGAACTCAGTCCTTCCTTCAGATCTTACTCATTCTTCCCAATACCCATCACATAATTTTCAAAATGTACTCTATTTTGGCAATTCCTTAGTGGGTCTCTAGGTTCAAATTCTTTAGGGCTTTCATTTGTTCTTTCCAGACCTACCTTTGTGTTCTCCTCCCTTCACTTCCAGGCAGATGGACTCCTATCTCGAGTAAATGGTTGTGCCACAGGTAGGGTATTTTTACTTGCCTCATCTGTTGCCTTGAATGCCTTTCATTGCCTTTACTTAGTGGTGAATTCTGTCATCTTAAAAGACTCCAACCTGACTGTGTGGAGTCTGCCTTGAATCTTCAGGTCTAAATAGGCATTCTCTCTTGTGTTTCCTTGGTACCTTTGATATTTTCTTAGCTTCACACTCATCATGGCAAAGTTTAACTATTTACTCATTCACATCTCATAAGTTCTTTGATGGTGGTGCTGAAGATTTTTTCCTATTTGTATTCCACTGCCTAGCACTTTTCTTAGGAGGTATTAGGGGCTTGGTCATGTTTATAAAATGAATCAAAGGAGTTAGGGGACAGATAAAATATACTGGCAAAAATTTAGTAAGACTTGTAAGGAATGAAAATCCCAAACTCTGTGATCTCCCTTTTATTCAGGAAAATTCCATTAAGCAAATTTTATTGAGTACTACTTGAAATAAAAGGTACACACTGCTCTCTGACTTTTGGAAAATTCTGTTCAGTTGGATAAAGATATTTGTTGAGCCCTTCTGCTCAGAGCAATTGTTCTCAAAGTGCAGTTACAGAAGCCCCGCGGGTCCCTGAAACTTTTGGAAGTCTTTGAGGTCAAAATTATTTTAAAAATAATACTAAGATATTATTTAACTTTTTCATTCTTATTCTCTTCCAAGTGTATTAATGAGTTTCCCAGAATTTACATGATGTGTTATCAGAACAGACTGAATGCAGAAGCAGATATAAAAAATTCAGCTGTTTTCTATTATAAGCCAACCATTTAAAAGATTTGCAAAAGTCAGTTAAATTTTTTTAAAATTAAAACAATATTTTAACATCTCATGATCATTTTTCCATTTAAAAAAAGTATTTATCTGAACATAAGTCAACCTGTTGAGACGTTGCAGGGATTGGAAACAACCATATACCCTTTCTCTACATTTACCAATGACCATTTTGACCTTTGTGATCTGATTCTCTTTCTTTCTTTCCTTTCTCTTTATATGAATGCACACACATACCTGCATATGAAAAATATGCATTCTTTCCTAAATGTGGTTTCACTATTGCCTTTTTTTTTTTTGGCATGGAAAATATAACTTTAAAAAGTAATGCAATGCAACGTTAACATGTAATGGGTTTATTATATTTTTAGCATGATTTAAATATTAAAAATTGTTTCACTCTTAACTCCTAGTGCTATAAATATCCTAACTTGTCTATATAAACAAAAGACTTTTGTGATGCTCAGTCATTTTTTGTTAAAAAGAACTTTTTGAAGGAAAGGTGCAGGCAGGAATGCAGGTGAGTAGGCTGGCAGGCATGGGGAGGAGGAAGAAGCATTTTTTAATTTATTTTGTTGTTTATCTTAGTTGTTCACTCAGTCCCAGGATGCAAACCAGGACCTCAGGATGTATGTGGACGCACCCAACTGCTGCTCCACGAGGGCGCGCCTGTTCTCAATAATTTTTAAGATTGTAACATAACTGCTGGTAGAGATCCTTGAATAAATTAAACACTGTGTGTCAAGAAACATGAAAGACAGTCTAAGTACTTATTGTAGGCCTTACATTGCAATCACGGAGAATATGCAAAACTCCCACAGGGAAGAACACGTCTACAATGTAATCCCAAAACATCTTTTTTGAGCACATATAAGAAGAAAAGTGTCAAGTCCTGGGGTAGTGGTAGTATAGTCTTGCTCCTGCATCTGAAGCACTTGGAGTTATTTCTGAATATACAGAATCATGGGTCCCAGAATCTCTAGGGGAAGAATCAAGAAAACTACTTTCTATACCAGTTCCCTGGGTGAGTTTCTTACTTGTCAAAGTCAGGAAACTACTCCAAGGGCATTTCAAGAAGAGAAATGGCTAGGAACCCCACTGGGGCCAGCTTTGTGGCACTGGTGTGCCCTGAGTTAACTTTTGAAGTAGAGTAAGGTATATCCTAGAGTCAGTGGAGAGAAGAGGTTCAAGTGGACAGAAAAAGCTTGGAAGTGGAGCTGAGCAAGGTGAAAGTGACAGGGAGTAAACAGCCTTCTTTGGTTGAGATGCACAGCTTATTTAGAAGAGAATTTCGAAATGAAGCAGTTAAGTTTAGTCTGTGGTGCTTTAAAAGTACTTTGAAATCTTGCCTCTACCACTTAATTCAAAAAGCA
The DNA here is from genome assembly GCA_004363575.1 of Solenodon paradoxus. NCBI lineage: Eukaryota > Metazoa > Chordata > Mammalia > Eulipotyphla > Solenodontidae > Solenodon > Solenodon paradoxus. Next base: position 517,649 of record RJWH01000769.1, on the reverse strand, counting down.
GTAGGGAATTAGTAAAAATTTTTGAGTAGAAAAAAAATCAGATAAAAATAGCCTTTCTGGTAAATTATAGTTATAAGTTGGAAAAAACAGGGCAAAAAGAAACTGTGGCTGTAGATTTGAATGACATTTTCAACTTATAAAATCCCCTCCCCGAGTTACTGTGGACAAGTAATCGTGCACATGGTACCTTCTAGCTTCTGGATACGCGTGGCCCTGATATCAAGAAGATGAACATACTGCTCCATTTTGAGTTCGTAATCCTGCTGCAAATTTTCCATTTTCTGGGTCACTGCCTCAACTTCCATCTAAAGTAAGATATTTTAATAATTAGGATTAGTTGCATTATCATTTTATAAAAGAGTAGCTCTGGCTGAAGCATTTTCTAGATCCTAAGGATTCCAGGAGTTGTAAACCATGGTTTCCTGACCTCAAATAGTTTATAGTTTAGATGATCATGCTTGCCAAAGTTCATAAATCAGAAGTAAAATAAACAAAACTCCAGAATCCTTGTTATGGAAGTGATTTTCCTGTTTGGTAAAAGCTAATTTAACAGACAGTTGTGGCAGGACTTCAGGGTAACTATAACCCATTTGCAGAAAGTGTTAATACTAGTAAAGGTGAATTCAGCTACTGTTCTCTTAAAAATTTGTTTTTAAGTGATTTTTTCCAAGAACCTAGCTACAAGTCTAAATTCCAGGCATGTGGTAATACATGACAATAGATTATAACTGATGATAATGCATGATACTGATTAGAAAAGTAGAATTAGCAGAAAGCCTACCTTCCCGATTTAGTGTATTGTATTACCTGATAATCTTTATTAATTTTATGTTGCATAATTAGCATGTTTCTTGTCTTTTCTAGTTCTTGCACAGTCTCTGCATGAGTTGCTTGCAGCTCTCTCATTGAAAGTTCTAGATCTTTATTAATTTTGCTGTCTACTTTCTCTAAAAAGGAAAGGTCTCCATTTTTTTGTGATTTTTGAGTCTAAAATAAAAAAACGTTTTATTACTGAAACAAGAGTTTCTAAAATGTAATTATGTGAATCAATATAGATAGAGCAGGGAACAGTCATTAATTAAAAACAGTCATATTTCCATTTTCCATCAGGAATAAATCAGTCCTGATATAGAAAGTATATTTAGATAGATATTTGGAACAGTTACAGAGAAATAAAACAGTTTATTACTTCACCACATAAAAAAGAACCATGCACATTTACTTCTATTTCATTTGATTAGAATCTATACTGTGATGATCTAAAAGGAAAGAAATGCATTTCCTTATGTCTTCTTGTAAATAACAGAATATCCCAAAACTTGCAACTATCTTCTAGAAACTTTCATAATTCAATATTTCATTTAAGATAATAGAGTACATCAAGGTCTCTTAAGACAGAGATTGTTGATTAGTTTTATAGTGAGGCATGTAAAAATAAAATGCTTGTTACAGTTGAAGAACTTTAAATAAGAGTTTTTGAGGTCTACTTTAATGCAATTTTGATATCATTATGAAATATGTATATGCTGTAAGTAAATGTTACCTGACAACTCTCCTGAATAATTTATCCTCTAAGTATAAGAGTTACAGATAAGGGTCATCATTATGCTGAAACCGTTATATGTCGACATGAAATTCACGGTGAAGTTCAGAAAGTTACCTTTATAAGCAGGAGAGCTTCACTCAATTCATCAGCATTAATATCACTCTCCTGCAAAAGAGAGTAAGTAAAAGCTCACAGTAAGATATTAATGGAAAGTACAAGAGACATTCCAACTATGCAGATTATCCTTATGGAACACAAACTTGCCTGACACCATGAATTAATGACCTAAGTAAGAGAAACAGTACAATTCAGGATCTCATGGAATGTAAACTGTCTGATACCACAGATTACTATACTAAGTAATATACTTTTTCTTCCGTTTTGTAGCGTTATTCCCTAAAGAAGAAAATAGTCCATCCACACCATCCAGGCGGCCTAGCAATTAAGCTCATCACAGAGTGGCAAAGCCCACTTATATCCCAGCACCTGGGGTCATGACTGGGGGCCAGGGGAGATGGGAGGAACAACCACCAAGATAAAGTGCTTCTTCCTCCTCTCTTTCAGCCTTCAGGAGCGGGAGGGACAGGGGAGGGGGAGGGGAGGGAGAGGAGGGGGAGTGGGGAGAGAGAGAGAGAGAGAGAGAGGGAGGGCTTGTTCACCTGGCTGTAAAATGTCATGCGGTTTTTAAGTTCATCAAGTTGTTGCTTTTGTTCCAGATACTGTAACTGTAGTACTCTGTTTTCTTGCATGAGTTTCTCATTTTGGTCTTTAAAGTAAAGTCAACACAATTAGAAAGTTAAGTGAGAAAGAGGTATAAGATCACATTTTAAATTCATTTTATTCCTGATACACAGCAGCAGCCTGACCTAGTATTGTTCTGGTAGAGGAAACGGAGCTCATCCCCAGGCAGCAGGGGATGAGGAACAAATGAGCGCCATCATGTGTCTACCATATGATTCTCTTACTTATCAAAAACTTAAGTTTACAGTATTAATATAAGGAAATTGTGGCCTCTGGGACTTCAAAGGAACATTCTATCTAAAATACCTAAGAAAATAGGTTTTTAAATCTATGATTTTTACTTACTTGTTGAGGGTCCTGAAAAGCATGCAAAAATTTTTTTTTACTTTTAGTTTTTTTATTTGACTTTCTAGAATGTTCTTTTCCCAATTTAACTAATGCCTTATTAAAACAAGATGATTTCTTTGATAATAACTGAATCCATAATTTCAATCAACCACACTTTCAACAAATTTGTTAAGATAGGAGAAATAAAGTCTGTATCAATGATAATTCTTGTGCATTCTTTATTCACTGAGTTCATGCAATTCATCAGTACAACAGGGACTGAGCTCTTTGGTAAGAAATGGGGGTAGGTTATGCTCCTCTAGACATCCATTTGCTATGACCCACAATCAGGAGTACAGCTGTAGAGCTATAGAAGACTACAGTAAATTCATAAAAAGACTAATTTTTCACTCTGCATCAAACATGTTAAATTAAAAATAGTCATACTAGCCAGATAACAAATGTATTCGTTAGTTTCATGTTTTTAAGTGTTCTTTTCACTGGAGTTCATTGTGATCAAGTCCTTTGCTGGCTCCCAGCAGACCATCTCTAAACCCTGTCATCCAAAGCGTCTCTACTAATTTCATTGTACTCTCACAGATTTATGTTTAAGTCTTCAATTCAAGTTGTACATTTTTGTTTCCTTTTCTTAAAATAAATCAACATATTTGCCAAGAATTCTTTACATGAACGCATTTGCACACTGACTGCATTTTATACATAAATGTTTCTGACTTTTATTAACACTGTGTTCCCAAGACATAATTGTTACATGTAAGTAAAAATTATAAATTACACAGTTATGAATACATGGACTAAACATGGATGACTTTAGTATCATATATTCCCCAGCTAAACAAAAAGTAAAAAGAATAAGTTGTTACCCTACAGTATACAGGAACATTTTAACATCTAATATATAAATATTTTTATCTTATGAAAGGTTAAAAGGATAACACCTAATATTTAGGGAACTAAATGAAAGGATTTCAAATGTAAACAATACATGGAAATTTCAAAGGTAAAGGTGAAATACTTGTTTTTTAACTAAAAATTAGGATTAATAATAAATATAACATATTATGGGGTATATTTGGTTTTCGGTTAGCGAACAAAACTACGAAACCTTTTAGTTTATGCTTATTGGGTTAAGCATTCATATAGATTAAGTAACAAAAGAAGGTAAAAACAGTCAAAGATATAAAATCAAGGATAACAGAATGATATGTTAGTAGGTATAAATACACTTACACAAATATTTCTTCCTTTACAGATTTTTGTTTCAACAATTGTGTTACCATTTCATGAACATTTTTAAAATCAGGGCTTTACTAGTGGGAGAAGACAAACTGAATATCAGTAACTTTCTTTCTACTGAATTTTATGGAGATTTATCCACTATATTTTTCCTTTTGTAGACTGTTTATTGGGGGTAAAACTCCTGGATCTTTAAAAAGCACGGAGACACCATAGTTCAAAGAGGAAAAAGACTTGCTGAATTATAATATGAAAAATCAAAGCAACCTGCACAAGATGAAAAATAACCTTCTTACCTTATAATTTGACAAAAAGCAGGTTAAGCTAAACAGCATTTTATTCAAATGAGATAACATTTCACTCTTTTAAAATCATGTTCTTCAAGAGCACCATGGATAAGGAGAGTGCAGAGAACAATCCAACTAAACAATTTTCAGAGCTCCTCTGTGCTAATGTCTTCAGCTGTGATCAATATAACCATATGCATTATGCTGAATTATGCATTTCAGCTAAAGATAGAAAGGAACTTTCAAAAGCAGGCCTTTAAACACATGCGGTTAATTTAAGCATTAACCAAATGCAAGCTGCATTTACATATCTTTCCCCCACATATTCACACAATCTGAAACTAATTTGTACCTTGAATAAAGAGGTGAGTATTCTCTAAAAATAATTTGCCAGTTAGATGAATGACTATAAGAAGCCAGGGAAACATCTTCTGGCAAAGAACACTTGATACATGAAAAGGGAAATGTGTGAGAAACTTCAAAGAAAAATTAAACAATTTAAAATCTGTAATGCAAAGAGGAACTTTCTAAATGTGAAAAGACTTCCTTAAATAGACAATTTCAATTTTTTTGTTTGGTATTTCTCTGAGAAAATGGTTAAAGGCTCTAATATATATTTTTCTTAAAATCTAGTATACTATTTTGACAAACACACAAACTTAAATCATTAAGCCAGTAAATTTTAGGTACTGAAGGAAAACCAAAGTAACAGTTGCATTAAAAATATTCAGTTCTAGCAATTTTTCTAAAGAAATAATTGGACTAAAGTGTGAAGATTTCTATAGAAAGTTATTTATGATACTTAAAATAGCTGAAGCTATTTAAAAATTCAGTAAACATTTCGAGTATATGCTCACACTGGAAAACTATGCTAGCCACTGTAAATGATGATGATGTGGATTTATTTTGACATTCAAGCAGTGACTTCACAATATAGTAAATTAAAAAGCATGTTATAAAATATATACATACAGAAGCAATTCCAGAAGGATCTATCTATCTATCTATCTATAGCTCTACCTATCTATCTCTCTATATCTTGTGATTATCTTGAGGGTTGTGGGATTGAATGATTTTTAGAATTATTTGTTTTTGGGCTTTTTAATTTAATTGTCCATGAATTAGTTTTCTTATTCAAAAAAATCTAAAAAAGACACAAGAACCATAAACGATGTGGAATGGGTGGGTTGAGTTAAAATAGCTTAGCAATTGTATTTTCAGTAAATTTAAAGAACTTTCAGAATTAATTTAACAGTAGAAAGGGTTTTTTTAAAGACCACTCAGATTCTATTCCCTTAAGAAGTTTCTTTCCACAGACTAATTCAAATACCTAAAGATGGGAGTACTGGAATTCTTGATAGCTAGGGAAGTGGAGAAAGCACAGAAATAAGAAGGGCTATTTCATTTCACTTTCCTTTAGGAATGTTTTGGAAGAGAGGGACTATTATAGAACATGTCCATTTCAGTGAATGAGAATTTATCGAGCAACTACTAAACAAAGCATTCTGTTAGGTATTCAATACTGCACATTAAAACAAGGAACGTTTATCTTTCATAGAAAAACTTTTAAATAATTTCCTTGCAGAAATCATGTCAAATTATGTCATCTTTTACTCTACTCACAATCTTCTAGGGAAAAAACAATAAATCTTCTGTCATCAAATATAATCACTTGATGAATAAGTACTGCACACATGTGCTTCAGAGAAATTAAGAGCATTGATTAAAAGACGTGTTCTAATTTCAGACTTCTTTAAAACTAAAAAAAAGTCAAAACGTAATTTTAAAATGTTATCATTTATAAGATGCATTCCAATTCAAAGATGGCAAAAATGAGAAAAAAATCTTCTAGTTATGAAATATGGCACTGTGATCTAAATGAATAAAGCACTGGTGAGAAATGTTTTTGTTACTGATTTTGCATTTGATTTTTCAACATTTTCATGCAATTGATCGAGAAATGTTCAAAAGGGGTAACTAGTATCACATTATTTGTTTTATCTAGTGAATGAGCAAATAGCTACAACATTTGAAGCAAACAGTTCGCTGTCCTCATTGTACATTGTGAGTATATAATAAATATGTGTGCATATACAGTAAACAGGACATCTAAACTTAATGATAGTTATTTTACTTTTATGAGACAAGAAGAGTAAGATCTGTGACTCGTAACATGAAACTTATGAATTATTATTATTTTAGCATGGACATCTTTGACAAGCTGTCTGGTGTTTAAGTTCTTTGTCCCAGAGTAGAATTAGATATCTCATTATCAGAGACACGTTCTATCTTCAACCTACCAAAAGCAGCAAGAAACTACCTCCATCACTCTTCTCATACTGTTTGGTTTCTTTCCCTCCCTTGCACTTGCCATTACCTGACATGCCTCATATTTATTGAATTATTGTTGGCTTCCCCCTATTGAATTTGGGTGGTACAGGGAAGGGACTGTTTTGTTCATAGCATATGCCCAGAACGTAGAACAGTGTTTAGTATGTACTGGTGCTCAATAAATACTGTTGAATAGAGAGGCTCAAAATTTAGGAAAATGAAACAAGTTCAAGACAATATGAGTAAGAGTTAACTAAAAAAAAAATAATTCCTTCAGCATTTATGCTAGGCTGAGTCAAGGAAAATTTTGAGCAACCAATAAACTGATGAAAGTGACGGTATTAATACAGGCTGTATCCCCCGCAGATGCTCAAAAACAGGCAGCACCGTGTAAGTACTGACTGAGTCAGTGAATAAGGAATAACAAAGAGGTCTGAAATGAATAAGTTAGTAGCTGTTTTATATGTACCTCTTTCAGTTTTTAATCTGTCGAGGATTTCAGTTTTGTCTGTTAAATCAGATTTTAAGGCCGTCTCGAGTTGAGCAATCTGTACTTTCAGCTGCTGTTCTTTTAACTTCCATTGCTCTTCATGGGTAGCACCGAAGGCACTGCAAGACACACGTGACATGCAAGGAGAACTTGGAAATCAGCTTCACCCGAAAATAATAAAGAGAAAAGCTTTTAGTGGCACAGAGACCACTGTCATCATGTCTTAGGAATTAAGTAAACATATGCTGGTCTGCTGCTGTTGAAACCAAGGCGCCTTTCGCAGGCTGCGGTTAGGGAACATGAAAGAGTTTGTGGGATGAGCAAAGGAACTGGCCTTAATTTAGAGCTCTAAAGTCAGAAAAGTTGGCAGTATGCAGCTTTTGTGGGACTGGTAAAGGAATTCAGATACTGTACATACTCCAAAGGAATTCACAAATCCAAACCTCAGCAATTGACAACGAACCAAATCATTCTCTTCCACCCACAAACCCTCTTATTAGAGAGAAGAGGGACCTCCACCTGAATCAATTTTATATTCTGAAACTATGATAACAACACATTCATAACTGGCCAGAAAATGGTAGCAATTGAACTGTAAAGCAGATTTTCTGATACTAGGTGATACTGCAACTTTTATCCTAAAAAACAAAAAGGATGGTGTGACTTGGTGGAGCAGTGGTTAGGTCCCCTGCCTCTGGCTGAATGCAGTCCACATATATCCCAAGGACCCAGGTTTGCATTGTGGGGCTGGTGGGAATAACCAAGATGAACTACTAAATGAAACAAATAAAATGCTTCTTCCTCATCTTTCTTCCTGCCTGCCTATTCACCTTCATTTTTGCCTGCACCTTTCCTTAAAAAAAAAAAAAAAAACCCCAAAAACCAAAAGTTATCAGGCTAAGAACAGTTTTACTTATAACAGATAACTGGGATGAAAATCTAAGAAGGAAACCCTGGTAAAACTTTTATTAACAATTAGAATATTCCTCAAAAAAAAGCATAGCAGTTTATTGTTAACATCTACTAATGATCAAGACCCAGAATACTGGAAGAACCAGTTGGAAAATAAATGGTAGGCAGAGGATTTACACTAAACATTCATTTACACCAGAGGTTCACAAGTGCTGGTCTAAACTAAACATTAGTGTTAGATCAGTTGCACTAAGAACACTGAGGGAAATTAAAAAATGAAGATCTTCGGGCCCAGGAATTCACATTTTTATAAAGCTGCCCAGGTGATAGCCAGGTTTTCGAAAAACTGATCTTGATTCCTTATCTCAGCAGAAAACTATTATCTGTGAAGCACGATATGACTGAATAATTATCAGCAGCTTTGACCCTTCTACTTTTTCTGTCATAAAGCAGATTATTTTATTTTTTGCCAACCCAACTTTACCTTATACTTACTTAAAACCTAGTAAATGAAACAAAAATGAAAACACTCTGACTTTGTACTGATGAAGTAAAAAGAAAAGAAACAGTGAAAATTGCCCTTGATGTTACTTTTAGTTACTCATAAGGTTTTATTCCAAAAGAGATACCTTTCTGGGAGGCAAAGCATTCGAAAGAGCAAAAACTGTTTATTCACTTTGCATGTTGAATGTTTTCATTGCATTTAAAATAACATGGCCTTAAGTAATAAATGGAGTTCTAGAAGTTTCTCTAGAGATCACATCTGTTTCTTTTATCAATGTTCTCATTTCACATATGGAACTTTAAAAAAATGCATGGACCTGATATCCCCACATTTTAAATTAATTTTATCAAAGGTATAATTAAATCCTATAAATTCAAATAAAACATGAATTTAATATACTCAAATAAAGACTATTCCTTTACATTTTCATTTCAAAATGAATAACAAATGCAATTTTGTATCTGGTTAAGTTATACACTCCAAATGCATACATATATATATATATATATATATATGCATGCGAGTGTGTGTGTGTCTTATTATTAAAGACATGTATTACCCGGAAAAAAATTAGCATGATGAAATGGGCACAACCATACAATATATCAGACGCCAAAAATTAGAAACAGTAGTGTTCCAATAGCATTAGTACCAGCAAAAGATCACCAACAGTTAATCTGGCAGAAACATCAGAAGCTGTATGTGTTTAAATTAAGAACAATTTAGCAGCCTGGTTTTTCCAAACCCACAAAATACTAGTGTAAATCAGCATAAGTCAATCTGAATTTAGTCCACTGCTATCTTCCCTCTAAATTTAGGATTACATTCCACTGGAGTTTCATGAGGAATTCCTTTTGAATTTACTGTATTCCTCTATGCTTAGAGCCATCTGTGTAACTATAAATGGTGAACCACATCTGGCTCCATTTTCTTGGTAAAGGCTGTGTACATGATTAAATCTGCATATGAGAACAGTCTTTGAGAACCTTTTATTCATGAAAAGTCTTTGTATATTGCCTACAGTGACAGCCGAGGGGGATCAGCGTTGGTCTTTGAGCAGAATGCATTGTGATAGTAGGTAGGAGTGACAAAATGCCACTCTGCAGTGTAATGCCACTCAGTGCCGGTGGCCACTGACCTGTGCACTGTCAGTCACAGGTCAGCATACTGTAAATATACACCCTTGACCAACAATACAAGACCAAAATAAGAGCTGAAGAATTCATCTCCACCCTAAGGTTTTGTTTTTTTTTTCACAGAAGAAATTGCAATTATTACAATTTCAAGGACATTCTAATATGTAAGGTAGGAAAGAAGAAATTCTAAGTCATCCACCAAGAAATCCAGAGGTACTTTAATTAAGGCTTAATGAAAAGTAAATATATGTTTATATTGTGATATTTCACTTACTAAAGGGAAAATGATATGCCAAGTGTAAATAACTTTAAGAAAGGTGCTCAAAATTGATCAGATGTGTCTTCATGATTCCTACAAAACTGAATGGCACAGGTGCTCATTTTACAGAAATGGAATACAGAGAATCTATGGGAGGTCAGCAGCGGTCCTTTGAAATGTGTATATCAGATGACTTTTACATTGTAAAAAATTGATTTATCCAATTCTTAAAATGGTTAATATCTTAAAAAACTAGACCAACATTAAAAAAAACAATAACCTGAAACAGGCATTAGATTAGTCTCTCTTGGAATTAATGCTTCAAAATAACTTTTAACAGATTCTCTCAACCCAATTTCAAAGTGACTGAAATGAATAATTGGGGTGGAGGTTGGGATAGGGTTTGGGGAATGGGGTGGGGTGTAGGCAGATGGGGAGTTTCCAAAGAGGTAGTGAAACCTACATTTTGCTTTGTTTCCCAGGTGATTTGTACATATTATAGTTGAAGGACTACTGCACTCATCAGTCATATCACCCTAAAACTACATTAACTTCAAAAATGGGGCATAGCTTTCCTACATTATAGCATAGAGTTTCTCTCTGACCAAACAGATTTAATTGCAAAAAATTTATTCTGAATTTTTAAATTGAAGATTTCTTAAAGTTACATTTCTTTCTTGGCATTGTATCAACAGTTTTAGCATATTAAAAAAGGCTCATACCAAATACTAACATGAGGGTTTTATCTTACCAGATCATTCTCTAATATGTCATATGTCAAGTAATAAACACATTCAAAATTTCATTTGAAAAAGGAAGATGAGAATGCAATCTGCAAATCATATTTTTCTCCTGAAAACTAGCCAATTTTGAATAACAAACAAATGCTCTCCTATTTTAAAACATGCTATCACTATGACTAACCAAACGGAGTTTATATAATTTTTGATGAACATTAGTTGTTGGCAATAATGAATAACAGTTTCATGAAACACAAGAGCTGTAAAGAGTCTTATTGATAATGTTGAGTTTTGAAGAGCCTCTCCAACTATGCTTCTATAAACAAATATTTTAAAAAATTTGTATTTTAAGAATTTTATAGTTTATGAACAATCATGTGTACTTACTGGGTTTTGGGCTTAAGGAACATTAATTTTATTTTGACACTAAATGTTCTGATAGTCATTACACATATTTAGCTTCCATACATCTCACACAAAATTCAAGTGTACGTACATCATGAAGTCTGTTTCTAATGTGACAGGAAAAAAATGTAGCTGAAGCATAAAACACTGAAAAAGGCCTTCAAAATCAGATTTACACTCTTAGATCATCTTCTAATATGGAAAGATAAAGTTTCATGGTAATAAAGTAACCATGAGAAAAATATGTCTCAGAAAATTCAGTTTATGCATTATTCCCAGTTAAGCTTAATGCTTTTTTTAATTCCAAGAAAGTCAGTTCAGTAAATTCTCAAATTGGTAGAAGTAGAAAGGCTTAAGATTTGAGTATATGGCACTGACTTTCTTATATTTAGACCATGTAAAATTATTTGAAATTACAAGATGTCGAAGATAAGTCAATAAAAATTTTTGAATTTATGACAATTCCGTTAGTCCATGAATGTTTCCCTTTCACATACACAGTTTTCCAAAGCAATTAAAATCATAAAGGTAGTAAAGAACAGGGGAAAAATTCAAGTTTTAGAGTTAGAAGAACAGGATTTTAGTTCTGTTCTAGAGTCTTAGCAATGCTGTATGACTCACATAAGTCTTTTAATTTTTTTGAGACTCAATTCTCTCATAATAGGATGCTGTGCATTCTGTAGTCTGAAATTTGATATAAACCTATGTATTGTTCTAGGGAGACAAAAGTCTACTTAGAAGGAATAATAGATGTTTTGGGTATAATTAATCAGGGCTGATGAAAAGGTACTAGAACAAAGCACAAGGGTCAAATGACCTGGAAGGAGGTGCAAGGCAAATCTCATGCAGTGATTTTTAGATAGTGTATCGTTGCTGGAGAGCCCTAGATATTCTAACTGATATTTGAACCTAATTATTGGTAATCTTTAATATAATGCAAGTAATAGCCATTATGCAAAATAATCAACAGTAGCAGATAAACAATATAGATGATTCTTACCACTGGAATAATGCCTAAAATTAATTTAGGTATCTTTTCAAAGTAAACTGAAATAAAAGCCTATCCCTATACTCTTCAGGTATTATTTAAATTACAAAGAGCATATTTAGTTTCAAAACATAAAACACAGTTAAAAACCTAAACATTTATCTGTAGAACAGGTGATATTTCCATATTTCAATAATCACCAACAGAAATAACTGTTAAATATCAATCTTAGATATATAATTCAATATATATAAAATTTGCTTTCATGTAGCCCTTTACTTATTATTTATCAGCACTGTATACTGAAAACACTTAAAACACACGCACGCAGACACATAATCTTTATCACTTAACTAAATTTAGCTGTGGAGTATATATTTTTTCCTAATATTACTAAGGGATACATTTTAAAAATACCCTAATTATAAAGCAGATTAAGAAACGAAATTAAAGCAGCTCTTTAAAATTTATCTTGTGATAAAGATGCTTGTGTTCTCTTTATAAGTGAGTACCTTTGCTTGTCACTAACAGAATCACTCAATTAACAGGCTGGGTAGTCAAGTGTGTTATGTGGGGCTTGGTGAGAGATCGAAAGAGGCTCGAGTACAAGATCTTTTACTTCATAGTTTTAAGAATGTGGTCAAGTTACTTACTTCTGTTTATCTTCATTGCCTGTAAAACAGGCATTTATAAAACCTCCATTTCAAGATTGTTTCTGTGGAATTCTTAATAATGCATGCAGACTATTTAGCACAGTGCCGGAAAGCTTATAGTTTGTGTTTAATAAATGACAGCAGTTGTTAATGGCAATAAAGAGATATAATTTTCATAGTAATAGACAACGCTCCGTTTAAAGAAAGGTCTTATTACCAATCCCACCAAAATTTTATATTTCTTTTATAATATATGTCTGTATGTACATATGTATACATGTATTTATACATACACATATATACATATATATTTCTTGCTATCCTCCATTGCCAATTTTTAAGTTAATATTAGATTTTCTGGCGTCCAATGCTTTGATATAAAAGATCTCAAAGAAGGGCATGCTCTAGTGGTCTAGTACACCCTGGGAGTGGTCCCACATGTCCCAAGATCCTGAGTTCAAGACCCCGGCTGGGAGCAATGACCAATGTGAATAACTAAGGAAAAATTAAAAAAGGGTTTCCCTCCTCCTCCTCCTCTCTCCTCCTGCATGCCTGCCTACTCTCCTTCATACCTGCCTGTACTTTTCCTCAAGAAAAAAAAAACAAAACCAAAAACCTCAAACGAAAGAATAAGAGTACTTAGAATCATTATTTACCTGTTATAAAGTTTATCATAGTTTTCCTTTAAAAGCTCCCGTTCCTTTTCTAAATCATTAATTCTTTCCTGTAGCTAAAATGAAAAGAAAATGACACAGTAGGTGATTATCATATAAAACCACAGGGGGGTAAACAAATATGAGAAGAAACTAACATGTTTCAGAGACCGATTTCTAAATTGCAGCTGCTCACTAGGCCACTCGCATTGTCTGTATTTAATTAAGCACTGATTTTTTCAAAGTTGTTAAAAAAACATGAAATTAATATTTCTGTTTTAATTTAGTGGAAATGTATGCATTGCTTTACAGCAACATGTGCCAGAACTCAATAAAGAATGTGTTAAAAGCTTGCTGTTGAGTCTGGGGAAACATAATATTTTTTACTTTCCTCCCTGATGAATTCCATCATTATATTCATTTTATATTAATTTCTAATTGGCTCATAAAGAGTAAAAGGATTAACTTTTATTTTGGTTTATGGTTCAAACAAATTGTATTGGTTACTATTTACTCTGAAGACACACTTTTCTCGAGTTACCTGGAATTTACAAAGCACCAGAAGCACATCCTACAAATAAATAAATGGACACAGCTGTCTACCTTGTTTTATCACAATAAATAATATCCTTTGAAATATGGGGCAATAATTATATCTTTATGACTAAGGTCTAGCTTTTCTGTATTTAATCCTAGTATTTATTTGGAAGTATTTTGTAGTTACAACCTTCCCATGATCAGAGCGCTCTTAAAATTCATTTCCATGATCAAAATTCTCTTTTGGTGCTGGTTTGAGACACAGTAAAAGATTCTTCCAATATGAGAACAGAATGTAGGCATCTTATTTCCTTTCCATTCTCCTTAAGAACAAGTTAACAGACTATAGAAAAAGACTGTGCTGCTGCGCCCTGGTGGAGCAGCCATTAGGTCACCCTTCTCCAGCTGATTACAGGCCACACACATCCCAAGGACCCAGGGTTTGCGTCCTGGTGCGCGGGGTAACCAAGATGAACAAGTAAGTAAAAATAAATAAAAACTGCTTCTTTCTCCACTCGCTTCCTGCCTACACCTTTCCTTTAAAAAAAGAAAAAGAACAAAAAGAAAAGAAAAAGATTGCACTCGCTAAGTGGAGACATAAGTAGCAACAGTAAGAGGAAAGAGGAATATTCAAACAAATTCCTAGAAAAAAAAAAGATAATTTTACAAAATTGCTGATGTTGCAGAGCAGAACATCCTTATCCTCACAAATAGACCTATTTCTATAATTTTTTGGTAAATCAAATGACTAATAAGGTGTTAAGGTTGAGAAAGTTAAGCTCCACAGGTAATGTGGTATCCGTATCAATTTCCTTTTTCCTCAAGTATTGCAATCTCATATGTAAATCATGGATCTCAGCACATTCGCAAATATTTTAACGAACAGCAAATGTTTACTCTGTACATAAAACACTAATGACTATATTTTGCTTGCTCAAAGCTCCATACATGTAGCGTAGAATTTTAAAAGAAATCTGCTATTTAGAATGTCTCTGTTACTTCTCAAAACAGTTATAGATAAAATTTAATGCAAAGGATGGATAAACTCTTTGGGAATTTACCTCTTCTAGTCTTCTTTCAGAAAATGTCATGGAATGTAATTGTTTCTCAAGACTGCAGCATTTTAAGCGCTGCTCTTTAAGTTGCATATTTAGCTCTTCTCCATTTGCCATCAAGGCATCATGGCTGATCCTTAGAGTTTTTTGCTTCTAAAAAAACAGAAAGAAAAAAATCTTTTCAAAATTACCTTAGGATCCTGCTTTGAATAAATGATCAAAATCCTATAAATCAATTTAATCCTGAAATTCACATTATACAGATGATTCACATTACAAGAATATGTGTTATTTGTCCATAGGAAACACTCTACACCTAAGTGTATTATGAAGAAGAAAATACAGGGTTATCTTAGCAAAGTTACATCATAGAAACTATTTTTGTCCTTTCTTTTATTTCCTCCTACTTTTGGACTTGTTGAAAGCAATCAGTAAGTAAACTAGTTTTAGTAATTAATCTTTTTCTTTTTGGTTATAGTGGTTGGCCATGCTATCTAAAACTGCTGCGGCATGGGTGAAAAATAAATGCTGATCACAGATATTCAGACTGACAGAATTTGTCACCACACCATATCAATACTCTTGGAAGGCTGGCTTCCAATTTTAATACACTGAAGTTAAGTTTTTACCCAGTAAAACAAAGTCTTCTTGATTTTCAAAATGGTCTATTTGTGACTATGCATTAAATTCAATTTTATATTCTTAAAACTCACGCACTCCTTAAATAAAAAAGGTGACTGCATGATAAAGTCTTTATAGAAGCCACATGACCATAACACGTAATGCCTCATCTGCTAATTAAAATCAATTAAGTTCACCTGAAGTTCTTCTTTACTAAAAGAAACATGACAAGTGAGCTACTTGAGGTTAGTTTTCATTAATCTTGGTATTATTACATGATACTATCTTTAACTAGCCTTCTCTGGGTTTCCTATCTTACTGAAGCTGTTAGTCCTGAACCTCTCAAATCTCTAACCTAATTCAATCTCCCAATGAGGTAACTGTGCCACAGAGGAAACTTGCTATAACTGGTATTTTAACAAGTAACTGAGGTCACTGTCAAGTGGAAATAAATACAGTAAAAGTGATAAAAGAATGTAAAATCACCTTTGAATTCTCTGCTTAATTCCTCATTTTATAGAAATGGCTTTCAACTACACGTATTTTTAATCTACCTCTTCTCTTTGCAGATAGTATTATCGCCATACTCTTAATTTGTCTCCTCTCTTTTCTAAACTCTCATATTTAAATGGAAGATAGTTATTACTTGGTATTTTAGGAGGTTCTGTCGGGGTGGAAGACACTATCCAAGTATAGTTTAAAAATATTTAACTAACACGATAGTGAATTTAGGCTTCAGATGACCCTATGTTTTGCATAAATATACTGCTTTCCTGTCTCAGTACTTCAAAGGAAATATTGCTTAATATAAATTCTACTCATCTGGAATGTTTTGTAGTTCATTAATTCCAGAACGTATGTTAATTATTCAGTGTCAATAAATAGGAGCCCTCTGATGGCACATTCCTGTGGGGCCACAGTCCTTGTTAAAACAACCATGAGGATGAGTACCAAACATTGTCAGCCTGAATGGTTAAGATTTAAAATAAATATAATGATAGTTGACATGATGGGTACTCAAACACTTTTTGATAATGGTAGTGATAAAACAAAATATCATAACGAGAATGATTTAACAAAATTTGAATAGTGACCTATTTATACTGCTCTGTCCTGGCTATTTCATGCAAATACATTTAAACCTTCATTGCTATGTGCCCATATTAAATTCAGATAAAAAGAGTTCGAAATAAACTTGCTTGCATGAGATGCTTTATGATAAATATGTTTGTGATTTAAACATGATGAACACCCCTCTGTGGTGCAGGTGGTTAAGGCGCAGACCACGCAAGGCATGGACACGGGTTTGAGGCCTGGGGCCCAGGGTGGCAAGAAATCATACCAAACCAAAACAAAAAAGGTGACAGAGCTATTTATAAAAACCAAGCAGTTAGTTATTTTTTAGTTTAAGTTATAAAAGCAATGTATGAAGTGAAATTATACAGACTTGAGAATAAAATCTCCAAAAATTATTTTTTAGTGTTACATGCTTCCTACTTAAAAAAATTACTTGAATACTATTTTTTTAAGTTTTATAGCTATGTATCATCATCATAAAATAAATGATTACTGTACCTCTTGAAGCTGAATAAATTTTCCTTCCATTACTGAAAGAGCATTGCTTTTTTCCACTAGTTGCTTATGAAGCTTAATCATTTCTACATTGTCACGAATGTTTGACCTGCAAAGATATACTTAAGAGTGAAAAATGTAAGGCAGAAGACAAAAAACCATGCACTGTGTTTTTCATTAAATATTATCCAGAAAAAATTTACACATGTGCTTATCAGTCACTAAGATTTTCAGTCACTTAAGATATTATTTAAAACTAACCAATAATTATTCCTGAACTTTGATAAACTCATAGATTCTCATTTAAAGGTAGTCTCAAACGTGCTAACTTGTATTACGTCTACAATGACAGAGAATATGAATTAAAAATCATCTTTGTGTCCTGAAAGATGGTGCAAAAGCACATCAGTCTTTAGAAGAGCAATCGTTCCACTATCGCACTTCATACTTAAAGGAAGACTATCGGATACTTTCCTCTAAATGAAAAATATGCAGTAACACTACTCATCTTCCCACCATTCCCTCAAAACAAATGGTATCATAAGATTACAATTTATTGGCGTTTCCTCCTGGAGTTTAGACTTTTCAAAATATTTCCAAAAAAGTGACTTAGCATTTTATACTAATAATGCCCAATGCTGGCATTTAAATATGTTGCAGATGTGCCTTTAGCTGTAAGAGATCATTTACGTCCACAGGGTATGTAGAAACTCTATATGCTGCAATACTATTTTGTATTTTTCCTACTGAGATTAAAGCAAATGTAGAATTTAACAGGAAGATCTTGTTAAAGGTTAATCATAGATCTAAATGAATACCTGTTTTCAAAAGGCATTAATTTTCCTGACAGACAAAAGTTCCTTAATTTAATACATTTTACATCTAAAAATATTTTTTTAAATTGTAAAGCTCGGCTTCAGATTTCATTTTTTAAGAAAAATATAAAAACTTTAAAATCAGAAGGTTATTTAAGAATCTGAAGTAAGTAATTTTACTTCTAAAACTTATCTAGTGTACACATATTGGAAAAATTGTCACAATGCCCTACTGGAACCAGAAAATGGACTACAAAGCCCACACATCTGCAAACCAGCTGAAGACTTGAAATACTTAATTTTCTTCTTTGATATTTGAAAGTTCATTGTATTTTGGCATCGGACAGTTAGTTGTCCTCACACAGAAGATAAACAAGTCCAAGAATCTGGAACTTGCCCAGGGTACAGTCTTAACACAACTGTAAAATAATTATGCATATAAAACATGTTATCTAGTAGTTCTGAGCACAAGTTCAACAGGACACTCATTATTATGCCCCTCAGTAGTATCTTTACTCACCAAAAAAATTATAATAGAAGGGAAAATACATTTCAAATAGGTCTAGAGAAAATGCTCACCTTTTTTTCATATTTAGAAGCTAAAATATAATTTGTCTGTTTTCCCCAGGATTGCTTGGCTTGACTACTCAACAGGGAGCGATACTTACAGGTCTGGAAGGACAGAACACTATTCAAACAGTTTCAAGTATTTTCTTATATTTTCACTTGGACATGAAATTTGGTATGTCTTGTTTTAAAGCATATTAATATGTCCAGGAAAATATGTATTTCAGATATATTTCAATAATAACTATTACTTAATGATAATCTCAAAGAATCAAATTGCAATAATCCATTTAGCCACATCACATAGGGTCATAGAAATTATAAGCTTTAAATTGAATTTTCTTTTTAAGACAAAGACTTAAGTATCTTTCAAATTTTTCAGTGGTTTACTTGGTGTCTGTTTTCTTGAATATTTTCTTAAACTCCTTGAAATTTAAACTTTTCAGAAAAGTGCTAAAAAAAATACCTTAGCATTTAATACTAGTAATGCCCAATAATTGTACATAAAAACAACCTTATTTAGAAAAGAGCAATACTGCTGTGTTTTAATAAAGACAAAAGTCCAGGAGGACAGTGCAATACTTACAAATTTTTAATAATGATTTTTAAGTGTCAGTTTTTAAGAGTTTTAGTCTTTATTATAACTAGATATATTTTGGGGGGTAACAATGAGAAGGAAAGGATGACTTGCTCTTAACCTAAAATTGCTGAGTCAATATAAAAAGCACATAAACATTCAAATCAACAATGTGATCAATGTAGTTTGGCCTTTAGAAAGGTGTACAATAAAAAGTCATCTCAAATCTGCTAATCAACTCAACATTTTTAGAGACAAAATATAGTGAAAGGGTAAGAGTGAAGCGAGAGAGAAAAGATGGAAGATGCCACAAAAAGATAAGGAATGTGAGAAGGCTGTAGAAGGCAGAAGGAGCCAGAGTCATTGCTAAGTGGCTTGGGCTTGACCTCTACGCATGGGGAGGAAGGCCTCAGGACGGTTTACTCAAGAACAGAGACAGGGCTAATTTTCTGAACGATATTTAAAGTGATCTTCATAGAACATTTTTCCGCCCTGTTCCATGTACTATAATGGGAACATCCAATTTTCAGGATGAAGACAGTCTAACAGAAAAAACAATGCACAGAGAAGACATTTAGATGAACTCTGACAGTCATGCACCAATTCATACATGCTGCATTACAGATGGTGAAATGATTTGCAGTTATCAAGAATACTAATTAAGTGCTTTATAAAAATAAATTTCTCACATTTTTCAACAGGATTTTGAAAATTCTATGGGCAATTAAGTTGGAAAATGTTTCTTTTCTTTTTTATAGGCATATTACTTAGAATTATGATTAAATCTTCTAAAGCTATGAGAAGAGTTGTTGGCTAATCCCCAGATTAAAAACAAACTGAAATAAATTGGATTTTATGTCAAAAAAGTAATCCAGTTCAACAACCTATGTGCCAAGTTTCTCTCATATAATTTGAAACAGTCAAGCAATAAACTCTGAAAAAGGAATTTCTCATGGAAGCTTTGAAAACACTTGACTCCAGCTTTGCTACTGGTGCCATAATAAATCCAGAAACTTAAAACCTCTGATGCAATGGAGAAGGAAACACTTTCAGTAGAGCTATGTAACATATAGTCTCATATGAAAGTTTAAAGAGCAAAACTCTTTGCCTCAGTGAAAGTTTCTTATACTTTATTCCCTTGGCATACATTTCCCTCCTGTCCCTTGCCTCAACTTCCTGATCCTTGTTGATATTTCATTCGTTGCTACAGTAAGGAATATGAATGCTAAAAATGCCTTGAACTATAATACAACATGTTATAATATCATCCAGAAGAGCAGGCTTTACAATACAGAAGCTAGATTAAGACGGAGAGTAGTTAGGTAAAATATTATGAAACAGAATAGAGGCTTTTTGAGTTTTAGACTGACTAAATTTGGGAGATAAGGGTGAAAATAACATTAGAATTGAAAAATAAAACTTCAGTTTTTTTCAACAGTGACAGCCTGTAAGTGTATTTTTTTTTTTTTTTTTAAAGAAATGCAGGTCATTCAAAACTCTTATTGGGAATATACAGATAACGATCAGTAGTAAGAGACCACTTCTAAATAGGATTACAGAAAATTGCTGGGAAATTAACTGGAATAAGCTTTGAAGGGTGATGGTCTTGCTCAAAGCTGCTACTTGTAGGAGACTCCCTAATTTAAGACTGCACAAAGGCAAAAATTAATCTGGGCATGTTAATTTGCCTCTGGGTCATATCTTTCTTGGGGTATATTGGATTCAAATATAAATCAGAACTCAGTATTTTCTTATGCTCCCATGCACAAGGAATTATGGGGGAAAGTTATGCCAAATTTTCAACATACTACTATCACCCTCTTAAAAAAATGGAGGGAGCACTCCCAAGGACAGGTAGGGGACAGGAAAAACCCAAACTGACTCATCTTCTTTATGGGTCATTTTAAGGATCAAGTTTAATGGATGCCAACTAGCACTGAGAATCTGTGAATTATATTCAATATACGGAAAAAGCCCAACAGGAAATGCAGATTTGCTGATAAGTTAGGAGTGAAATAAAGGTTTTGTATTATTTTTATTTTCTGAGAGCACTATATCAAGTCAGTGCAGTAATGCAGGTTATTTCACAATTATCAGAAGCAATGACTGAATGAGATTAAAAAAAGGGGATAAATTGATTTAATAAATACAGCTTATTTAGTTTATTTTTATTTTTAGAAACACAAGGTCCTACAGGTATTTGTCTTCATTTTAAAGAATCTGGCACGGAAAAAAATTAGAAAATAAAAATAATAAAAAACACAGGAATAAAATAAATGGTGTTTGAGTATATTTTTCATTAGGCAAATTCTAAGGTATTTAAAACAAGAAGAAGGTTTGTTAAATATACTTTAGAGAAATGACAAATTCCCTCCCTGTGTAATAATAATGTTTGCATGGTTATCCCTGGCCCCTGCAACCCTTCCATCCAAGAACCAGATGTGCCCTCTGAATTAGGGGGCTGGGCAATCAGAAAAATCCAAATTGAGAGGCATTCTGCATACAACTATCGGTGGGCTGGAGAACTGCACTAGAATAAAGGAAATCTAAAAGATGTGACAGTCCATGACTCCTGACTGGATACTAAATCAAAACAAAGCAAAGCAAAAAAACCCAGGTTATTTAAAAAAAAGCCTACAAAGGACACTACTGGACAATTTGGAAACTTTAATACGGACTGTGTATTAGATGATGCTACCATCTGTTAAATGTCCTGAATGTGATAGCTGATCTATGGTTATGTAGGAGGATGCTTTTGTTCCTAGAAAATCCTTAAAAGTATAGCAGGTGAAGGTGAAGTAATGAATGCATTGGACACTCAAGTGATACATCACTTACATCTATATTGACAGAGTATGCCTAGGAAGGAGGAGAAAAGAAGGGAGGGAAATGTAGAGGAGGAGGCAGGAGGAGGAAGGAAGAAGGGTCATGCACAAGCATGCAGAACGCGCAACAGGCTTGTACCAGGTTTCAATTTTTCAAAATGAAAAACTGGTGAAGAACACAGAGTACCAGAAAGCAATCCCATGTCTGTGCACAGAGGGGAGAGAGGAGCCTCTAAAATAAACAATTGTTCCCTATACAGCATGGCCGCAAAAGGCCATTTGACAGTCTGCTGTCAACCCAAGAGAAGAGTGTCTGAAACATTTATGAGTTCAACTTCCTCCAAGGGGACATTACGGTACAAGCATGGTTTTTAATTAAGGAGGTAAACCCCCAAACATTTACTTAAAAAACAAAAAACAAAAACCGCTTAGTACTAGCTACGCATTTGGGAAGAGCATAAATATTTTTGAAGTTGAAAAAGTCAATAAAAGGTAAAATCATTCTGATTTTAATGTTCATGTACATGTGTTCACTGGTTACTGCTTTGCATTTAGTTTAAGAAGGACTTTTTAATAAGCAGAAAATGTGCATTTTTATATTGTTTAAATTTTAATATGGATTTTTGTTCAAAACAACACAGACATTCAGGCTACTTGTAAATGATACAAGATTTTTTGCTAATGAGGCATTATGTAGAACATATGCAAAAATCACAACTCAGTCTTCCAAAATAGACCACAATAACAGGAAAAAACATGATTTTAATAAAAAAGAGCAGCACTGGGCTTTTACTTCAAAGCAATTAAGGGCTTTGGATAACCAAAAGTTTATGTCAGGCTGATGCCAAACCAAACTGGTCTATTAAACACATACTACGAAGAGTTTCTGTAATATTCTATGAAAAGGCTCTTTGCCATAAATATCAGGCATCACACTCTGAAGATCACAACCACGTCAGGTTCATGTTTGAGAACAAGGAATCCAACATTCAGATCAGACTTCTAGAGTTTCAAATCTGAAATAATGGATCCGCGAAAGAGAAGTTTAAATATGTTTTCCATTTTGTGATTTTTCTCTACAGTAAATTATACCAAGTTTTATATTCTCTCCAACATTTTTTTTAACAGTTTTCCATTAGTCTCAAAAAAATTGCTGTTACGCATAAAATTTTGAGCTATGTGTAAACATAAAAAAAACTTGAAGACCCTTATTTGAAGTCATTTCTTCAGTTTTCAACAGTATGTTTTGAGAAACAATATGCTATTCACTACAGGTACCCTTCCTTTTAAAGCAATTCATGTAATTTTCAATTTTATACAATCAGTGAGGTAGGGTACATGTTGGTTTATTTCTTTGGCATCTGCAACAAAAGTTCCTTTGCCTGTAATACTTTTTGTCTCGAATTCTTTCTTCCATTTTTTTTAAAGGCAAGATGAGGGCATGAATGAAGAAGGCCAGTAGGCAGGCAGGCAGGAAGAGTAGGAAAAAACATTTTATTTATTTTTATTTAGTTGTTCATCTTAGTTGAACCACTAGATCCTGGGGGGTTCTCAAATTCAGGTCCTTGGAACATATGTGGACTACATCTAGTGACCTTATCTGTTAGGCCACCAGGTAGCACCTCTACTTCTAATTCCTGATGTGATAAAAAATAGATTGCGATGGGAGTGCCCTGGCTGGTTCCACTGCCTCCGGCTGTTTGTAGTCCACATATATAGCAAGGACCTAGGTTTGTGTTCTGGAATGAGGGGGAGCAACCAAGAGGAACAACTAAATAAAATAAACAAAAGTGCTTCTTCCTCCTCTCCCTGCCTGCCTGCCTGCCTATTCACCTTCATTCCTGCCTGCACCTTTCCATTAAAAAAAAAAAAAAAAAAAAAAAAAATATATATATATATATATATATATATATATAAAAGATTGCAGAGCACCCTGGTGGACCAGGGGTTAAGTCAATGCTTCCAATGGAGCACAAGGTCACAAGGTCCCCTGGTTTGAGTCCCAGGTTCAGGGGTTGGGGGAACCAGAGTAAACAGATAAATAAAAAAAATAAAGATGCTTCCTCCTCCTTTCTCTTCTTGCCTGCCTAGTTAGTTACTCACCATCATTCCTGCAAGCACCTTTCCTTCCAAAAAAAAAAAAAGAAAATTCTAAGTGAAAAAGTGAATAACAGAGACTCCCTGGCAAGGGTCTTCATTTAGTTTTCAAAGTAAACTCTTTTATATGTATATCTTAGTGTCTCTTGTTAACAATATTTTTAATAGAGAATATGTGTACAGGTCTATCATTTTATTTCTCCTGTATTTTAATCCCAGGATTCAAGGCCTTGGATCTCTCTTTCAATTAACATTGAAAACTCTAGTTTCTAGATAATCATATGCATTTGGAAAAGGGAATGTACAACACAGTGTCCATCTTAGTTTTCTGAAATTGAAGAAATCGAAAATAATTGTGTACTCAGAAGCTCAGTAAAGCTAATAGGGAAGGGCTTTAGACTTGGGTTTGGCCTGATGTAGAATTTTTATATTCAGATATTCTAAAAATGGTTGGTGGCAGTTTATAATGGCCACTATATCCAAGCTGGGGTCTGATCTCTCAGCACTGTCCTCACAAGAATCCATTTCTTGGTTTTCCAAGGAAGTGAAATCTAAATTAGTTCTTCTAGGAAAACATGGATAACTCCTAGCTATTCAAGCTGGTTTAAAGCCAAGGTTCTAATTATATCTCTTAATGCAAATATAATTCTCAAAAATATTCAAATTTCTTTTGCCCAGTACTGATCAGGGTATGTAAATGACACTAAATAGATAGGATTTCATTATATAATTTAATTTTGCATATAACTTTTTAGTAACAAATTATTAAAGGTACTAATCTTTTAAATCTCAGAAACATAAGGCATTCTATGTTTTATACCCCACTTTCTTTTTGTAAAACAAGACTCATATTGTGTATTTTTTCTTAGCCTTTTAATATAATACCAAGGTTAGTTTGCTGAAGGAGAATTAAACTCTGAATCTGAAATGAAAAACTAGAAAAGCATACTTGGTTTTTCTAAATGAGAACCTACCCACATAAGAATGATATCACATAAACTCGAAAGGTGAAAAACAAATATAAGAACTAAGTTTGGTTCAAAAAAATATTCAGAGAAATAAGACACAAGAAATATAACAACCAAATGCAATGCATAGGTGTCATTTAGATTCCAAATTAACAGCAGAAAGACATCTTCAGGGAAGTTTGCTATAAGTTGATTGTTAGATTATACCAAGGAATTACTGTTAATTTTTTAGGTATGATAATGACATGGTGGTTATATTAAAAATTCTTTATCAGATAGAGATACATACTAAAAAGTATTCATAGGTAGATGATATTGTATCTGGCTAAGGCTAATGGAAGAAAATAACGGCGAAAGGACAGACGAAACAAAACTGGTAACATTCTAATAATTGTTAAAGCTGAATGATGGGAGGAATTCAATATACTACTCTCTCTACTTGTGGATATATTTGGTCAAAAAAAGAAAAAAAGCCAAAAAACAAACACAAAAGGGGAAGAAAATAGTTCAATACAGAATATGGTAAAAAGACAGTCTTGAGAGAAGCATGAAAGTCGAGAAAAGGTATTAGGAATCATTCAATGACAAAGGAGGATGGGAAAGAAAATACTGCACTTTATAAAATACCAAAAATGAAGAGGAAAAAAAGGAGACTACTGAAGAGCCCAATTATCATCCATAATCAACAGGTTTCAATGTTTTTGAATTATGATTATTAAGAGATTACACCCTTTGGGGGTAAAAGAACTGAAACCATATTTTGGAGTTTATTACCTTTTAAAGTTGAAAAAAAACTTAAAGGCTCAACTTATCCACAAGGTAGGCTAAAAGTTGAGTCTTTGTCACACATAGTTTTCTTGGCAGGTACAATCAAATGATACCAGAATTTCCTACAGTCTTGGTAAATGTGTAAAATTAGTGGAGGAAACAAGATGGGGAAAAGTAAGTTGGGGAAAACTACACTTAGACTGGAGATGTTGATAGCAGCTGGTTGGTCGAGAATAGGCTTATATGAAGAATGTTAAATAAAAACATTATTTTTTAAATAGACTAACCTTATCCTTCTTATGGCACATGATAAAGCATTTTAAACTAATTTTGACCTTATCAAAGTGATATTTCTGTTTTAACATACCTTTGATCTGTAGCCTGCTGTTCACGAAGTTGAAGAAGAGATAACTCAACTTCATTTTCTTTTCTCCTCAACTGAGTTTTCAGGATGTCAGCCAAGTGCTCTAACTCTTCTATTTGGCCTCTTTGTGACTGAATAACATTTTCTCTGAAATAAAGAGCCTTTACAAGAATTTGCAGTTGGAGGAAAATTTACAGTATTTAAGAT
Organism: Solenodon paradoxus; assembly: GCA_004363575.1. Classification (NCBI taxonomy): domain Eukaryota; kingdom Metazoa; phylum Chordata; class Mammalia; order Eulipotyphla; family Solenodontidae; genus Solenodon; species Solenodon paradoxus. The sequence continues at coordinate 491,446 of RJWH01000769.1, read as the reverse complement.
CAGTGCAAAGAAAGTTCCTCATAATAAAGAGCAAGCAAAAGCTAAAATTTTTAGTTTGAGTGCCTCTGTGTATAGTGATGAAGCAGATTAAATGTGATAATTTGGAAGTTTATATGGAAAAGTTGGAGACAGTTGAAGATAGTGCTTTTTATAAAATAATGTCCTGGGCAATGGACTGGACTTTGGTTCATTTCAATTAGTATTTACTGATCACCTACTATGTACTCATCTGGTCACCTCCAAATAACTTACATGCCTCTGTTCTTTCACATGCACATCTGCCCATCCCACCTGAATTAACACTTCAGAGAGCAATGGCAGGGAATTTGCAAAACCTAACTTAGTCTTCTCTGGCGTGTGCTTATGTCTACCATACGTAACATCAGCCAGTGTAAAGAGCCTCAGGAAATTAGTATGAACCCTGGCTTTTCAGCTGATTATCAGATAACAAGATCAGGTCTCCTCATTCAGCTTTATTTTCTCACAGGGTAATCATTACTGTAATTGGTATTTAAAATATTCAAAAGAAAAAAATTAAGTCCATATTATTCTTAAGGAACTATCTAAAGTATGATACCCTTTGTCTCATGTTTAATTTCGTCATTCAGAATTGTGACTTTTTGACGATCCAGGTGAAGGTCTACAGATAAGCAGGAACTTCATCTTCATTTGTATGACTCACAGACACTGAAATCATGAGGTTTTGATTAACTGGAGAAGTAAGGTAAATATGGCAGAAGTAACTTTTTTGAAACTATAGTACGATGAAGAATGTGGTACCACAGAATCACTGTGAAACAAAATCTGAAATACATATGTATTTGATAAATCTAAACTTTTAAGGCACTCCTACACCCATTTTTTAACCAAAAAAGGCTAATTAATTCGAGGTCTTAAAAAAAATCACCTGTAATTCTTCTGAGAACAAAAATGCTGCCTCTAAATAAAGCTTACAGTGTTCTACATAACTAGGTTTTATGCCATTCTTTTGGTGTAGGGGTGGGGTGGGGGGGACTACAATACAATAAAGGGTGACTATTCTTTTAATCCTTCCATTGTATGCAGTTGGTTAAGTTGTTCTCTTTCCTCATTCTACTGAAAGCATATTATATAATATCTATTCTTACCCCAGAGGACTAGCCATGGTTTAATGGAGTAGATTATTTATACATAACCATTTTTTAAAAAGAATAATCAAAAAATAAAGTTCTAAAATGACCATGAAAAGAATACATACAAATTTTTTATTTCTCCTCTGGCTTCCTCAAGTAAACCATTGCCACATTTTGTAAGCATGGGTTGTAGAGTTTCTGCTACATCTTGGAATCTAATACCTAAAAAATAAATAATTAAGATTATAGAAGAGATGTCAGAAAAGGACTCGATTTGCTCTCATAAGGATATTTGCAATATAATCAAATTTCTTATTAAATACTAAGAGATATGTGCTTTATATGCAGTACAGAGAATCAGAACATTGTCAAAAGAACAATTAGATCTCAGCCATCAGTAGGCATTAAACAAAACATAACAGCAAGTATTGCCTATTTAACAAATTCTACTTAGAAATTAATGATTCAACTTAGATTTAGAACCTCTGAAGTAATTTCTGAAAGATCTTCAATTTAAGTGTCTATAATATAACTGAAATATGAAGGAAAAGTTTTCAAAAACATGACTATTTTGTAGTTTTGATAAACATTGTCTGATCTGCAAAGTAGTCATTCACATTCTTCGCTTTACATTTTGAAACTATTCTTCATTTGTGGGACTCACAGATACTGTGAGTGTAAGTTAAAGAGATTCCTGTACTTTGGCTTATTCCATCTTAGCAAGAAAATTCATATTTAAACAAAGTTCATTTGAAAAAGGATCATCAATAGAAGTCTTTTCAGTAAAACATTTTGCTGCTACATATGAAACAGAATTTTTCTTATAAAAATAGTTATATGTAATTTTACAAGCCTGATTGTGTAGTTAAAAATGAGACATACTTTAATATCAGTACTTTACATTTGTAGAAGTAAATTATTAAGAGTTTAAGGTAGGCAAAATATGACAAATAATCTGGATTATTTAATGGATTGTAGTCTGAGATATAAAATACAAAAACATTAATTTTCTGTAGAAAGCTTACTTTTTTAAAAATTGAGAATTTCCATAAGAATAACAAAACTATTATTTGGTATTTCCCAAACTTTCAACTATTATTGACTAAAGAACAGAAAAGGTTCTGCCTAAAACATTAAAATATTTTAATGCATGAACACTTATCAATTATTTCAGCAGTACTGCTAATTCAAAAGCATTTTCTTGCATAAACCATGGAAAAATTGAACATCACTAGTGGAATTTAAAAAAACCTATTTATTCTCAAAACATATCTTAAACTTTTAGTCTTGCTAATGGTTATATTTCAAAACACATTCACTTTTAAAAATCTTTATTGGTTCTTCTACAATTACATTGATTATACCTTTTGCAAGAGCTTTCTATTCTTTCCCTGCACAAAGGCACAAACAGAAAATGAGATTTGTACAGTAGCTTAAGGGTAAGGAAGCTTGTGTCCAGTGGGCCTGTGTCTCACCTAGCTACCGTGGGCTGAGATATGCTCTGGGGCTGTTATGTGTGTATACATATGTGTGTGAGAGAGAAACTTCCATCGAATTCTTTTATTTAAACAGAAATTCATACCACTAAATAAGTTTGCCATTTTAATGTAAAGTTTGCAGACCTGAGAGATTATTTTACCCAATTATAGGTGTCAGAACTGAAGTTCAGAAAGGATAAATAATTTTTTTAAAGAAATAAATACATCATTGTGGAGATGCCATCTTCCAACCTTTGATCTACTCTGGTGTTATCACTCCATTTTTCAGATTGGGAAAATGAGTCTCTGAGAGGTCTAGCACTGTTATTGTATAAAGTTAATTGGTGGCAGAATGTGTTTTCTGATTTATAATTCATTATGATTACATTGGTTATATTCAAAGTCTATTGCCAATCTCACATAGTTAAGGGTAGCCAAGTCCTTTCATCCTGCAGCTGCCTCCTGCCTGTGTGGAGGCCTTATTGACTTCAAAGGAACTCTGTCTAGGGACTAGATAGTGTTAACATTTTGGCTTAGAGAAAAAAATAGCATAAAATTTCCTCTCTGTTCATATGGTGTCTTCTTCTTCCCCAGTGAATGAAAGTTTTACATGATATTTTATGTCTAAAAATGTTTGGTCTTTACATGAAACATATTCCAAATAAAGAGCTAAAATCTTATTTCCTTCTTTACTAGTTAAATTTTTTGAAATGTTAATTATTAATTGACTTTTCATTTCATTATACATTAAATTTGTATGTGAGTTTTGGGTTAGAGAATCGGGAATTTTTATTAGAAATACTGTTAGAAATATTAGATTCTTTCTATATTGAGTCTTGTCTATAAAGTGGAATTGCTTTATCACCTGGGTAGGTCTTAAGTGATTCCTTGCCAAAATGATCATTTTTGGAAATGGAAGATACTTTTATGGTCACTTCCTTTTATTTTGCCTGCAAAGATAACTGAAGCTCAGAGTCATTAGAAGACTTGTCCAAACAAGAACACACCTTTTTAAACATCTAGTGATATGAATATTCTATAGCATTTTGTTTCTACACAACAAGATTTAAACAGCCTTGAAAAGCTTATAAAAGGTTGTTGGGACAAAAAACTTCAGTATGATCATATATAAGAAGCTACCTGGTTTCCTCATTTGCCTGACACAATAACACTTCCACGTGTAATATAAAAACACAACTCAAACCAAACTCATATTTTACTTAAGTTTCACAAGTCCCTTATACCAGTTAGAATGAACAGGTATGGCTAATGTTTTACTAAAATTTGTGTGGTGTAGTGTTCTTAAATAGAATGATCTTATGCTAATATTAATGTGCTTTTTATCAAAAAGCAAGTTAAGATTTTATTTAAAAGTCAATCTCTTTCTAACCCTTTTCAAAGACATCAAGAGTGTGAAAATATAGAAATAAAACTGTGTGCAAAACAATCTATTGAAAGACTTAAATTTAATGTATGCATTATTTTACCTTTCCTGGGGCATTCCTGTAAGCCTGCATTCTCATGTACCTTCCTACGCCCGGTGTTAACACGAGAAGGCACATAATTGTATGGAGTTTGCTGGTGACCCTGAATTTGAAGTTGCTGTTTGGCTGAAATCAGTCGGTTTTTGAGGGCTTCATTTTGTCTTTCAAGCTCATGAACTTTCTCTTGCAGTTGCTCAATCATTTCTTCCATTTCTACATCTCGTGCCAACCGCTTGGGGCCGCCACCAACACGCTCATATCTTTTCTTGTCATTAACTAGCCGTATTAACTTGGTGGCCATTCTAGGGAAATAATAAAAAGATGAAAAGGAATGTGAGAAGTCAGCATAAAATGCATTCTGTTGAAAGGAACATAATCACTGTGAAGACTTCAGTGCAGAACCTGAATAATAAATTTCAGGTTTTGATGTAACTATTACTGCCTGTGAAGAACCCTTTGATGATAATTGAAACCACTGGGCAACAATCTGCTTTATAGCACTGACAAATAACAGTTTCCTAAGGCTTATCATTTAAGGCTAGTAAAGAGAGGACACATATTTACTCCATATGTTCCTCAAATGCAATTTTTAACGCATGACCTTATGCAGGAATGCTGTGTGCGCTTAAACGGAGCTGCAGATTATGGATGTGGCGGGTTATATCTGCAATCCTCAGTAAGTTAAAACTTTTTGAAAAGTGTGTTAAGATTATGCAGCATTTGGGTGATACACTGTTTTCAGTGTCTCTAAGATGAAGACATATTATAAATAATAAAGATGTTATAATACACAGGCACACATACATAAAAGCCCAATGAAGAATTCAAAAGAAATTAAAATCTGCCATTAAATGTTGCTCACTGCTCCAGAAACGTGCTGTTTTTAATGGCAGATAATTAGATGAAAAAATACTATTTTAATGCTACCTTTAAATTTAGACATAAAATAGGCTTTTGACATCTCGGGAGTTTATACCTTTGACTCTTTTAAGTTTTGATAAAAACTGGTTAGACAGAACAAAAGACAGAAAGGGCACATAGGGGTGATGTAATATACACGTTCAGAAAACATGCCTGACAGTGAATGGAAAAATCTTGGCAGGACAAGAAAGAAAAGGTGGCTTTGATGAGAGACACAAGTTCAAGACTTTACAAAATTGGTCGCACATCTTCAATAGCTGATTCTAGTTTATAGTGAATCTATTTTTATAAAGACCCAGACAGGAGATTGAAAATAAAAACACACTTCATTTTCTTTAAAGGGGGTTTGCTTTATTTTAGCATGGTTATGGACAGAAGCTTTTACTTAAGAGAACAAAAGTAAAATAAAAAAATCCTTAATAGCTTTGGGATGTCACAGAACAACCTTTTTTTGCCCTGAGCAGAGTCCTCTGTAAAAGCAGTAGTAATACATGTCTATCTACACCTCTGGCTACTCGGCCTACAGCATGTGGCATCAGGAAGAGCTACGCAAAACATAATCAGCTAAGATTGTTTTCTCTTTCCCTTGGGGCACATCCATTAAACATGCTTTATAAGGGATATAGCATAATAAAAACCAAGATCTAAGAGTACCACAAACACCCTAGTAAAATAATCAATGGATTAGTTCCCTTTCCACCTAATCCAGAGAATGATATATCACTGGGAGATGTGGCCAGGTATCAGAGCCCATCAGGGTCACACACTCTGCCTAGCCTTTTAATGAGTTAGGATCCTGAGCCTCACCCAATGACTCATCCATAGAAATATGGTAGCCATATAAATAAGAAATCAATTCTAAATGACACATCAACCTATATGTTTCAATCTTCTGTTACAGAGACTTTCACATACAATTACATTTAAAAAAACTCCACAAATTTAATAGAAAAAAGCAATCAACAGCCAGGGAAAAATTGAAGAATAAATGACTCCAATATTTAAGACAAGAAAAAAACCAACAATGGAAAGGCTCTAAATTCCTTCAAAGATGTTCAAGTAAATTTTGTCAAGAAACAGTTAAAGCAAAAATTCTGGTTGTTTGATTATCTTTGACTTATTTTTTTGATTATGAATTATAAATGATCAGGTACAGTTTGAGTACTTATTTAAAACGATGGCTTATCAAATCTACATCTATCCTAAAGAGAGTGATATTTTAATTATATCTAAGTATAATGTAGAGGTAGGTAGTTCTATCTATGCATCTAGGTAATGTTAGTGGTGTGAAAATGTGAAGGAATTTAGATTTTGGGTCACAGTGGTCATTGGACATTACTCTCAGAGCAGAGTTAAAATAAAATCCTAGTAGGTTAAATGACTTGAACATACCATAATCTAGTGGTAGAGAGATAACAGAACACATGCATAAAACCTGATTCCCAGTTCTTTTTCAACCATTAACTACATGGTTCATTATTAAATTGTTTTATATTCTCTGGCTAGCACAAATTATTAATGAGGTCAAAGTTGTGAATTCAATTCTTTTATTCACCAATTAGGCTTAGAGAAAAATAAATGTATAGCGGTCATAGATTACCTGCCTTATTATGATAGTCTGACATGTGTGTTACTGATCAGCAATCAGGTAAGTAAGTCACATACTGTGCAAAAATCATCACAACTTAAAATTCAGTCAAAGTCAAAGTCCCACGCAGCAGTTCACTGAGTCATTAAAACTAAGTCCAGACAGCAGAAACTGAATTTGAATCTCCCCTTTATGAGAAATTCTAAGCAGAAAAAAAAATCCCTACTGTCAATCTTCAATGGCGATCTGATCTTCTCAGTGAACTTAGAATATGAATATAAATAGAGATCTGTTCATGTTTATAAATGTGAATAAACTTTTTTTGTTTCAAATGCCATACATTCAGGAGATACTCATAGTGTTTCTGAACAAGAATAAAAGCCTATCTCGAGAATTATCCTTTAAGAAAATTTTTGCACACACATTAAATTTGACAATGTTTCTTCAGAAACAGTAGAGGGTCTTTAAAGAGATTTGTAGATTAATCCAAGCAAAGTTAAATGTATTTCAGAGTTTGAAATGATGTTTTCATTAGTAATTCCCAAATCTTAAGGTAACAGGCATTCTGGCAAGTTAGAATAACTATTTACTTTTTAAAACCTTCATTTTAAAAACAAGACATTTTAAAAAAAGATGCTTTGACCATTTGCTTATTAAACTATGAATATTAAGCCAAAAGTTATTTATAGATGATACTCTCATGGTTTTCGTCGCTATTAGCTCTTTCCTTTCAAATGCTAGCTTCACACATAATAAACACTCACAATTTTTTTGCTTTAATATTCTAGTTTGTAAGATTTTCCATTTCAAAAAATTGTATTTACAACCTGTCTTGCTCCACAAAAGATTCCAGGTGGAATTTTCAATTAAATTTATACAAAAACATATCCTCCAAACTTTACACAGTCAGGAAAAAAACCCGAAAAGCTTTTTATCATAACCTTTTAATCTTATCCTCTTGCTTGCGGGCATGCTGTTTAAGTAAAAGGTTCTCATCATGCAAACGCAAAAATCTGTCTTCCAGTTCCTCACGACTGATACGTGATACTGCCTGGCGAGACTTCATTGTTCGTGTTGCTGAAGTTTCTGCAAAAATGCCAAAGTAATTAATAGTGGGATTACTTAATATAGTCTAAAATCAATAACTGTGGCTATTAACAAAATCTCTATTTATCGCGGATTTTTCCCTTTAAGATCTATAATGAAGATTGCTTTAAAAATGTTATAGCAATTGTTCACATCACTAATTGAAAGTTAGAATAAAAATATTTGCTATTAATGTATTATGTCCAATATTAAGATTTGAGCAATTTTATCTATTAAACATGTTTTCAAATAAGCATTCTTTAAGAATGTAATGTGGGACTGATTCACCAAAGACTATTCAATTCATATGCTGAATGCTGAAAAAACTAAATTAAAAGTCAGAGTATCTGGAAGTTTATTTATTTTTTATAAAATCAAGAGGAATAACAATTTGGTGAATATAATATGACAAGATATTTTCTGAACTCTGAGTGTGAAACAGCAGAAAATAAATCATAAATTCTCAAAGCCAAACAAGAAACTGCTTCAAAATCACTTATAAGCTATCTTATATATTTTTAAAGAACTTTTATACCTTTTAGTATTTGTATTTGATATTTTTTAACATTTGCTTAAATTTGGAATTTTTCATATCACTGTGAAGTAGGTCAATTTCAACAATCCTCTAAAAGAAACACAACAAACGGACAAAGATTAAAATTCTATAGTAGGTTGCTGAGGGTAAACACTGAATTTTATGAATCAAAATTCTATAGCTTTACAAACTTAAAAGTTAAAACTTACTTGTATTTGAATTCCTGATGCTCCCCTAATGATCCAAAGCAAATTTTATACATATTTTTTACTTTTAACATTAAAAGCTGAATAGTCAAATTTATCTTTTTCCACGAACAACATATTGACTAACTTTCTGTGGCAGTTCAAGGTGATCACTTGTATTATTCTAATTAACAGGTGTATTATGATGCCTTAGTGGAATATATTTTACATCGTAGTCTTCACAATAATAAGTGCAGTGGCATGTTAGCATGGTAGACACATTGTACTTACAAACAAAAAAGAAGCTTTATACTCGATTTTGTTTTTTAAAGTACTGTTTTCCTTTCTGAATTTGCAAGTGCTTTTTAGTCTAGAGAATCACTAAGTGATAGAAGGATAAAGAAATCCTTTAATGTATATTAATTTGATACAACAATGTCAATATCAGTTGTATAAACAAGACATTTTGAGATACTCTACTTGAAAGGGAAAAAAAACCCTTAAATTTGGCATTTCCTCCCATATAAACTTTAAACATAAAGAAACATTTTAATGGTGAGTGTGATTTAAACCAGGCAATTCGGTTTGGAGGCTTGATACTCCCTGTGTAGTTTCTACTGATGTATGGAATTTTAAAAGATGATTTATAACAACTCTTTATCAGAACAGAGGGGGATTTTACATTTTCTATGAGCTGTTGATAATTGATGCATGCAGTCAAATACCATATGTTATTTTAAACTCTGCATCTTGTTTAGTCCAATCAAGAGCTATATAGTTACTTAAATGGCTTGGCTTGTATGAATATCAGAAATACTTTAAATTAAAAGTAAAGACATTACTGATCAAAGTTCATAACTATAATAAATAACAGCTGGCCGTACCTTGTAACCCTCCCATTCCAAGAAGGTTTAGACCTGTATCTTTCACAGGCAGGTCTCCTGCAGTCTCATCAGTTGGACGAGACATGGTCTATCTGTGAAGAAAAGAAAATTCATATAAAATCTTTCCAAGTTTATAACATTAACCATGCAATGGAATGAACCAAATAAAATGATATGGCACTAGAACTTTAATGGACATCTTATTGCCCACATATGCTGCTTGAGAAGATGAAAGATTCTATTCTAAAAGTAATACTACATTTAATCATGGAGACAGCGTGCCTTTCAACAATGTATTTCCTATACTTTGCTTAAGAAATGAGATAAAATTATTCTTCTTCTGTCTCTTCTTCCTATTCCTCTATGTGAAATAAAAACAAATGTGCCCACTTTAAGAAATACCTCCTTTTCCATCTTTCATCCCCTTCTTTGATCCCAAAAGAAAGCAATGTATCCTGGAAAAAATTTAAGTCAGGAACTTGATTCAAATGGTGGGTGGTTCTATTATTATTTGCTGGCTAAGTCATCTAACCTTGAAAGGTTCAGTTCCTTAATTTAAAAAATGGAGAAAATAAAATTTATCTCACAAAGTTATTCTAAGTGTAAGCAATATGATAAATCAAAAGCATTTAGAAACATTTGCCAGGGATGTCAATATTGAATATTTTCAGATTATGCACAAGTGAATGGGTAGTCCCAAATTTTGTGAAAGAGGTTTCATAAACTCACCAAGTGTGTGTGTGTGTGTGTGTGTGTCCCCTGTGTTTGTTGCCAGGAGAATTAGGACCCACGACTTCCTTCTACTTTACAGAGATGCACAGTAACTTAATTTTGCCTGTGGATGCAAGTGGTCCAATGCAGTATCTAGTATGAAAAAATTATATTTTCATTTCAACCTACCCAGAAAGTCAAATACAAAGTACTAAAGAAGCCCCTAAGGCAGAGGTTCTTGAAGCCCCTAAGGCAGAGGTTCTTGATCTCTACAATGTTGGTCCTAGAATGTAAAGTTGAAGAGAGTAGCAAGGTCATTTCTCTTTTTCTCTGCTGTATTCTGTAGTCTCACAGGCTGGCACAGAGTTTAGCACATACCATGCATTCATTAAATAGTTGTGTGAATGAGTCCATGGGACTTTAGGATCTGTGAACTCAGAGACGGTTTACAAAATTGTATATGTTTATGCGTATATGCAATAGATTTTAGGGAGAGGATTCATAGCTTTTATTCTAACTCACAAAAGATTGAGAAGCATTGTATTATGCTGTGACATAGAACTAACAGCCTTATGCCTAGGCGATCATCTACTTTTGGAAATACTGCCATAGAAAAGGCTAATTTTGGCATGTCCTATTGAAGCAGTGGTTAGGTCAATCTCCTCAGAAGGAGCACAGGCCACATACCTCTAGGTTCGAGTCCCAGGTCTGGGGGGAACCACCAGTGTGAACAACTAAATGAAAAATGAAAATAAAATAAATGCTTCTTTGTCAAAAAAAAAAGAAAGAAAGAAAAAAGGTCAGTTTCAAGACCCAAATTATCAAGTTTAAACACAAGCCACTTGTGAAAAATGATAGCTTTGCCATGATATTTATGGTTGTTTTTATAATAACAATAGTGATGGTATCACTATTTATTGACTGCTTACTAAAACATGTCAGGTACTCTTCTAAGTGTTCTGCTTATATGAATTAATTAAACATCTCACAATATCCTTATGAGGTCATTCATCAAACAATTCCTGCTTTACAAACAAAAAAACCAGACACAGCTTAGTAACTTGCTCGAGGTCACAAAACTAAGAAGTAGTAGTCTGGTCAACGTTTTAATTGTCACATCTAGGAAGTGGGTGGCAGTGGTGTTACAGGCATCTAGAGGCCAGGGAGGATGCTAAACATTCCACAGTGCACCCAAAGGGAGACAAACCCTCTTCCCACTCTCAAGGACTTCAGAGCTGAGCTCAAATGTCACTTCGTCAGAGAGGCATTCACTGATCATTCGATGTTGGAGTACTCTTTCTCCTAATTTCATCAGCTTCTTTTACAGCAATCCTCTCTATCAGAAATTGATCTGGTTTACTAGTTTATTGCTAGTTCATCTTCACTAAGAAAGTATAAGCACCGCAAGAGGAAAATCAGTCCTGTTCACAGCTGGTGAGGAAGAATGACTGGTACTTGGTGGGCATTTAGAGAATGAAAAATTAGTACCTGGCACTGAGACTCAAATGATAAACAAAGTCAGCGTCTTTATGGAGTTCACAGGCTACAAAGTAACAGACTATTAAATACAAATAATAGTAAATATTGCAATTGTAAATAAGCAAACAACAGGCCACCCAGGAGGCTTACCAGCCAACTCCTAACCCAGGGAAAACGAGGGCAAATGCACTTATGTGAAGAATTGAGAGGGACGGCAATTAGCATCAACTTTTATCAGATAGAGTTTAGGACTGGGATATAAAATTTAAACAGATCCTGGGCGTGGAGATAGATAATGGGCGAATTGTGATGCAGGCCTGAGAATGTTAAAGGTCTCCTGGTGAACCGCTTTCGCGCGGGCAGAACTCCACGGCCTTCCCTAGGTCGCGGAGCGGACCGCAGGACTCCCGGCGCGCTACAGCATGAGGGTGGGCCACCTCCACGCCCCACTTCTCCCCGGCAGTACTCACCGCCACTTTCCCCGCGCCGCTTGCTACCGTTGCTATAGCGCCGACGGAGAGTCGAGCGGCTGTCGGAGAGGAGCATGGGAAAAACACGGTAGGCCCCGTGGTCTTCTGGGAAATGTAGTTCTCCTGGGGAACTAGCTAGCCAACTCGTAGCGTAAAGGACTACTCTTGTCCCGCTAGCGCACCTGGGAAATTCCCCTGCTCTAAACGCCGAGGCGCTCTCGGGCGTCGCCGCTGTGCTTTCTGGGACTAGTAGTTCTCGAGGCTCTGCGGGAGAGCAGCACCGGGCAGCAGCAGCAGGCTGACAGAACTACATGCAGGAGGCGGGGTCCAGGGCGAGCGCTCTGCGCGGCGGGTTGTGGCGAAGGCGGCTGAAGCGGCAGCATGAAGCGGACCCCAACAGCCGAGGAACGAGAGCGCGAAGCTAAGGTAGGTCGCACTTTCCGGAGTCTGGTTTTTATCGTGCGTTTGTGAGTAGAGGCAGAGAACCCAGAAGACTTGGTTTGCTGGCGAGCGGACGCACGGTCTTCAGCCGGGGGATGACAGGGCCTTGTCAGCCGGGAAGCCAGAGGCATTGGGGCTTATCCGTTCGTGCTGCTCTGGATGCAGGCCTAGTCCTGCGGTCTCCGTAGCGGGTGACGGTGTTCTGGGTCTTCGGCACAGCGGATACAAATCTTTAAACCCTGATCCTGTTTTCTGTCTTCGGAATTCAACCTGTGGGAGCTGCCCTTTTTCCCATGGGATAGCAGTAATCAGCAGTGGCGATTCAAACACCAAACCAAAACTCACTTATTACGTGCCAGGCTCGGTGTGAAGTTCATAGTATTTACATTATTTTATACTCGTATCACAGCAGATGTCAAGATAGATATCTTACAGGTGGAATGCCAGCAATCCCGTTTTACAGACGAAGAGCTGAGGCCCGGAAGAACTGTGCTTTCCTTTCTCTCATCCCCCACATTAATTCCTACTGATTCGTGAAATATGTTGGTAACCTGTCCACTTTTTTCCATCTTCGCCACCTCGAATCACACGATCATTATCTTTTTCACCGACCTGTTGCAGTGGTCTCCGTGTTGCTCTGCAGTCACTCTAGTCCCTTATTAGGAACGCCTGTTCTCTCCCGCTCCCGCAAAATCTGCCTTTTCTCCACACTGCAGTGTGATCTTTTCAAGATGAACTCTAATCATGTCCTTCTCCTTCCTTGCTCTTTTGCCAACCAGCTATTTAAAAACATTTTTCGTGTTTATTTTTCCTGTTCTTAGGTTAAAGACAAAACTTTACATGACCTACAGTGCCCTCCTTGATCTGGACTCTACTTGCTTCCACAGCCTCATTGGACGTGACACTTTCTCTGTTCTGTGCTCATCAACCATTTTGGCCTTCTTAAAAGTCCCTCTTTCCTGTGGCCTATCTGATCAGAGGGCCCTTACAGATTCTATTTGTTGCCTACTCTATGTCAGGCAAATATAGAAGTTAGGAGGATGTGGTAAATAAAACAGTTCTGGTCTCATTGAATTTTTAGTGCTGTGAGTGAGTTTGTCTTAGGGTAATACACCTATGGATTTAAATGATAAACTCTGCTGTATAATGAACTGAGTGTAGCATTTCACCAGGGAAGTGAAGTTTTCATTGCTTGAGGTCCGGGCATTATGTGACATGGGCAATATACTAAAGATGGGTTCAAAGAGGGAACGTCTTTCTGCATTAGTTTACAACATTGCAAAGAAACAGATAATTGTTGCCCAATGACAGTGTGCATATCTTTCATACCTTTTGAGTTTACATTTAAAGTTAATCATTAATTATGTAAAGATTTATTTAACTACCTATAATTCGCTAGACGCCGATGTTATGATTGCAGCTAAGATAGAATCCCTGCACCAAAGGCGGTCTTACTCTATTGAAATCATAACCATTGCCTGGGAGGTAATTATTAATGTCATCCACATTTTACGGGTGTGAAAACGCAGGCTTGAAGGAGTTATGACTTTGCCCAAGGCCAGTTGAGTTGCTAGGTGAAGGTAGGGCACCAGAGTCTTCCGACTCCAGAGCTTTTTCTCTTATTTGTTTGTGAAACATGCTGAATCGATAGAGTAAGTTGTCTTCCTGTTTACTTTAAAACATTGTTTTTGATTTGTACTTAAAATTTGATTATTTATGAAATATTGGTTGGAACCAGATAGAGGCAATTACATTTTAAATCTTAAATACAAAATGTTCACTTATTGTTTTCTTTTTTTCTAATCAAACTTGCTGTGGTATATAATGTACACTACTTTGCACCCACTTATAGTATATGGTTTGCTGAGTTTCCACAGATGTGCACACCTCCAGGACCGCGCTACAGTTGACACAGCACGTTGCCGCCTTCGAAAAAGTTCCTCTTGTTGCTTTCAGTCTCTTCCAGAAATTTCCTCTTGCTAATTTGCTGTGACTCTCTTTCCTTACTGGGGTTCCCAAGCATCCTGATTTTCTGTCAATATAGATGAGTCTATATTTTTCTAGAATATCACATAAATGGGAGCATGTTTTATGTACTGTTGGGTCTGTCTGTTTTCACTCAACATAGGGATTTTTGAGATGTATCATGTTGTATGTGTCGTAGTTTATTTCTTTTTATTAGTAGTCTGTGGATCTATGCATTGATCTCTTGCTGAATACTTGAAATATTTCTGGTTTTGGGCTCTTATGAAAAAAGTTGCTATGACTATTCATGTGTAAGTCTTTCTATTTTCATTTGTATTGAATAAATACACAGAAATCCATTTCTGAGTCATATGGTGATTCTCTGCTTAACCTTAAACTGTTAAACAATTTTCTAAAGTGATTCTGCCGTTTATATTAGTTTTTCTAGACTGCTGGAACAAGTTACCACAGACTTGGTATCTAAAAACAATAGAAATCTGTTTTCTTACAGTTCTAGAGATAAGTATGAAATCAACCCGTTGAGAAGGTCACACTCTCCAGAGACTCTATGGGAAAATCCTTCCTTGCTTCTTCTACGTTCTGGTAACTCCTGGCATTGCTTGACTTGTGTGACTTCAGTCACTGCTTCTGTCTTCCCATTACCATCTCTATTTTTTCTGTGCTTCATATTAATTTTTCCTGTCTCTCGTAAGAATACCAGTCATAGCTTTAGAGCCTACCTTAAATTCAGGGTGAGCTTAATATTAATGTTCAGGATGCACAAGAACTTTAGCTTAATTACGTCTGCAAAGATCCCTTTTGCATACGGGATTATATTTACAGGTATCAGGGGCCAACACTTGAAGATACCTTTTTTGATGATGCTATTCAAGCCCATTACACCGGTTTACAATCCCACCAGTTGCTCTATAACTTCTCCACCACTTGGTAGTATCAGTCTTAACAGTACTTGTGGGTGTTTTCTGGTATCTCTTGTGGTTTTAATTTGCATTTCAGTAATGATTAATGAATTTGAAGCTCTCTTTTTGAAAGCTTTTTTGAAGTCTAAAAATCACCTGTTTTAGGTGTACAATTCAATGATTGGTAGTATATTTTTAGAATTGTGCCGTACTCACTACAGTCTTACTATAGAACATTTCCATCATCCCCCAGAGAAACATTGTATTCGTTTGTTAGTTATTCTCCATTCCCACCTCTGTCCATATTCCTGCCTGTTTATACCAATCGCTGATATTTGTTCTCAAGTTTGCCTTTTATGGACATTAATATAAGTGGAATCATGAAATATGTGGTCTTTTGCCATTTCTTTCACCCAGAATAATGTTTTTGAGGTACAGCCATGTTGTAGCATGTATCAATACTTTATTCCTTTTCATTTCCTAATAGTATAATGTTCCACTGTCTGGTTATATCACATTTGCTTTGCCATTTGCCAGTTGATGGATGTTTGGGTCATTTTCACTTTGTGGCTGTTACGAAAAATGCTGCTGTGAACATTCAAATTCTAGTTATATGGACATATGTTTTCATTTCTCTCCTAGATCTCTAGGAGTGGAATTGCTGGGTCATATGGTAAATCTTCATTTGACATTTTAAGAAACTGCTCTACTATTTGTTATGATCTGAATGTTTGTGTTGCCCTAAGTTGGATATGTTGAAATATAACCTCCAGAATGATGCTACGTGGAGATGGGCTTTTTAGAAAGTGATTAGATCTTGAGCTCAGAGCCCTCATAAATGGCATTAAGGTACTGATGAAAGAGGTCTGAGGGAGCTCTCTCATCCCTTCTGCCAGGTAAGGTTACAGAAGTTGGGAGTCTGCAACCCAAAAGAAAGTTTTCATCAGAACCTGACCATGTTGGCACCCAGTCTTGTGCTTTCAGCCATCAGTACTAGGACAATACATTTTTACTGTTAATAAGTATCATCACTTGTTTATGTCTCTTTTTTTATTGTAGCTATCTTCATGGGTATGAAGAGGAACCTCATTATAGTTTTGATTTTCATTTCCCTGTGGTCTCATGATGCTGAGCATCTTCTCATGTGTTTGTTGATTATGTTGACCTTGAACAATGGGGCATAGGAACATTGACCTCCATGCATTTGAAAAACCCATGTATAACATTTACTCACTCGTAAATTAACAGCAGTAATCCCTAGGCATCCTGAGGGATTTGTTTTAGGTCCTCTCCCCACTATACAACAATCTGCAAATGCTCAGGTCCCTTATAGTTGGCCATCCATGTCCAAGGGTTCCATATCTGTGGAATCAACCAGCTGACATCAGTGTTTGGTTGAATCTCTGGATGCAGAGCCTACCAGCATAGAAAAATCTACACCTTAAGTGGACCCATGCAGTTCAAACTCATGTTATTCAAGGGATAACAGCGTACACTTTTGTGAAGTGTCTTCCAATTTTTTGCCCATTTTTGGAGTTGGGTTATTTTTGTTCTTATTAAATGTTATGAATTCTTTATATTTTCTACATACTAATTCAGATATTTGGTGAACATTGTCTCATTTTTTTAGTTAATGGTCTCTTGGAGAGCAAATATACTTCACGATATTTCTTTTTGTGACTCATGCTTTGTGTCATATTTATGAAATCTTTACCTATTCCAGGGTATAAAATTAATTTATATTTTTTAGATTAGGTGTTACCATCCCTATAATGACTTTAGATTTTCCTTTTCTCTTTGAAATAGCTTATGTAGATGTTTTACCATTTCCAAGATAGGTGAATAAAAAGAATTGACTAAACATTATCTAGCTTTTCATGATAACATTTATTTAATTTGTATTAAAGCATAACGAACACCAAAGTATATTCATGCGTTTTTGAAATGAATTTTCTTGTATGGTATGTAGTAGTATAATCCAGATTAGTATTTGATAGGCTGAGTTAGAACCATGGCTTCTAAAATTTCCTTGCTGTTTGGATGGAGGTTTGGCACCCTATGCCTCAGTTTCTCTACCCAGAAAATGGGGACAAGCATAGTTGCTTCTCAAAGACTAGCCTTTGCACTTTTAAGAGCAGAAGTAAGACTGTAAGAGCAGAAGAGAGTGGTAGGTGGGAACAAAGGGTAATGGGGGTCCATTGGATGGTGGTGGAGGATTATTAGAAATTTAGTGGTGTGGTGTGATAATATATTTGATGAAGAGTGAGCCTGCATACCTAAACAACAACAACAACAAAAAAATATATATATATATAATGTTATAAACAGTGCTCCTCAATAAAAAAGTAATATGTATGTATGTATGTGTGTGTGTATATATATACACACATACACACACACGCACATGTGTATGAAAGAATAGCTGCTTCTGTAGGTTGCCATGGGGATACAGTATGACTAGATTTGGCCATTGTGCCAGGGACAGAGTTGATTGAATATGGTTGTCTGAAGGTCCTTCTGCTGATGCAGAACTGCCAATCTTTTTTTTCTTTTTCAGACGACCTATTTTATTGTTTTGAGATAGTTTGAATTTTCTTTAGGAAAGTTGCAGGCAGGAATGAAGACGAGCAGAGGCAAGCAAGCAGGAAGAGACAGGAGGAAGAAGCATTTATTTATTTTATTTAGTTGTTCATCTAGGTTGTTCCTGCCCAGCCCTGAGTGTCAAACAGCTGTCCTTGGGGTGTATGTGGACCCCATCCGGTAGTCTTATCCACGAGACCACCAGGGCAGGCCTAGATAGTTTAAAATTTATAGAAAAGCTGCAAGAGTAAAATAAAGAGCTCTCACAGCTTTATCATGCAGATTCACATCTTAACACCTTGCCCATTTTGCTTTATCTCTCTCCATGTATATGTCTATGTGAACTGTTTTTTTAAAAAATGAGCCATTACAGAGTACATTGGAGACATCAGTAGTTTTTTTATTTTTTGCTACTAAATGCTTCATTCAGCATGTACTTCCTAACATAATGGACACTGTTACATATAAACATAGTTGTCAGTTTCAGAGAAGTTAACATTGACATAATGTGGTTATTTAATCCAACCCCATATTTGAATTTTGCTTGTTGTCTTAATATCTCTTGCAACATTTTAATTCCTGCCTCCATTTCCAGTTGAGGATCACATCTTACCTTTAATTGTCCTATCTCTGATCCTCTTTTAATCTTCTTTAATCTAGTCCCTGTTAATCTCCTTTACCTTAGTTCCTCATCCTTTTTCTTTCAAGACATTAATGTTTGTGAGGAGTACAAGCTGTTTGTTTTGTGGGATATCCTTGTATTCTCATTTGTCTGCTTCCTTATGTTTAGATTCCAATTATGCATTTTTGGCATGTATATTTTTGAGCAAAGATTGAGGCTACTAGAGGTCACTGATTTACATCTCACATATTCATCCTGCCTGTATGTATTTTATGTGGCCCGAAAGAAGGGTGAAAGTTTCTGAATTATTTTCTAATATTTAGAAGTTGAGAAATGACACATAAAAATCTGAATGTCTGGTTTTGAAAAACGCTAGACTATCTGACAACAGTGAACATGCATTTTGCTAACTAAAGCTGCATAGACACAAAGCCCCTTTAGATGGGAAATGTACTTTCCAGTTTCCACAGTCCAACTTTGTCCATTCACTCACAGGGTAGTGGTGTAGAGTTAGGAGCTTTAGAGGCAGACTCCTAGAATTGAATCCTGCTCCCTCATTTATTTGGGCTAGCAACAATGTATTTGAACCTCAGTTCTTAACCTGTAAAATTGGGATGATATTTATAGCTGTGGTCAGGTATATGTAAAGAGCCTAGAACTTTCCTGGCACATCGGAAAAATAAATGTTGTTATGACCATCACTTTATCCTCATCCTCACTTATGTGACCATAGTAGCTATTTAGACTATATTCAGGATGTTCATTCTGTAAACTTAATAATATTGAGTGCCTAATTCGGCAGATTTTTTCAACTGGGTTTCCACTAACTTCCTTTCTAAGTGACCACTGTTTGGGGAATTGAGAAGATGATCACTTAAAACATTTTCTGTGTTCTGTGGTTCAGGTGAGAGCCTAGTGAAGTGCTAAGTAGTGAAATCATTCCTGGGTACTAGGGTAAATAGGGTCACATGGAACTGCCTGCCTTTTCATGGACTAATTAAGCAAAGTACTAAATAGTGAGTTTTTTCATGGGAACAGGACATGGTAGCTACGAGGAGCGTATGTGGTCCTGGAGTCCTTTCCTAAGGAAGATCTATTTAACCTGGTCTAGGAGTCATGCAGTTCCTTCTTAAGATTTGTTTAAGAATGTATACTTCTGAGAGGTTTGGAACTTGTAGAGATTGTCTTGAGTATTAGAACTGTTCTTCAGTAATGGCATGGAAAGGTCTGGATGTTAAATTCCAGATTAGCTAAGGCTCTTTATGCTGGCTTGGCTGAGAGAATCTTTTTAAAAATATTGACTTTAGAAATAGTTAAAATTTTATTACACATACTTATAGAAATATAATAACTTTTTAAAGTTATGTATATTTTTACTAGTGAAGGAATATGTCCAGAATAGATAAACTTGTTTCAAACATTAAAATCATTAAAAAGTCTTCAGTTTTTGGTGACAATTCTCATTTAACAAGATAATAACTCAATAAAAGCAAGTTTGTTATTTATGTATGTATCCTTTTTTGCCTCCATTTATTTAATTTAATTTAATTTTTTACAGTTTGGCATTTTAGTGAGGTTCTCTCTGAGGAAGAAACCTCTTTGGTTCCTACCTTCACCATGGATTGTCCTGGATTATTTCATCTTTATCTGATGATAATTTAGGAAATGAAATGTAGGTTTGAAAATGTTTTATTTAAAAAGTTTTTGAAAGGAAAGGTATAGGCAGGATTGAAGGTACGTAGAGTTAGGTAGAGAGGAAGAGATTGGAGGAAGAAGCATTTCATTTAGTTGTTCATCTTGGTTGTTTCTCCCCCTTGACCAGGTCTTGAACCCTGGTCATTGGGATATATGTGGACGGTGTTCAGCAGACTTAACCATTAATCCCCAGGGCGTGCCAAAAAAGGAGTTTATTTTTGATGGTGGACCAAAGATCAAGAACTTAAAAATGTAGGACTTTGGCCTGACAGATTTTACTCCCCTATCTAATGTTGTTCTTGAAAATGAAGCTCGCTATTTGAAAAAGTCTTAATCACTTTAACAACCACTAGCTTAAGCAGTATTTGTGTTCAACTCATCCTTTCATAGCTCCAGTGGAATGTGTCCAGTGGATTATCTTACACATAAAAGATATTTTTAACTATATGTACATGTTACATGTAACCCTTAATAATTAATCTTGACTCCCTAGATGCTTATTAGATTTATTAATAACAGTAAGGTTTTAGCATTTAAAAATGTGTGCTTCCAGGAAGTAGAGACCTTGTCTTTTTAGTTTGTGTTAGTCACCATTCTATTTCTAGCATTTAGTGTTGTGCCAGCTACATAGCAAATATTCCATATAAATATTTATCAAATGAATCAATATATTCCTAAGCGTATCACCTGTTAATCGTCATTAGGCTTTCTGCTAGTGAAAGATGGAACAGAACCTGGAAAAAATAATGGCATTTGATTAAATGCTTTACAAATTTAAATTTCTTAATATATCATAGTATACGTACATGTTTTGAGAACTAAGACCTTTTTATTGAGCACATGCTTTAACAATGATCAACAGTGGTTTCCTAGTGCTCGTTCAGATTTAAAATGCTACTTTATTCCTTAGATTTAGTGATTTGTTATTATTAGTTTATTATGTTTAATTTCTTGGTAAAGTTATATTTTAAAGTGTGATTTTCTAGCTGCTGGAAGAAAAGAACTTTATAACTGAGATGGTACTTTTTGAACCTTAAAAACCACAGAAGTTAGGGGGTATTCACATGTAGCTCAGGTGGCTGAGATATTGGTGTGCTGACCACATACAGCCACGGACCCAGGTTGGAGATCCAAGGCCAGGGTGGAAAACCAAAGTGAACAACTAAATATATAAGTGTTTCTTCCTCTTTTTCCTTCCTTCCTTAAATCCTTCTTCTTTCTTTCCCTTCCTTCCTTTAAAAAAACAAAACAAAACAACAGAGAAGGTGAGTTGAGTTCTGCTGGGGCTGTTCACTTAACATTTTAAATTTGAATTTGTATTATTTTACAAAATTGTTCCATTGATTGATTTCCCAGTATAATCTGGGGAGTATCTTGGGACTGTTGACTTGGGTCAATGTGTTCAGGAGATTAAGATTTGCATTGGTAGGAACTTGTTTCCAACATTTGTCTTTGTAAATACTGATGATTTCATTCAGTGGGAAGGGTCCTTGGAATCCTCACTTCGAGTGAAATGAAGATTCAAATGCCGAGATCTGGAGAGAAAGAGAAAGTTTATTGCTGGAGTGATAGACTTTACTAAGGAGAAGCCCACATGTTGGTTAGGGTATGAGGCTTATATGCAGTTTAGGGTTCCTGGAGGTAAGAATGGGGTGATGACAGATGGTGTTATGCTAATATTTTCTAGAATTAGCTAGAGAATTCCAGGAAGAAGGGTACCATCTCTTTTTTGCACCATTTTGGTCAGTGTTGGATCTCTCCTGGTGCCCATGGGTGTGAAAGTTAGCATACTAATGACAGCTTAATGAGGAAAGCTCTCCTTAAGGATGAAGTCGGGATATCTGCACAGGTGATATAAGTTGGTTCAAGCCTGATCAGATGTTTGGGTTCTTTTGAGGAGGTTCTTAACCTGTAACAATTCTCAGCATTGCTGATTGGCTGTTCAGGCTCAGCCCATAGTGGCTTCATCCTGGGCTGTTCTGGAGAATAATGGACACAACTGGAAAATTACTGTGATGCTTTAGTTTAGCCCCACCCTGCCTTGGCTTTCCTGTGGACCTTGGCCATAGCTAGCCCCTACCAATATGTGGAATGTAAAGAAACAGAGTAAACCAACAGACAACACAAAAACTAACCCTTGGACTTTGACAACAGAACTGAAGTTACCGGAGGGAAAGGGTCTGGGAGGTGGGAGCCAGTGGTAGTGGTGTCTAGTGGACAGTGGTGGAAGATTCTCAGAAGTGTGTTGTGATACCATATATTTGATGAAAAGTGAACCTGCACAACTAAAACTTATGTAGTGTTTTAAAACAATATTACCTCAACAACAAAAAAATGTATTTTAAATTTTTTGGGTTTTTTTGGCATAATGTTTCTCTAAAAGGGCAGTGCATGCTTGAAAGCTGAATCTTGATTAGGTGCTATGGTCTTTAATTTTTGTTTCTGCTACAAGCATTTGTCCTATTGCCATGAGGATCATTTATTTGCTCTGGAGCTTTGGAAATGACCACGTTGGAAAGTGACCATGCTTTCCTCTCTGCTGAAGAGCTGCTATATGGGTAACAGGCACTTGAGACCTTTACAGGTGGGATAAAGCAAGTAAATTTAGTTTGAAGGACCACATTATGTTGTGTCTGGTCTGAGGAGGAGGTTTGTTGCCAGTGTGTGAGTGTTTTCATAAGTGTTTGTGATCAGAAAATTCAGAGCTCTGATTTCTGCATTAGCCCTAAGTCTGCCCTTTGGCACCTTCATTTAGTGACTGGATCATTGAGTGCTGAGGCCGAGGGACTTACATTTCTCCAGTAATAATATAAGCTGAGCTGATGGGCAACCTAAACTCACTGCTAAATTGGGCATGATTAAAGTCTCCAGACTCCATTAATATGGATTTTCTATTTCTATGGACAGCAGTCCATTATCTCAGTATTTCCCAGTTTGCTTTTTTTTTAAACCAGAGATAGAAAATTTTGCTGATGATTTTTTTCCCTCTGTCAGCATGTACGTTCAGCTGTTTCTTTTTTCC
The DNA here is from genome assembly GCA_004363575.1 of Solenodon paradoxus. NCBI lineage: Eukaryota > Metazoa > Chordata > Mammalia > Eulipotyphla > Solenodontidae > Solenodon > Solenodon paradoxus. The sequence goes on along the minus strand of RJWH01000769.1, from coordinate 468,268 downwards.
CCCTAGCTTGAGAGTAGCACCCGGCAAACGAATGCAAACATTGCAGCTTATGTGGACTCTAGCCTGTTGTCATGTCAATCTTGTTATTTAGGTAAATAGTGTGCAATTTTTTGCCGAATCAGCAGCCAATATGCTGCTAGCAATTTTTGTTTTAGTCACATTATTGGCTGGTAACACTATTAATGAGACAATAATTGGGAAATTGTAGTCATTGTTCTCATAAAACATGATTCTTGTGTTGGAACCAGCCAGGCAGAGGAGTTGCATATGCAGGCTGAAAGGGAGGAAAGGATGAGTAGCCAGTGTGCCCAGCTTTTAAATTCATCAGACCCCTGCTGCTTAAATTGCCCCAGCTGTTAATGCTGGAACCATTACTGTAATGGACTCAGCAAATGAAGGAGAACGAAGACACGCACACTTTATTACCAGAGGGCCAATTTTCTCTTCATCTGTAATAGCAGCGGTGCTTCATATTGATCAGACCATCAAGATACTAATCCTCTGTAAAATTACTTGTTATAACTGAAAATGTGTTAATCCAAATCAGTCTGTGTCCTGACTGTCTACTTACTATTGAATACAGACTATTAGATGGTTTATTTTTCATGATTTAAAGCCCTTGCCCTGAAAATGGTTGGCGTTTCCCTTGCAACACAGAGTGCTTAATCTTAGCTATAGCCCAGGGTTGTCTTTTTGTTTTAAACAGAACATCACCCACTTAATTAAGGAGTGAGTGTCTGTCTTGCTGTCTGAGTTATGCTGGTGTTTTATGTTCCTCTGGATTTATTAAGCATCTTGTTTTACATTCAGTCTGTGGCTTGTGCTGTAAATAAAAACAGGCCCCTCTTGCACATATTAGAAATTTGCAGGTAGCAAATGTCAATAAGTACCAGGGATGTAAGGTTCTTTGATTTATATTTCAGGCACCAGGTTGTGCTTTGTCGATTGAACCCATAGGCAGGGTGCATCCTGGTGTCTTCTGTGTTGCAGATGTGTTTTTGCATCGTTGTCTGAGAAAGTTTATGGTTATTTCTGCATCCTTGGTTCAGTAGATTGGTTTTTAGACAATGAGGCATATCTACTCCCCCCTTGTGTTTTGTGAAAAATGACTGCAGCTAGACATTATAAGAAGACCTGTTAAACACTGAATTCTATCTTCCTTAATATTTGAATTTTAGGAGTTATTGCTTAAAAATTTCCATTTTTTATTATAGTCTCCACATGCAGTGCATGTTTGTATGTAGACAGACTGATGCTATCTTGCAGTATTTTTTACTTATTCTAATATGTAGTCATTTCTCAAAGCATTTGTGTGGCATTCTCTGGAAAGCTCCTTCAGAAATACATAATTAGTGCTCTTTGTGGGCCAGGAATTGTGTTGGGGCTGAACATTTTAAGAGTGAATAAGATACAATTTTTTAACTTTGAGGACCTCAGCTAAGTAGGAAGATAGACATATGAGCAAGTAATTACAATGATATCACTTGTGAATGCAGTTGTATGCACACAATAGTAAAATCGGCCTCATCGATTTTTCTTACTGTGTTACCAAAAGCAGAATTGTACAGTTGAATCACACTTTAAGACTTGCTGCTGAATCATTCCTGGGAGTTTGAAAGATATCTAGCTTTTTATTAAGGGAGACTTGTTTACTGCCCCCTAGGTACAGTCAAAGGAAGGCTTTCCAAAAAATGTTTTGATCAGTGACCGTATCTTTGGTTTTGTAGAATTTCCTATGGAGACTACTTTAAAGGGAATAGAGCTTATTAGATTATGCTCAGGCATTTATGTTATGAATCAATCTCTTGTTTTTAGAGTATAATTTATCAGGAGAGACATTAGCCTGCTGTGGTCAAGACCATGGCTTTTGGAGCCTGATTGCCTCTTCCCCACTGTACCCCTGCCTCTCTCCTACCCCCACTTACCCACACACCCTACCCCCCCCACCCCTGTCGCCGTCGCCTGCTTAGTGATCTTGGGTAAGTCACCTAGTTTCCTTGAGCCTCGATCTTCATCTTTGCAATAGAGATAATAATGGTTGTGTGAGGATTAAATTATTTATTATATATAAAGCGTTTAGATTAGTGATAGACATATATGTGTACTATATGTGTTATTTTTATCATGCATGTAACTGTACCCAAAGAAATTATTTTTTTCATGTGGCTTATGCATGACAACTTTGAAAATGTGACCACAATATGTATGATATATAAGATGATGAGGTATTTCTTAGTTAGAATATTATTTTTCTGATTATATAAAATTTGTTGTCTAAAACATTTACAAATAAAGAAAAATTTTTAAAAAGTATTGATACCTCAAAACAATGAAACTGCTGTGTGATCCATCAATTTCATTTCTAGGTATATATTTGAAGAATACAGAAACACTAATCAGAAGACATATTTGCACCTCCCTGTTCATAGCAACACATTTATAATAGCCAAGATATGGAATCACCTTAAATACTCACCAGTTGGATCAAGAAGATGTGATATATAAATGCAATAGAATTCTACCTAGCTATTAAAAGAGATGAGATCATGGTTTTTGCAATCACCTGGGTAGAACTTGAAGTGATTCTGCTAAGCAAAATAAACCAGAAAGAAACAGAAAAATGCCAGATGGCTTTACTTATGTGGAATATAAAGAGGCAAAACCAAGAAACTAACAAAACACAATAAAATTCTCAGGACTCTCAATGCAAGACTGTGACTGCCCGAGAAGGGAAGTGGGGTGGGAGAAGGGAACCTGGGGTTGAAAAAAAGAAAAAAAAAACCCCACCATTAATTTAGGCAGTACTTTCATACGTGAGAAAAAGAGAATCACCTTTTAGTGAATAAAGACTTTGCCTGGTTAAATCTCGCACATTCAGGAATGAATAAGTAGAAAAGGAGTGAATAATGGACTTTGATGGGGGAAAAAATACTCCTGCAAAAAGGAAAATGAGTTAACACTCTCGACCCTCAAAGAAAAAGAAACTTCATAAAGCAATCTCCTGTAATAGGTGAAAAATTATCCATATTTTATCTTCATAAAGATGTCAAGGCTTATCATCTCTAGAAACACAAGTTGAACATAATATTAGAGAACAAGCTGGCAGAATAATTGGCCAAAGTTTGAAATGATAAGGAAATTCAAAATGCAACTGGAAGTTTAAACAACTATTAAAATTGGCAAACAGAATATTTGAAGAAAATAAAATTTTGACACAGTAGTGCTTCCTGACTAACGTTAAAAAGAAAATTTTAGGCTCTTCTAAAGGGGATAATTCAAGTTATCCAGAAAATAATTGAGAATCAGAAAAATAACCAAGCAGGCAGAATAAAAATCACCTATAATCCTCCAGATATAACCATTGTGTTACTGTTTTGGTGTCTTTTTTTTTTTTTTTTTTTGAGAATATTTATAATATATACAGTATGGTCTCAGTTTTCTTAAAATATATTTATGATACATATTTACACATGGTATGTTTTAAACAAAAATTAAAATTATATGCATCTTTCATTTTGCTCTTTGCAGCATTCAGTATATTGTAAATATTTTTCATGTCGTTACAATTATTTAGTATTTCACTATATGGATTTTTTCCTGCTATTATAAATTGCCCTTCACTGATCATTCTTGCACATAAATCTCTGTAAATCTCTGGTATTTTCCATGGGGTAAATTAAAAGAAGGCAGACCATTGGGCTAGCATTTGCAAAGATTTTTGGTTTGCGTTGTCAATGTGTATGATATTGTGTTGTAGGTGATGCTGATTATAACTAAAACGCAATGCATAAGAATGCATTTTTGGTAATCCTTTCAACACTAGGTAGGCTAGGTAGTATTACAAAATAAAAATATTTGCCAGTTTGGAAGAGATGGAGAAGGAGTTCCTTGTAGAATTTTTTTGTATTTTCTTAAATATTAAGTATATGGTTGAACTTCTTCCTACTGTGTTTATTGACTAAATATAGTACTTTTGTGGTTTGTTTATATAATCTTCATTCATTTTGCTAATATCTGGATGTCTTTTCTTATTAATTTGTAAGATAGCATCATGATGGGGAATTTTGTTTTGTTAATTATATGATGGAAATATTTTTCCTAGTTGATTACCTGCCTTTTGTTTTAGTTATTCAAAATTTTTCCTTTATTTTTATATAGAGAAATGTTTCCCACCAAAATAGCAGATTAATGTGACTTATATGTCCTTCTAGCTATTCATGTTTCAATTTTCTCCCTATTTGATTCTAAAATGTGTCTAGAATTTTGTTGATATATGATAGGTGGAAGACCACTAATTTTTTCTTTCCAAATTGTAAACCTGCTTATCCTCCTTGAATTTGTTGACTGGTTGGAATGCGGAAATACTCAGATCTACTTGTTATTTTATTTCTTTTGTCTGTTATTCTTGAAAAACCATTTTAATTACCAGTCTTATGATGCCTTTCATTATTTGGCAGTATAGGCCCCATGATTAGTCTTTGTTTTCAGAAGTTCCTGGTTCTTTTCTTGAACTAAGAAGACAATTTAATTGTTTTTCCACATAAAGTTTAAAATCACTTTTTCAAGGTCCATCCCTTGGTATTTTTTATTGCACTAAATTTATAGCTTAATTTGAAAAGAACTGAACTATTAGTAAATAACTTTTTTCATTCAGTAATGTTATGTCTTTACATTTATTTCAGTTTTTATTTACATTTATTTCAGTTTTTATGACCCTCAGCAAGCTTTACAATTTTATTCAATTACTCACTATTTATTACCTTTAGGAATGTTAACATATTTGATTATTTTTGGTTACTGTTGCAAATAGGATATTTTTAAATTATATTTTAAGTGGTATACGAGAAATATTTTATATGTGCTGTTTTTCTAGTTGACCATGATACATAATACCTCTTTATTATTCCAATATTTTTGCTTGATTTTCTTGGGCTTTCTAGGTCTGTGCTAAGTAGGTAATTTAATCCTATACAAATATAATTTGGCTTTTCTCCTTTTAGTAATTATACACTCTCTTTTTTTCTTATGTTATTACATTGTTTAGATCCTCCAAATAGTCATGTCCTTAAAGTTATGCTTTGGAATTTTAGTATGAAGTGTAAAGATAGTTGTTGACAATAATCTTTGATTTGTAGTTTTTCATACCTCCCTGCCCCACTTGATGAGATTGAATTTTCTTGAATAATTTTTGACATTTAGTTAGGTGATAATATCTTTACTTTTTATACTAAAAGCGTATACTCTATTAATATAGTTTCTGATATTGGTTCCTTGGGATAAATTCCACTCAGTCACATTCTATTGGTCTTTTGATGTACTGCTGTTTTCAGCCTTTGAATATTTCAGTTAGGTTTTTAAGATGGGTCCGTGGTAGTGATTCTCAAGGGAGATAGTGAATGACCCCCTCCCCCGCCTCTCCCAGTATCAGGATATTCACTGAGGGGTATTTCATTTATATGTTATGGTTATATTTCAGACTACAGTTAGTAAAGCTTAATAAAGCTCTTTTGACTGAAGAGGCTAAGCTAATGTAGAGGGTGGTAAAATGGGTAAAGAATACTGCAGTTTTTTTTTTTTTGTGCTTTCTTTTGTCAAGTTTTGGTATTATAGTTAATGTGACATCACAAAATGAATTTAACTATTTCCTCTTTCTGTTCTTTAGAGCTGTGTACAAAACATCAGACTTATTTGTTCCTTGGAAGTTTGAACTAAATTACCTGTAAAACTGTTTATATGATACTGGAGAAGATCATTTTTAGGTAACTTTCATAGTATCTTTTCTAGTTATTGACCTACTTTATTTTTTTCTTGAGTCAATTTTGGGCATGTTTTCTCAGAAATTGAAGTTTTAATTTATTAGTCTGCATTGAACTTAATATTCTCTGGCTCATTAAGCTAGCATTATATAGTTTTATGTTTTAAAAAGTCCTTATTTGCTTTTTCTATTTTTTTAATAACTCTCTGTATTCATGTATTTGCTTTAAAATTGATTATATTTGCCTGTGATCTATTTTTTTTAACTGCTCTTGGATTTGTTTATGCTAATTTTTTAGTTTCTACTTTTATTTCCTTTCTCCTTTGCTTGAACTTTTGTTTTTTATTTTACTGACTTTTTGAGGTATTTAGATCATTCCTTTATTTCTTTTTAAAGGAAAGGTGCAGGCAGGAATGAAGGCAAGTGGGCAGGCAGGCAGTCAGGGGGAGGAGGATGAAGCTTCTTTATTTTGTTTTTATTTAGTTCACATTGGTTGTTCTCCCTGAACCTGGCATTCGAACCCGGGTTCTTGGGATATACATGAATTGCACTCCTTTGGAGGCATCTGCCCTAGCCCATACTCCACCAGGACATACTTGTTCATTTATTTTTCATTGTTCTTTTTAACATGAAAAGCATTTCAAAATCTTAAAGGTAATATTCTCTCCTCTATTCTTATAGCAACTTGCATACTTTAGTAGCACTTACCATTCAGTATTGTTAAGGTTTTCTTGTCAGCCTCTTTTATAGGAGACTGTATTTTTGTTTGTAGTTCAGTGGATGCAGAGACCTAAGCACAGTAGGTACTACACAAGTGTTTAATGAGTAAATATAACTTCCCCCACCCCATTATACACAGACACAGGAGTTAACCAAGTTCAAAATTTTCAATGTGCTGTGTAGACGAGAGGTTGCAGTTCCTTAGTGTGCAGTGTGCTTCACTGGTAGTTAGGAGGCTCAACTTCTGGTTTTGCTATAGGTGTTACCTGCTGAGTCCAAAAGTTCCTGTGATACTTCCTCGTTTGTACAATCAGCTTCCTTCCCTGCATCATCGAAGGTTTTGTCAAAAAAAAGTAATGCCTAGAAAGAACTCTGAATGGTAAAACATGTTATACAGATATAAATATAATTTAAAATAGAAAGCCTTTAGAATTCTTGTCTTATTCACCATTCTACCACACCCATTCCTCAATATAGAAATTTCAAATTCTTTAAAGAAGAAATCATTTACATATATATCCTGTGCACTCTGGAATATCTAGCACACATCTTTGTTGACAGGGATATCATAAATATTTGTTTATTGAATGTTTTCACAGACTCACTTTGCAGGTGCTTATTACCGAATGAGTCTTAAGCATTCCCTTTTTTTTTTTAATTTTTTTTAATTTTTAAGGGAAAGGTACAGACAGGAATGAAGACAAGTAGGATGGTGGGCAAGAAGAGAGAGGAGGAAGAAGCATTTTTATTTTATTTCCATTTAGTTGTTTATACTGATAGATTTCCCTCCGATCTAGGACTGAAACCTAGGGGTATGTGGCCTGCATCCCTCAGAGGTGATTAACCTAACTGCTAGTCCACCAGAACATGCCGAGTCTTAAGTATTCGTAAGACCAAGGAGCCTAGCACCCAGGGATGGAGTTCCTAGTTTATTATGAAAAAAAAAAAAGATTCTTATTTACTTGGGAGACCCAGAGAGCTACATCAGCACACAGTGAAATGGGTGTTAATTGCTTCAGGACATAAACTTTTTGGTTTAATTCCATTTCTAATGCATATGAATGCTAGAGATATTATACTTGCTTTCCAAAATGCAGACTAAAAATCGAGTGCCATTTTTAGTAATTGATAAAGTTAAAAATTGGTTAAGATTATCTTCCAGTTTCATAAGTCTTAGAGCTTTAAAAAAATTCTTATTTAGAGGAAAAAAAATTATATGATTATTCCCTTCTTTTCTATTGCAGTTACATTAGTTTCATTGCTTCCCTTGCCCTAAGATTTATTTTTAATTTATTCTCTTTGTTGCTCTGGAAGAGTGATAGTGTATCTCTGTTTCTTGTAGTTAAGATTTCCCAACTTCTTTACGGAAATGAATGCCATCTCATAAGTCAATCTTAGATTAACATGTTTTAAAATTGCTAAATGCCTTGAAAATGCAGAGTGATGGTATTTTTTTGTGTTATTATTAAATATTCTCTTTAGAATAGTATTCACTGAAGGACTTCATTTCAGCGTCGTGACTTCCGGTGGAGGATGTCAGGGTGCAGTACCCCTCCTGTGGGCCTCTCCCCAGCCCTCCTAGTTGTTGTTTTTAACAGTTTGTTGCAGCTGGAAATAGAAGGTATAACTTTTTGAAGAGAAAGATACCCTTCAGGCTGCTTGCTACTTTTAAAGATGCTTGTGAGACTTTGTATCTGAGATAATTGATGGTAAATTCTGCTTGGTTGTTTTAAAGCTCAAACTATGGGGATTTACCAAAAATATTTCAATTCAGAGAAATAAAAATTAATTTAATGATGGATATATTAGATTCACCAATCTTCAAGGAGTTGTTTCAAGTTCTCCCTTTTTTATGAAGCTTTTGAGGATTATTCCTTTCATCTCTTTCCTTCTTGGCCTTATTTCATAGGCCAACTGTGTTATAACATCAATATGTGTGTGCGTGATAGACTTACTGGTACCATACATCTTGATGTTTGGTCATATTAAATTTGACTTTTAATTGCTCATGCCTGTGTTTTGTGTAATTCTCTTTTTCCCTAGGGAGATTATAAGCTTGCTCTGGCCAAAACCCACGTGATAAATTTGTATCTCTAGCAAGGTGCTAAAGATGTAGTTGACTCTTGGCATTTCTTGTCAAACAGAAGGAAGGATATGTAGATTCGAAGTTGAGTGGTTTTTTTTGTTCTTTTTTAACTTTATGGAGCATTTTGGATCTTCAATTCTTGACCTCGTCTCCAACAACAGTGATAATTATTTTGTTTAGAAATGTTTTGTTTAAAATTGTGTGATTAAATTGATTTCAGGAAATTGTGGGCCACAGGAAAATCTTAGACTTTACCTATCACTGTGTTTTTTAAAAGAGTTATATCTGAACCAGCTATGTGCCACGATTCATTTTGCCATTTCATCTACTGCTCTTCTTCCTGTTTTTATTTAAGACGATAAAGTTACTTTAGTGTAACTGCTGCTGTCACCTTTGCCCTTAGCTAATCAAATAGTTTACCTTGAGGGAAGCATTTATCTCCCACTTTCATTATTATTATTTTTGTAGCTGTAAAGATATATATTTTATGTCTGCAGAAGGCTGTAACAGTGAAACGAGGTATTGATCTGCTGTATTTAGCAATTTCTTTCCACCTTGCCATCAATAGCATGTCAGCATCTGTCTGTACCGTGGTTGACCTCACAAATAGCTCTTTATGCTCCCATTGGATTCAAATGATATAGTATGCTGAAAACTAAATCAATGAATGATTATAAAGTTTTTAGTATTATTTCATGACCTGGAGGCAGCTGGTACTCCTAGCACTGAACAGTTCCGTATGCAATGAATATGGTAAAATGAGTGTGTCTGGCTTTTGTTCAGCTGAATGGATGAAAGCAGGACACCTGCTTGGGCTAGCTTATACTCCTAATGACTGGAAGCACTTGGGCGCCTTAGTGAAGCTTCTTGCCTGACAGAATCAGACACCGAGAAGAGCAGTGCTTCCATTTACACACTCCCCTCCCCTCCAATGAGCATGCGGCACATGTCTCTAAAATTATTCGATCTATGCACCTATAGACCTTTACTTTTATTTATAAAAGAAAGACAAAAAAAAAACACCAACAAAACCAAAACCCAAAATTGGATGTTGTGTTACTATATCCATGAGGTCCTAACACAAAGGCACCTAGTAAGAAGGGTGGACTAACTTGGTCTGGATCAGGTGGAATTCTTGGCTGCTGTCAGCACCTGGAGTAAACATCAGTCTCTAGTTGCTGAGGCCTGCAGCGTTAGTCCCACTTGCTGGAGTCCTGCTCATCGCCTCTGAGCAGTTTAACACTGAAATAGAAGATGGAGAATTTTGCGTTATATGACAAGATGGGAGAGGGGTGATAGTGGTGAATGGAGAAAGTGGAGCACAGCATTTGTCAACTGAACTTTTCAGGGTATGATTCAAATGTGTTTCTAAGAAAATGACATTTCGGTACATTCCTTTGTCTGTCTACCCAGTTGAAAGTTGGACAAGGAGTAGTGAGGAGTTCACTTATTGATTTATTTCTCATACATTTACTAAGCATCTAAGTCCTGGTCTAGAGACACTAGATAGGAGGGCCATCCCTTCCTCTAAACGTTCGTGAAAAACTGTCCTGCTGAGCCTTGTCAGACCCAGAATGTGCCTTACCTGCCTTATTTCTCCCAGCTACTCAACTGCTGCTATTCTCTCCCAAGACCCCTCGATAAGAGGGGAAATAAGGGATAGGATCTTTGACTACAGGTTGATGTTCAACCAGTTTCTCCTTATGCCATCTGCTTGAAAGGCTGAAGTGGGGACCCTTCATGTAAAGTCAGTGTAGGATGGCCTGAGGAGGGACTATAACAGCCCTCTGAGTCTTGGGTGAGAACAACAGATTCAGGTACTTGTTTCCTATAGTATAAACCCTACTGATATTTTGATAATTTGAATATTGTACTGATCCATGTAAAGAATATTTTGGATTGGTTCAGGGATCTGCCTCTCTCAGATTCTTGATTACATTTCTTTTTTCTTTCTTTCTCTTTTTTTTTTGTAAAGGAAAGGTGCAGGCAGGAATGTAGGTGGGCTGGCAGGCAGGAACAGAAAGGCTGAAGTCATTCATTTAATTTAATTTAGATGTTCATCTTGGTTGTTCCCCCCCAGTCCTGGTCTTGAAACCAGGTCCTTGTGATGTATGTGGACTGTGCTGGCCAGAGGCCACAGACTTAACCACTAAACCCCAGTTTACTTTTCTTACTCCTTATTAATTAGTCAGTCTTATTTTGAAGTCCTTTAAATTTTGTTCTGTATTATTCCTTAGGAATATGAGTGCTAGTCATTGATTCTGTGGTATCTAAGGAGTACTTTTTATTTGTCCAGTATCAGTTCACATTTAACTTTGTGGTTTGTAACCCTAAAACAAAAGAATTTGGAGAAAAAGTTTCTGTCTCTGAATTCAGTTTTTGTTATTTTGTATACTCTATGTACCTAAATGTAAGTAAGGAATTTTCCCCATAAAATTATCCCTCAGGAAAAAAAAAAATATATCCCTTTATATTAAAATTCTCTTTAAGTCTCTTGTAGTGTAGAATGCTCACTTTATTTTGAACATTATTAAAGTAGCTATTCCAATAGTATGTGAGTAGGTTCTCGAAGTTTGAGAGATTTTTCTTAATCAGAAGTATATATCCTAATCTGGGTTATTTGTCTGAGACTGGGAGACTGATACATGCTCATATATTATGTAAAATAACATGTTTGGTTATCGACAGCTTTATGTGAAAAATGAATTCCTGTTGCTAGAACATAGGACAATTAGTTAGCCTTTGTCTGTACATTTGTAATGGATGTCTTGGCTTTGTTCCTATGGTTGGTAGATTATCTCCTCTTTCCAGGTTTACTTAAAGAAAGGTGAGTGATAGTGATCAGGATTGCAGTTGGTGTAGACTGACACCTTTATTTAAGATTCATTTTCAATTTCACATCCTGAAAGGCTGTCCCTGATTAGGACTACATTTGACTCTATCCATAGATAGAAATTAGATAATAGGTGAAAAAGACAGAAATTCTTGATCCTAGGTAGTCACTTATAATGATAATCAGATAACTTCTAAATAAGATGAGACATTTCTTTTATGCACTAAAGAAGATCTTTTTTAATATGTACATATGAGTGGAATCATAGATTCCATTGCATAAATAGCACTGAAGTCTCAAACAGAATTGTGGGATATATTTCTGTCAGTGCTAAAACTCTGAATCATTTGTGAACTATATTCTTATAAAGAAATTAAAAATAATGTGGATAAATTACTATATACATAAAATTACATATTTTCATAAAATAAAATTCCACATTTTATGCTCTCATAGTAATATAATATGCAAATTAAATGATTCCTTTTTTAGATCTTTTTTTGTAGACATTATGATGAACTTCCCTTGAAAACTGACACGTAGATTCTTTTATGCCATTTTCAGTTATATACTTTATTAGAAATTCCATAAAGAAGAAAAATTTAACTTTGCATTTTCTTGTTTTTTTAGGATCTGAGAATGTGTGTGTGTCTGAGGCTACGATGTGTCTAAAAGCATAGCCTGCTTAAAACCATGGCTGAAGAGTTATGCTTAACTGTATACTTTGCATGCATTTGTGATTTGAAATAGGAGAAAAAAATCAAATCGGAGACAGCTTGAATGGCATGCTGTCAGTTTGGAGCTTCATGAATTGGCAATGGTCTCATTTAGGACCTTCAGATGTGTCTCTGCCTGGACAGAATGAGAACGTTTTGCATGTTCTGGAGGAGACAGCCACTCCTTGCTGCCTCACAACAGGCAGTGGTGCATGACAGTTGCCCTTCATTGCTGGCTTCTTGGAGCTTAACCTCTGACCCTCCACTTAGTTGCTGTGCAGCAGTTGGAGCACGATGGAGATGGTGGTGAATGACGGGCATTGGCCTGCAACGTGCTTGTCATTATTTGACTGTCAAAAGGAGCCTGCCATTGGTTTCCATCAAGGTTTGAAACCTCTGTGCAGCAGTCCATATTACTTAACTTCCAAGGCTGTCAACAGCATGATCAAATGTGCATAAAATATCAGAGTGCTGAATATATCTTCAATCAGGAGATGGGAAGTTTTCTCCACTTTTCTTTCTCTTTCTCTTCTCAAGTCTCTTTGCTTAAATATATTCAGATGACTTTCACAGGGCCAAGAGGTTGAATTGTTGCCACGGTGAGAAAAGTGAACTGTTGTCTCATGTGGTCTGAGTTTCAAATAGCACCGTGTAGATCTGAGCAGCTCTGCCGGTTAAACTCTCTTAGACTTGTCTTGCATATTCTATCAGCTTTTGGTCCCTGGCTTAAGGGACTAGATGCTGGCCCGGTGGCACCTGGGGTTGGCTGACGGGATGAAACCTTTTCTTTGGTCTTTATGTTATGTTGCAAAAGGTCATCAGTGTATAGAATTTGTGAAGCTGGAGTTGAAATTTAAAATAATATCGGTGATATCTGATGATGTCATTTAAGGCCTTTCCCCTCCATGATAGAGAACTATAAACAGAGGGAGTTTAATTGACTATTATCAAGTGTTGGAAACTTCACAGGTCATTCTTAATTTTTATTTTTAGATATAGAACAATATTGTAGTCAAAGCCATCTTTTTTAGAAATTTGAAACTGGAATAAAAAAGCATCCTCAAGTGGAGAAGGATAAAAGGAAGCCGAACGATATTCTTAAAGTGTATGAAAAGTTCTGGTAACTAAACTTGCTTTATTTCTAGTGCTGTGTAGTGAATGGGGTGGGAATTACGAGACTTGTATTTTTAGTTTTGCTTTTGCCATTTTTCAGCTGTGTCACCTTGGAAGAAAAGTCAGTTAACCCCTCAGTCTGTTTCTTCATATGCCAAAATAGGGATATTAATGATGTGAGGATGAAAAGATATCCTGTTTTTAAAGTACTTGCTTTTGTGCAGAACTTTACACCTTCTATGGGCACCTCCTGATCTTTTGTCCGTGTTTTAGCAGGAAAGATTTATTAAATAGTCGTAAGGCAGATATGGTGCTCTAGAATGCAAAACAATCTGTGTTTCACTTTTTTTCCCTTCACCATGTTACTGATGAGGTCATAATATAGCATTTATAGTTAAGCACTCAAACCACAAATCTGAGTTAACCTGCCAGCTTGCCTTCTCCCTACTACCTGCCCTTCTAATCATTCATTCATTCACTCATTCACCCACTCAGCAAATATTTTTTGAGCTCTTACTGTTATGCCAGGCCCTGTTTTAAGTTCTGAATTATAGCCATGAGCCAGACAGACAGACTTGCCTACAGGGAGCTCACATTCTGAAGGGAAAGACAGATACCTACTTTGGGGTAAACTTTTTCTAAATGCTATGAAGAAAAATACAGCAGGTTGAGAGGATAAAAGAGTTCTTTGGGTTGTCAGGGAAAAGCTTATATTGGGAGCAGAGGGGCAGTCTTTACCACAGAGAGCTGGCTGAGGAAGGGAGAGCGCCCTGGGAAGGTGGGCTGGGAGCTTCCAGATGAAGGGGTGATACATCCTTCTCTTGCACTCAGCCACTTGGTCCCCAAATCCTGGCCTGTGTCTCAGTGCTTTCTTTCATCTTTTCCTCCTCATGTCATCCTATGTTTGGGCCCCCTTTGTTTCCTTAGGCTCTCTGACTGTGTTTTTCCTTCCATCAAGTTCTTGTCATCTTTAAAAATGTAAAGTGGCCGTGTCACTCCACTGTTCACAATTTCTCAGAGATGTGCCACTGGCTACATGTTAAAATTCAGACCGCTGGGCTTGCCATATGAGGTTTCTATTGTTTCAATTTCATTTATTATCTGTGACTGACCTCTTGCCCCTACCTTCTCACCCGTACAACTTTACACCTGATACTGCTGCTTAAGAAAGCTGCCTCCCTGAACATGATTAGACCTCTCTGCTTTTAAACACAGGCCTTGCTCTCCTTGGACTGTTCTCCTCCCTCCTTACTGGTACCTGCAAAAACACATGCCTTTCAACAAGATTCTGCCACCTCTGCTGAGACATAGATGAGCCTGATTCGAGCATCCGTAATGTTTTATACACTTGCTTATTAGCTTTTGCTTCACTGTACCACAAGTTTATCTACTTACTTGACTGGTCTGTGAGCTTTTTGAGGACAGGGACTGTGTTTTTCTCTCTTTTCAGTATCTGGCATAGTGTCTATACACTCAGTAAGCTTACCTGTTATGGCATAATCTACAGAAATATTAGAGACAGCTTTATTATGGAATTTAAATATAATCAAAGTAGATGTATGCCTTTCAAAGAGTTCCTCAGGCAAAATATTCTGTTACTGTTAGAACTTCTTCTCTTAGACCTTCCTCAAGTAATCAACATGATATTCAAAGGAACGGGGAAGGGTGGAGCATGGACACAGTAAAAATATAGAAATATTTTATTTGTTTCCCAGTAAGTGTAGTAATAGGATGTAATCACCTGTAATACTGTCTTTTTAACACTCTGATTTGTTATGTCTTTTATCCAAGGAAGATAGTACTAAATTTAGTATTCCCATACAGAAGGGAATACATTTAAAATTCATCTATCCACCCTTTTATCTTTATATTTTCCAGGTTATATCGTTAGAGTTGACATGATTTTTTATCTTGTTATATTAGAGTCATTTTAATGCCAAAGCACAGTAGACCCGTCATATGGACATCATAATTTAAGCAGTTCTTTATTGTTCACGTGTTTCACTGTTTTTATTAGCAGAAATAATGATGTGTTGAACCAGTTTGTTCAAACATCTTTATGTGCATTATTTATTTTTATGGTTAGGTTCATAGAAATCCAACAACCAGGTCAAAAGATAGAACTATTTTTAAGACCTTTTCATGTATATTGTCAGATTAACCTCTGGAAAAGACATACACACACACACACATCTTTGTCTTGATGGATTGTAAAAAGTATCTTGTTTTATAGTGTTTCGTAGATTATCTGTTAGTGAATTTGGGATCTCATTGGGGATTTTAAATGTAAGAGTTGATCTAGAAAAGGATAGAAGAAAGAAAAACAGCATCTCAAGTTTTGCCCTTCTCAGATGGTATGTAGTGCATTGATTGTGGTGTATTGATTTGCAAACTATGTCCTGGGCGCCCTGGGACTTTGCAGCAGGAGGTGGGGACCTAAGAATAACTCAGCTTCTTTTTATGTATTTTGTGTGCTTATACTTTTGGGTGAGGTTTTTATTTTCAAGTTAATGATTTAACAGTTGAAAAGTTTGAGTCAATGATTAGTAGATTTCTCAATTTATTGCTGTTTTTAGACACATAATTCAAAGTTGATCATGTTCATGCTTCTGCAATTTATTTAAGACATCAGTGTCCTACTTCATTATTGCCTTCTTAAAGGAATCTCCCTGCTAGCCCAAAAGAGAGAGGAGTAACCTCTTCAGTTGGATGTTCCTACTGAGTTTTACAGCTGTTCTGCTACCTGGTTGAGATCACCAAGGCACTATGGGGTCAAATCACTTTCCATTTCTAACCCCAGTGTAGGAACTGTGAAGTATCTGTTTTAAGCAAGGTAAAGGTTAAGGATCCTGAAGGGCAGTGATTTCTTATCTTGCTTTTTTTTAGCAGTGGTGTCAACATGCACTAAAATGCGATGAGCCACTCTCCTTTCTGATAAAAGGAAAATGACCTGCCTGGCATGGATGGGAGAGAGAGAGGTGCCTGAGGCAGATTATATTGTCACCTCATAATAACAGCAGGCATAAAAAAAAAGAAAAGAAAAGACAAAGGACCAGCAGATTTCTGTTTATCCATGGAAGTGTTGGACATTTTTGCCTCCTCATGAAATGTGCTGGGTCTAGGGGACGATGGAGTATTGTAATAATGGAAGGAATGAATGATAAGGAAAAAAGGAGTCTGGCTTCATAAGAGAGATCTGAGGACACAAGGGAACTAAAACTGCAACTCTCTAGCAGTCTGTTGGCAGAGCCCTACGACCTCTAGCCCTAGAGGGAGCTCCTCTTTCACTTTGTTTTTTAATAAACCTGATTTATTTAGCGCCAATATCTCTAACATGGCTTGGCTGGCTTCTCTAAAGGTGAACCAAATACAGGGCAAACTGTAGAGTTGTATCTTTCAGGATATGCCAGCATGGCAAATTAGTGAGAGAATTACCCATTCCATATTAAGGAGGATTTTCTTCTCCATTAAATAGATTTGCATATTTGGGTTTGAGGACATAACCTGAGAACTCTTTGGAAAAAGTGGTAGTTATTTTGATGCATTTGGTGTAATTTAAGACTTTCTAAAAGCTGTAATTGTGTGGTTTAACCTGTCATCTTGAAATATTAATATGGATATAGATAAGAAAAATATTACATGGGACACTTTCAAGGTATCAGAAAAAGGTTTGAATTTATCTCATGTCTGCTGTGGCAACACTCTTGAGTTATTATAAAGATTATTGTATAAATATTCCCTCTAGCATTTTAAATCTTAAAATGTTGCACACTTTAGCCAGAATAAAAGGGTTTTATATTAATGGAAGACTGATTCAGAAGAAAGTGAAAAACACACAACAATAAAGTAACAAAAACTATACTTAGACACATTATAGACATACAAATTCTACAAATTGGAAATATTTTTGGAAATTAATATAACTCCCTCTTTTGAGTCAACTCATGATAAACTATTTTTTTTTAAAGTGTAGTCAATTAGAAAATACCAATATATATATATATATTTATGTAGTGTTACTACAAAGTCAAATCTAACTGATGCTCTGGGCCAGACCTTTTCTTTCTCTTTAAGATATGAAGTTTTGCACTTGTTAACGTAATTTGCAAGTGGTAAAAACACTGGATAATAGTACAACTTCAGCTTTTCGATTTCCACTCTTGTTATTTAGGTTTCTTATGAATAAGAGAGTCAATCTCTTCTTTTTCAAAGGAGCTGATTTATATCCTTAACTCTGTTTATTCTGTTTTGTATGCTGTGAACTCTTAACAAAACCTTTGAGCGAAATTGATGTTTTTTAGTGATGTAGGGATTCTTGAGTGTTTTCAAAATAACACTTCTCTTTTTCTAGGAGGTTATAATATTCAGTTGATTGCAGGTCCTAAATGTTTACAACTCAGGTTGGATAGCCAATATCACTGTAGAGTAGATGTGCTTTAAGTGTTTTGTACATTTGCTCAGTATGATTTTGAAGAACATGGCTACAAGTAACAGAATTTCTATTTAACAATGGCTTAAGCAGTAGAGACATGACATTTCTCATATCATAACCTTTCTGGAAGAATATACTCATCTGAAGTAGTGGCTTACTGATACAGTCAAGTGTGCTCGTACTTTCCAGTTTTTTGCTCTGTTATATTTTAGTTCATGGTCTTTTGATCCATTCACTGGTAGTCACTGATCACAAGATAGTTGCAGTAGTGCTAAGCATCCTGTCCTTACGTGATTGTGTTCAAGGCAAGAGTAAGAGAATGGAAAGATAAAAAGGAGCTGTTATATTAGGAGGAAAATCTTTCCTACTTCTCAACAAATTTCTCGTTAAATTTCATTGACTAGATCTGAATTATTTGGCCATTTTTAGTTGCAAGAGAGACTGAGAAGTCTAATATCTGGCCAGAGGGAATGAGATTTGCATGTGTTATGGGTTGAATGTTTGTGTCCCCTTTAAATTCATGTGTTGATGTCCTGCCCTCTAAAATGATCTTTGGAAATGAGACCTCCAGTAAGTAGTTAGGACCGGATAAGTTCCCTGCAGGGAGGAATTAGTGTCCTTATAAGAAGAGACTCCTCCTTACACGAAGAGTGCTCCTTTTCCTCTCTTTCTGTACATGCACAGAGTGGAGGCCAGGTGAGGACACAGTCAGATGGCTGCCTCCAAGCCAAGAAAAGAGTTCTCAGAGTAAAACAGACTTCGCTAGCATTTTATAGACTTCCCAGCCTATAAAATTGAGAGAGAGATTTCTGTTGTTTAAGCCACCCAGTCTGTGGTACTTGGTTGTGGTAGCCCAAGCTAAGATTCCATACCTATCTTAGAGAGCTCATGATCTCTGGAATTATGCCCACTGCTGCCCTCTTAGGGCAGGAGAAAGAAGCACTGTTAAGTAGGTAGCCAGCGATTTCTGCCGCACTCAACTAATGTATGACTGGAAATGAGATTTTTATGTTATTCCAGAATGGTCAAGGGATGCGGCCTCTGTTACCAGTAATATGACCCTTGACATATATATGTAAAACCGGGACGGGACCTTGGAACCATCCATACTACAATTTGTGCTTTCAGTGTTCCAGGTGGTTTGTTGCTCGAAGCTAAAGATATTGCAGGGATGGTCCCTGAACTATTAGGGTTTATAGGCTAGTAGGACAGAGAGATTAAGAAAAAGTTTCAAAATGGTGTAAATTCTTAGAGTGAGGAACACATAATGCTGTGCACTGAGTGAAAACCCCCTAACACAGGCTCGGTGTCAGTGGAAGCCTCTTGGAGGAGAGCACATCTTTGCTAAGTTCTGAGGCAGGGCTCAGTTCATATCAGAAAATGAATTGACCATTCCTTTTTTGTTTGTTTAGGTACTCTTGGAAATCAATGCAAAAACAAGTCATCTTCATGTAGAAGTGGTGACAGTTTGAGAATTCCATGTGCTTCTTGAAATCAGCAACTGCAGCGTACCATAGTATTTGCAGCTAGACAGCAGGCTTTCTGTCTCTAGTGAGCTTCAGTTTCTTATTCTGTAAAATAGAGATAATACACTGTATTGATGCCGTAGTAGGCATAGCAAGCACGGATATTGCAGGATACGTGCAGGATATTGTTCTAAGCACATTATCTCACTTCATACATGTTAGTTAAAATAGGTGTTTTACCTCTCTTTTGCAGGTGAAGAAACTGGGCACAGGGAAGTTAAGTAATGTGTTCAGAGGTCTCTAGCTAGTAGCTGGTTGAACTCAGACTGTCTGGGCTCTTAAATCTGTGCTCCACATTGTATGAAGAAAAGTTGATTGTACCTCTTTTATACTCTCCTATATTGGAACAAACCAAGTCAAACACCTAGCTTTGTGCTTTTGGAATTCTCCACTATTGGTAATTTCTGCCCAAGTCAATACTGAATGCTTTCTGGAAATCTTGGGATTATCCATCCTTTCTCTCACCATCTATTTTCAGTCACCAAGTCTTTTTAGTCAGTGGCTGTAATATCTGCACCTTCATTTCTACTGTCTCTGTTTTAGTTTAGAGGATCTCAAAATACCTCCTTCCAGTAAAATTGCAACAGCCATCTAACTAGTTGTTTTCTTTGTTCAATTCTTTCTGTCTCCCCAACATCTTTTTTTTTTTTTGCTAACCAATTCATCTTTTACTTCGCTAACAAGTTTTTTTTTTATGTGCTCTGCTCTTCATTTATGTGCATCTTAATGTTATCCTTGTGTTATGTTAATGTTATCCTTGTGACTGCAGGGTAAAGTTCAGGTGCCACATGTGCATGTGTGTCTTTTTCTGTTCCCAGGTTACTGCCTGCCTTTCCCTACCCGCTGCCCTTTATTTTCTCCCTGCTTCCTGTCCCATCTGTTGACTGTTTTGTCAGGGATACTGCCTTCAGCTTGACTTCTGCGTACCAACCCACTGTACTCTTTTCACCCCTAGTTCATCTGGGAAAAATCCAGCTCCTCCTCAGGATTTAGTCCGACTGCACATCATTCTCTTCCATTGTGGCCATTTATCATGTCAGTTCCTGATCACTTTGTAATTCCCATTGCTTTGGAATATCTGATGTCTCTGTGATGGTGAGTCCTTAAAGAGCAGGGACTCTATTTGCATCAGTTTCTACAGAACACGCTGCAGTTTTTACCCACATGTTACTTGTGGAAGGATGGGTTGATGTCCTGAGAACATCTTTTTTTGCATGATGGACACATTTTATTTGTTTTTCCGTGTGAGGGAGATTCATATGTATGCATGTATGATGGGTGCATGTGTTAGTAGAGACCTTTTATCCATGTAGTAGTAGGAACCTTCATGGTACCCTCTAGAAAAGCATTTATTAGTTCCCTAGAATTTTTTGTATTATAAAGGAATTTTAGCATTTATTTTTTAACATATGGTACAAGAAATTTTATGTAACAGGTAATTGCAAAACACAAGAACAGATAGAAGGTACAAGAAGCTTTTCTCCCTGTTAGCTCCGTAATCTGATGACACGGAATTAGCACTACCCATGTATAGTGCAAATCCTTATATTCCCTCAAAAATCTGGACAATGAAAGTATGCATTATAAATGCCAAAATACGGTCACTGCTAATCTATTTTCTGTCTTTACTGATTTCCCTATTATAGAGAATTAATCTAAATGGAAATACATAATAGGTGGTCTCTTGTACTTAGTATAAGCTCTCTGTCTCTCTCTTTATTTACATGTATGTATTTTAAAGGGAAGGTCCAGGCAAGAATGAAGGTGAGTAGACAGAGATGTGAAAAGAGAGAAGAGGAAGAAGCACTTTATTTTATTTAGTTGTTCTTCTTGGTGGTTCCACCCCCCCCCCCCCCCGTCTGCCTCCCACCCATCTCAGGGTCATGAAACTGGGTGCTTGGGATGTAGGTGAACTATACTGCAGTAGACTTATCTGCTAGGCCTACTGAATATGTATTCAGGATTCATCCTTGTTGCAGAATATATAAGTACTTACTTTTATAGCCAAATAATAATCCATTATATGGATATATACCACATTTTATTTATCTGTTAATCACTTGATGGACATATCGATATTTTCTACTTCTTGGATAGTTTGAATAATACTTCTGTAAACATTTGTAAACTAGTTTTTGTATGGACATGTGATTTCATTTATCTTGGGTATATACTTAGGAGTGGGATGTTGAGTAACATGGAAATTTTGTTTAACTTCTTGAGCAACTGCCAAACGATTTTTCAAAGCTGTAACAGCCATGTTACATCCCCATTAGCAAGATAAAAAGGATTTCAATTTCTTGCTTCTGACACCTTTTACTGCCCTTCTTTTTACCTCTCTTCTTTAGTTCTCATGCTTCTATGAGTTAGCAAAAATAAATCTATTCTTGTTATTTTATAGTTGAATGCTCTAGTTCAATAGACAGATGAAATGAGATGCATGCCTGGTATGTATGTGACTAGAAAGGGAGAAGGGACCTGGATGATTCAAAACAACAAAAACCCCAAAAGTGATTTAAAAGTTTTTGAGTTAGATGCTTAGAGCTATATTGAATGTCAAAGATCATATTTTCCAGCTGCAGACTTTCTTTTATCAGTATTTTAGTTCTTTTGCTGTCATTAAAAAAATGAGGTATAATTCACATAACAAAGTTAGTTAGCCATTTTCAGTTTATCAGGTGACAATTCTTGTTTGCATATTTCTTAATGCTTCTAGTTCTTATATTGTTTTAAAAATATTTGCATATGCTTAAAAGCACTTTTTTTTTAAAGGGAGAAATACAAAGTTTGATCTCCAGGGAGCCTTCGTAGATGTATAGAAGGAACGAGAATGTGAAGACCAAAGGCAAACCAAAAATCACTTACTTTGAAATAATTAAGATGATATGTTAACTTTCATACTTTAGATACAGCTTTTTCAAAAATTAGAAGGCTCTGCCTTCCTGGCATTGTGACATGAATATTTAGCAATATCGTCTCTAACCCTAGGATCATATGGTAAATGTTAACAAGAAATATCAGAACTTGTGTTTTCCCTGTCTTACTGTTTTTCTACAGGAATGGTGACAGCTAGAATGGCTTTATGACATTGTGTCTACGAAGCTGAATATTACATGTGTAGTTACCTGATAGGTTTGGAGTGAATTGTTTTAAAAGGCTGGACATAGTACCTGGATACTATCAGTTACATCTGTTTTATAGTCCTGAAGATTTGTAATTAATTTTGACAAAAATTACAAATTAGAATTTTATAATAAATTACATTTCCATGGAAGTAAATAGAATGTTTTCTGAAAATACAAAATGTATACATAGGAAATACATTGAAGAAATGCTTGATATATTTTCAGGTTTTTCTTACCTTTCAACTTATTAGGACATTATTTTTTGTTATATAACGTGCACATTTCATAGATTTTCCTCCTCTGTGTCTCTTGTCCACCTCATGCTACTTGATTTTAAATAGCTACATGGATTCTGTCCACTTTGGGGTATCATTGGGGCCACTGAGATGTTACCTCTGACTCAGCTAACTGTTTTTTAAGGCAAGGCGCAGGCAGGAATGAAGGTGAGTGGGCAGGCAGGAAGAGAGAGGAAGAAGCAGCACTTTGTTTTACTTAGTTGTTCATCACAGTGGACTTAGCGTTCAACCACCAGGGTGCGCCTTCAGCTGCCAGGTTTTATTGCTGACCTGGTAGGAACTAGGTCTATTGCTCTTTTGGTGCATTTCAAAATCCCAGTGACCACAAGTGTCCCTTCTTCCCCTGTCTATCTCAAATGAACAAAACTTCTTAGGTAGTTATAAAATACTTGATCATAGATCCAGACATTATTAATGAAGAAATTAAAAGTCATCCTAATTTCCCAATCACTATCAACATTTTGGTCTATAATAGACTTGGTCAGCTATGGCCTGTGGCCCCAAATTGGGTCTGCCACTTGCTTTTGTATGGCTTCTGAGCTAAGAATGGGATTTACATCTTAAAATGGTTGAGGAAAAAACAATCAAAAGAATATTTCATGGCATGTGAAAAGTACATAACATTTAAATTTCAGTTTTCCTTAAAGTAAATCTTACTGGAACATAGCTATGCTTATTCATTTACGTATTGTATATGATGACTTTCATACTGAAATGGCAGAGATAAATACAGACCGACAGCCTTCAAAATCTAAAATATTGACTATCTACCCCTCTACAAAACAAATTTTGGTGTCCCCTAAACTATAGCCTTCAAGATGTTTTCCCTTTGCTTTCATGTAAATATGTGTATGTGTTTGTGTATTTTTTAAACAGTGAACTCATCCTGTGTGCTTTTGGGAATCTGCCCTTTCTATGGAATATTATGTTAATCAGAAACTTCTGTTGAGTTGTTGTATTTTTTATTCTGTTGAATTAAAATCTGAGAACCACTATATTGTTCTGTTTGTTATATTATGGATGTTACTTGGGTATAGTAATATAATAATGATAGTAGTAGTAGGTGTTGTTACTGTATCACTTAGAATCACTTTTAATTGTTGGGTGAAATAAACACAGAACCCTAATCAAGCTGGGTAGTGGGGAAACTGCCAGTGAAGGCTGTCATGGAGCCGGGATCTTTGTAGTTTTTTTTTTTTTTTTTCAGGTGTTCTCAACTTTTAATTCATTGAAAGATAGAGAATAGATCTCATTGCTGTGACAAATTACCATAAATTCAACCCTTCCAACAGGAATTACTTACTATCTTAAGGTTTCTGTGGGTCATGAACCCACATACTACTCAGCAGGGCACTCCCGGCTCAGCTCTCTTAAGGCTGCACTCAGGATGTTGGCTGGGACTTGGCTGCTTTAAGATTTGTGTAGGAGTGGAGGGATCTGTTTCCAGGCTCAAATGCGACTCTGGGCAGCCTGCAGATCTTCACTGACCCCTCCAAGCACTGAAGGAGACATCAGTCCCTTGACACGTGACCTTCTCCATAGGACACTTCACAATGTGTCACTGGCTTGGGAATGAGAGAGGGGTGGAGAGAGAACGTTCCAGGTTTTTTGACAATCTTGGAAGTAATATACCATCACTTCTGTAGAAGTATTTTTATTTTATTTTTTATTGTTATTGAGGGATATTGCATCTTGACAATTACTTGTTTTGAGGTATACATAGTGGTATTTTTACATTTACAAATAGCATAATAGGTTTATTAATATTCTCCCTCCTCCTTTTTTCCCCTTCATTTACAGTTAATTCCCTTCATCCCATTTCCCCCAACCCTGCCCTGTCACTTTGGTACCCCCTGATTTGCCTTTTTGTCTCTCATCTCTAAGAGTCCATGGTAGTTTGGAGTCGTGTTCTCCTGAGAGAGAGAGAGAGAGAGAGAGAGAGAGAGAGAGAGAGAGAGCGAGCGAGCGCAGTATTTATTTAGAAGTGAGTCCCCAGCCTTTACTAGAGGGGAAGAATTACCGGGGGTGCGACTACCACGAGGCAGGTATTATTGAGGGCATTCTTAGAAGTTGCCTAGAAGTTGTCATTCAGCATGCCTATTTTATAGGCCTTTTTTCATTTAAAGGTGATGAATAGGCCCTCAGGCATTGATCCATGATCCAGACTGGGGAGAGGAGAAAGGATTTAAAATTTTTTATTGTACTTCTATTTCATCCACTAGAACTGTGCTGCTTAGCTACCCCAGTTGTAAGGGAATCTGGTAAAGGAAGCTTTTAGGGTGAGTTTTTTGTTGCCAAGGTCAAAATTAAGATTTTGTTGATAAGAAAAATCATCAGACTCGACCTTGAGTGAGCAGCAGGTGGTATCTACTGTGCTTACCTTCTAAGGTGATTGTAAGGACTTGTGGGGGCGGCAGCCCAGCACTTGCTGGTTTGTAATGTGCACTCAAGCATTGTCATGATTACTGTTATTATTTATGCATTAAATAATGTAGTTCACAAGTTAACTTTTGGTAAACAGGATCCTGTGCATTGATACTGAAAGAAGTAGCATAGTAATAAGAAAACAAACATCTGTTGAGTACCTAGTATGTGCCAGACTTTTTCTTAATATATGTTAGAGACTTAATCCTGATAGTAAACTTGTGCAGTAGGTATTAATTGCCCCATTTTGCAGACGAGGGAACTAAGACCCGAGCGCATTAGATTATGTGAGGAGCACATTCATCCCACTGGTATGCCTTGAACTGGTTGTGGGGATAGCAGTCCTTTGAGCTCTCTGAGTGGTAGCTGGGACCTGGGGCAGCTGGAAGTTCTGGGTGCTTTAGCTCTGGCCCAGAAGCTTCTTCTGGTTACTCTCTTGTACCTTTCAAATATAATTTTCTACATATTTTATGATGTGAAAATGGTCAAAAAGTATTGCCCTATTAAGGAGTAGGTGACAGAACTGGAATTTGAACCCAGGTGTGTGTAACTCAGAAACCTGCTGCCTTTCCGTCCATGCCTGGGTGCTTTCCAAGCTATAGAAGAGGTGAATTTTAGTTAGATCAAAATAGGAGTTAAGATGGAGCTTTGTTTAATGAATAAAGTATCTTTCTTTTATACTTAGGTTTCTCTCTCTTAATAAACATATCACCTGCTGAAAAAAAGGGCCTTTTTTTGGATAATAAAGTTATTTAACGTGTGCTCTTTAACTGTAATCTGAATGGAAGCTACTGGCCACTAGGTGTCTCCTTTTGGTTTTTCTGTCCTTTTCCTGGTGCCACTCTTAGAAGGAACCTTAGAATGGATATACAGATTAGGAAAGGAGATTAAAGATGAATGGAACCTGCATTTTGATTCAGTTAAGTCTTTGTGTCCTTCTGCTTCTCCTTGCTCACAGGCTGCTATTTAGAAAACAGATTAATTGTCTGGAACCTTAGATGAGCCTTTGTTACATCTCTCGTTTATAAAGCGGAAAAGTTGGGGGAAAGAACTGTTCATCTAGATATGTTAGGCAGTAATTGTAGTGTGTTAGCATATCATTTTAGGAATAATCTAATTATAATTATCATGGGAAAACTTGTGTTACTAGGCAAATAATGATTATATGAGAAATATTAATTTCCCTATGCTTTAATAATACTGGCTATAATTTACATGTATTATCTTCTGTAATCCTCACAGGAGCCCTACTTGACTGCTGTTTTCCCACCCCCTGATTTTAGAGATGAGAAAATTGAAATTTAGAGAGGTTGGTTAATTTGCTCCAAGTTTAACAGAGCTTGGTTGCTTTTAGATTCTCCCCTCCATTTGGAAGTTGTTATTTATACTGGTGGGGAGAATTTGATTTAAGTCAATACATTTTAAAATTTTTGTAAAATCATTTAGCAGAAAGTACTCTGGAATCACGGTTTGGTTGTGAGTGCAGAAATCCATTGTCTGCAGTTGTCTTATAAAAGTGAGTAGTGTGCTCTGGATGTGGCTCCTTCAGGAAGGCTACAGGCTCTTTGCAGAATTACAAATTGTGTACACTCAGGGATCACTTCCGTTCTCCTGCCTACAAATGCTGCACCCATTATCAGAGACACAGCGGGGCACCTGACAGCTCAGGTTCAGACCTGGAGCTTCATAGATGGAAGCATTCTTCTTTTTCAATTAGAGGCACACTAAAAAGATGGGAAGGCAGGTAGGCAGGTAGGGTTTTCTTTGAGACTGCTGGCAGGTCTGTTCTCTTTTACCTGAATTTAGATTCTGTATTAATTTCCAGATTTTTCTCCTTGTCTTAAAAACAAAAAAAAGCTCATGCTATGTTTTCTTTAGTCTTGCATAATTTAATTGTGCTTAGTATCTCTCCAGTTGACTCCCCAGTTGTGGTGGTGATTTCTGCAGACCATAGGAAAATGTATAACAAATGTGAGATGAGAGAGCTTTGTCAGGCAGGAAGCACTTTTTCTGGGAAGTTGGAGCTGGCAGTGGGAGCAGTCCCAGCACTACCAGTCACACCCTTAAGATCTGCCTCCAACACTGTCAATTCTCTCGCTTTGTTCCTCTTCCCAGCTCACTTCCTGCCAGGGATTTGTGACATATTTCCTAGCAGATCAAATGCGCCCCTGACACCTGATTGCCTAGTGCTTCTTGTTTACAGTTGCTTTCCAAGGACACCTAGACAAGATGGAAAGCTTAACGTGCAGTAATTAAATTTGCATCCGCTCTGTGACAGGACTCAAAGGAGTTTTTTTTTCCCTTCACATATGAATTTCATTGTAGAGTGCCTACTGTCTTTGACCATATAACATCTGAAAAGGCAAGATGTGGACAGGTAAACAAACATTGGTTCAGTCTACTGCCTGTCATCGTAATGATGAATATCAAATAAGATTGCCGATACCCCTTTCTCACTTGACTTTCTACTCTTTACCTACTTGTCTAGCCAGTTTTATAACTGCTCTTAAATAGAAGAACTGTAGCTTGGAGGTGATTTAAAAAACAAAAAATCTTTGTGAAGGAAAACAAACATTGCTGAACAATCTGGATTGATTTAACACCCTTTGGATTGTACATTTCTCACAAATGCTAATGAATAATTCAGCAAAGCCAAACAATCTGCTG
Source organism: Solenodon paradoxus (assembly GCA_004363575.1). Lineage (NCBI taxonomy): Eukaryota > Metazoa > Chordata > Mammalia > Eulipotyphla > Solenodontidae > Solenodon > Solenodon paradoxus. Next base: position 440,575 of record RJWH01000769.1, on the reverse strand, counting down.
GTGGTATCTAGTGTTATTCACACTTGCTAATGAATAATTCCCTTTGGCTTTTATAGAGCAGCTCTAAGGAGTGACTTCTGAGACTCAGATGGGTTATTATCGGGCTATTTGTCAGTGTCCTTGGGGCATTGTGAGCCCAAGTCCAACTTGGCTGCCCACTCCACATACCCTCTCTGATTCTTCTGGGAAACATGCAGCTCTTTCTGTCCCAGCTTTTGAGCTTTCGAATGTTGCTATGAAAGAGGCAGTGCTCTAACAGGATTCAGCTTCACTATAATTTCATTGATTCAGTTCTTTCATTGTTTGATTCAAGTAAAGAAGTGTTTATTGAGCACCCTACTGAGTACAAAGTACTGAGCATGGCATTGTTTATATACTGATGTAAGAGAGACTTTGTGATATATCCTCAAAGGGAATGTAGGCTACAGAGGGGCATAGGGTCTCGGAGGAAGATGCTCAGGATCTTTTAATCAAAACGATCAGTTATTAATTTTTCCTCATTTTCTCAGGTGTGCATTTTAGTGTTGCTGGTTTTGTGTAAGGGTTGCGTTGCTTTGGATGGATCTCAGATTTGATTAATCTTGGAACTGCTTGCAGGATAAGCTCTATCACATGATCCCAGAGACACCTGGATAAGTGACCCTTGCTCATCTCTGCTGCGCAGAGATCAGGCATGTGGCATGACTTGGTTTCACTAGCCTAGAGAGTCTGAGGATGGTGACTGTGGACTCATTTGTTCCTGAGTGCCCTGCACCTCAGCGATCACACTGCATAATGTATTCCTGTGAGATCAGTGAGGCACACTGCGCCCTGGGTGTGTTTCCAGCATCCTGTGTCTACCTCAGAGTTTTCCACGTAACTCATTTTTCCTTTTCTTGAGCACGCTGGAAGATTACAGTTCCCACCTTCCTTGCCATTAGCTGGGATCATGTAATTAATTTTGACCAGTGAAATGTAAGTGAAAGTGATGGGTCATTTTCTGGTCAAGACATTGAAGAGCTGGGTGCCACTTACATACTTTCCCTGCCTTGGTGTTCTGGGCGACTGTGTGTTCTAGGTAGTGGGATCTCCATTAGGCTAGGTCCATGAATAGCTGGAATAAAATTGCTCTATATTGGATAGGGAGCAAGAAAAAAGCCCTTTGTTGTATTAAACCGCTGAGATTTGGGACTTTATTTACAAAGTAGCATAGACCATTCTCACTAATACAGAGGGATTAGTACAGGAAGAGATGTGTGCACGTGTGTGTTATTTATGGTCTGGTATTCAGTAAGATTTCAGCCAATGTGGTTTTAATTGGGATTTGGAGAGCAGACCTAATTTAGGGACAGAAAAAGAGTATTTCATAAATAACTAAGGAATATGTGGAAAAATAACATTGTTATGAACAGAGTGATGGAAATAAGAGAATAATTAGAAGAGTCAGAGTTGAACGAGGTGATTATAACTCACATTAATGAATTTTAATTGTATCTGGCATGTTTAATTGGTGAGACTGTGAACTTGTGATTTTTCTTTTTGCTTATAGGTTATACCAAAAGGATGACCCTCAAGCTAAGAAAGGTTGTTACATTTTTAAAAGATTGTAAAGAAATAAGGAAGAAGAAGAATATTAGTAGGGGCTCTCTGGGTCTATAAAGCCTAAGATATTTACTATCTGATCTTTTACAGCAAAGGTTTATTTACTTCTTCAAATCTCCATAATCTATTATCAAAAAGTATTACATACTCACTAAATGTAAATTTCTTGAGAATGAGAACTGAAGAATTTTATTAATCTCTTTGTGTTTCAACCTCTCACTGCGCATGATAATAATAGCATAAACTCAAAACAAGTTCATTTATGTGAATCACACATAACACATGGGAGATAAGACATCTCAGAGGATAAGAAGAGAAGAAATGAAAGGTCATATATGTTTGAAAGAATAGAAGGTTTCCATCTCTCTTCTCCTGACTGGTGATAGTTTTGAATTTATTTAGCTGTAATAATAGGGATATTTACTTTCTATATTCATTTTAAATAAATGTTGTATTTTGGAAGATTTTGAAGATGTTAACTTTTACTTTAATGTTAAATTGTTACTAGTACTGTTGTTAATCTGTTGGGTGCTGATATTTTGTTTTCTTCCCAAAAAAACACTCACTTTTTTCTGGAAAAATTTTTTTTAAGGTAAAGTGCAGGCAGGAATCAAGGCAAGTAGGCAGGCAGGAAGAGAGAGGAGAAAGAAACACTTTATTTAGTTCTTCATCTTGGTTGTCCACCCCCGCCCCCACCCTCTGACCCCCGCCACCTTTTTGGCCCAGGTCTTGAAAGCCAAGTCCTTGGGATGTGTGCGAACTGCCTCTGGTGACTTTATTCACTAGACCACCTGTGCATGCCATACTACTCACTTTAAAAAAATGTTTTATCTAAGTTTCTCATGATTCACTCACTCATTCACACAGTTGCTCACTCAAGAAGTGAAAACATATGCCTACATAAAACCTTGTACAAAAATGGTATGTAGCATTATTTATAGTTGCCAGAAATTAGAAGCAACCCCAAAATGTCCATCAGCTGAAGTATGGATAAAATGTCCTATGCCCATGTGATGGTATTATTCTGTAATAAAAAAGAATACAGTATTGAGACATGATGCAGTATTGATGAATCTTGAAAATATTATACTAAATAAAAAGTCAAACACAAAAGTTTTCAGTATATGATTCCATTTATTATAAAATGTCTACAATAGGCAAGTCAATAGAGACAGAAAGCACATTAGTGACTGCCTAGGGCTGGGAATGTGGTGACGTGGGAATTGGAAGTGACTGCTGCTGGGTTCAGGGGTTTGTTTTTGGAGTGATAAAAAAGTTGTGATTTTTGCAAAATTCTGCAAAGATGTTTAAAACCATTGAATTGTACCTTTCAATGTGTTAATTTTATGTTATGTGAATTATATCTCAATAAAGATGCTAACAAAAGCAATTATGCAGCAGACTGGTTTTTCTAGTGATGCTGCTTATTAAATGTTTTCTTATTCAAATAGTTGACAGGGTTTGAATTTCTTGTGTTTTACCTTTTTGAGTGGAAACTTCCTAGAAATGAAATTGATTTATATTCAAATTCTCTTTCACTGAGTTATTCTACTCACATGAATTTATTCTACTTTATGCGCCAGCATATGTGCACAAAGACATTTTCAAAATATTCATTGGGGCATTATTTGTAGTGTCAAAACAAATTCTAAATGTCCTTCAGTAGGGGACACAATAAAGGAAATTAAGGAAGAACTGCTATTCCTGGTGAACTATTATAGTACTATTAAGAAGAGACAGTTCTATATGTATCGGTATTAGGCATTCTTCACAATATTTAAAGTAAAATAAGGTGCAGAAAATCTGTTACTGTTTTCATAAAAAACTTGCATTTAATAGAGTATCTCTGGAAATTGTCAACAGTAAGTTTGGGTGGATCAAGCAATAGGAGAAAGAACCTTTTGCAGGGTTAGACTTTCTCTTACACACCTTTTTGGGTGGCAGCATTATTCATAGTAGCCCTAAAGTGGAAACATCATCTAAGTCCATCAACTGATGAATGGATAAACAGAATGTGATATATCCGTACACACATGTAAATAGAATAATGAAGTCAAAGGGAATTTGAATATAAATCACTTTCAGTTTAAGGAATTTTAATTCAAAAGGGGTAGTGTTCAGATAGTATCTTAAATTTTTTAAAAATAGATTTCTATACTGTAGCACTGCAACTAATCTTGAATCTGTGTACACCTCTTTTCAATCCATGTGGAATAATTTGTTTTAAGACTCATCCCTTCCACCCCAGTCTCCAACCACTAATGATGGAGCAATTATGTGGTTCCCCAGTAGTTTTAACACTGTTTTCTAACCCAGGGGTGTGGTCGCAGTGTTTCTTCAGGGCAGAAATGTGGCTTGCAAGGGACAATATCAAATTGCCCACAATTATTTTAATGTCTCCTGTAAAATGATAAATGAAGTTTATAGTATTGCAAACCCATTTTTTTCCTCAAGGTATAAAGAGTTTGCTAGTAAAATTTACATAGTTAGATGTGACTTTTTTTCTTAAGCATCCTTCATGGAGGGCTTTAAAAAAAGATCCAGGGATTTCAATGTTGGCATTTATTTGATCAAGCCTGATAAGGGTGAAGAAAGTATGAAATTGTTCTAACATTTAATAGCAGCTCCTCAAGGAACTTATTTTTTTTTTGTTGGTAGAATTGAAAAGTTCTTGGCAAGTTTTACATCTGTGTTGCTTACTTCATAACCCTTAATTGTGTGTAACTTAAAAAACATTTGCTGGGATTTTTCCTGGTCCTAGGAGGGCCTGTAATTTGGCTGTGACCTCTTGCTTTTTATTATTTGGTGGCACTTTCGTTTGTATTTCCTTACTGGAAATTCTCCCGCCTGCCTCCACATTTATTTGGTAAGACTGCCACCTTGAGAGGTGAGCAGCCTCTGTTCACAGTATTTGACAGAGTGCCCACTATTCTAATTTAGATGTCTCTTTGAAAAAAGAGCTCATTAGGCTAAATCTCACCAGTTCCTCAGATGGGAAGTATGGGATTGTAGAAGCGGCTTCCCTTCTGCCTACATCTGAAGCTTTCTGAGTTCAAGGAACCTAGGATTTCCGTGCTGTCTTTCCAAGAGCTCACAGGGACTGTGTTTTCATTTAAAAGAAACTCTGCTTTATTCATGTTCCTGCTGCTTGCTACCTCCTGACCCACAGCCAGAGGCTGCCCCAGCTATAGTTCCTCCATTTGCATGACAGGGCACCTTGCTTTATGTAATCGATGTCTTCCTTTAATTTTTATATCTTAGGTGTATTGTTAGTGAACTGGGTTTGACTGTGCCTAAAACTTAAAGAAACTCTGCTGTGAATCTTTTTATAATCCCTCTTTCAGGAGGGTCCTAGTCATGTATTTTGTAAGTTGAATTATTTCTGTTATTATTAGTGATAGCACCATCCATTTGTACTGTTAGATCTGTGAAGGGCAGTATGCTTTTTTTGCGTCGAACATCACTAGTGCAGCTGACGCGTGCTGAGGGCCAGTGAGTTTGCTGGCTTTTTCCAGTTGCTTAATTACACAGCTGTTTCAGTGCCAGGCTGAATCTATAATTGAAAATTCCAGGTCCAGAGCTTTTCCTATATACTACACGGACTTAAACGTTCAAAGATGCCTTGATTTTAAGGGGGGTTTTATAAATTAATGCTCAATTAGGACAGATGGCACTCTGTTTCTCAACAGTGAAATGCTTTGAAAACTAATATGCTGAAGGGTTTTACACTTTTGTTTTCTTTCCTTATAATTAAAGAAAGTACCAAAATCTTCTTGTTAAATATTTCTGGTTGTCTTTACATGTTCTTTCCAGGTACTTTTACTACTTATAGGTTGACAATGTGGCTGGTAGTGATTTTTCCTTTTGATACTAGTCTTGGGTGCTGGACCCACCTGATAAACACCATGGAAGATGGCTCCAGACAAGCCAGAAGCCTCCTCTTTCCTAGGTAACGGGGCTGACCTGTCACTGTTGCTAGTTGGTGTGTACAACATGTGTTAGAAGAAGTAATTATTTTTAGCTGACTGACTATGACCAAGATTAATAGCTCTTGAAAGGGCTGTAATGAAAGGCTGCCCCAACTGGCTTCTACATTATTCTTTATTTATCCTACTCTCATCCCTGTCACCTTTGGGCATCAGCCAAATGTCACTTATGTGAGATTTGCCCGGTGGATGTGAAAGGCCTTTCTCTCTTAATGATGGTAGGTGATTGGGCTGCGGGGCTGAGAAACTTCCACAGTTGACACAACCCAGGGGAGAGTCCCTCCAGGTCTGTGGGAGTCACAGGAACAAGATCCTCACTCCTGAAGGAAACAGCATGAGGGTATTCCATTGTCTGATCCACATAGTGGAGGTGTACTTGAAGCTTTATGGGAACTAGTTCAAGGGCTCCATTACCAAGACCATTTATTTCAGTTATTCTTATTTGGAGCATTTACAAGTTTCTTACTCTGAAGAGGATTTTTTTTTATTTACTGAAATCAACTATTTCTAGTTTTCTGAAACATGGAAATCCTTGTGGTAGACACTGCAAGTTGACTCCCAAGTCCCTCTTGCCTCCTGTCTGGGAATTGTCAGGTCTGTAGCCAGCCTAGAACAGATTGCGTTTCCTACTCTCGCTAGCAGCAAACTGAGACCGTGCGAGCCTCCTGTGGCATTTTAACTGGTGTTTCCCAAAGAGAAAGCTGGTATGTGCCCTTTGCCCTTCTCTTCTTCGACTTTTCCCTTTTATCCTGCTGCCTAGAATGTAGGTGCTGCATTTGGGTCTCGAAGGTGAGACCAACTCTTCAGAGGAGTAGGAGAGTAATGAGGTGGACAGGTCTCGAGCCTCTGTGAGTAACAGGAGAACCATATTACTGGTCTGGTTAAGCTCTTGTCGTTTCGGATTTTCTGTCACTTGCAGCCAAACCAGATCCCATAATACAATGTTTCTTTGCATTGTAGAGGAGAAAGATAAATCCCAAAGCTTTACATTTCCTTCTCTCAGCCTATATGAATGTCCAAGTTCAAATAGACTCTTCACTTACCCGTCTTTCAACTTCTACACTTTAAAACAATCTAGGAGAAAGAAAATTTAACTAAAGACATGAGAGCTATGTATTATGAAGGATATGTGAGAAATAAACGAGCAAGAAGACTGGGACAGAAAATAATTCGTTTAGGGAAATGGTAACCAGTACAGGTGCTAGTGGCTTTTTCTAAGAGTCAGGTCATGGAGTCTGAGTGAGAACCTGCCACGACTTCTTTTCTTAGGTTATTCAAGGGCCTTAGCGATTCAACTTCATCTGCTTTATTAAGGACTTGGGAACTTTTTAACATTTCAGGTTTCAAATGTCAACTCTCTTCAGTACTTTCCATTCCCTCGCACAATCCTGCTGTTTGTATTTTGCCTGACTCAGTTGATTTTAGGCCATAATGTTTGCATGTGGCCATCCTTCCTCTAATATTATCTTTTAGATATTATGTACTCCATTAGCTATAGTGAGTTGCAAATTACGGACACAACCCTTTAAACAGAGATGCTGAGAGGCGTAATTATTTTTCATGATTTTTTTAAACCTTTGAAAGAGAAAAGCAGCTATTTGGTTCACTATTCTCATTAGCATTTGTAAAGTGAACCAAGAGAAGTTCTCTGTGCCATGTTTTTTCTTGTTGTTTCTTGCCTTTTAATTTGAAGAATATCAGGATCTTGTCTTTTGTTCACACAAGTAAAAGTCCATTCAGCTGGAAAACAGAACAGTGTGCTCTTTGTGTGCTCAGAGCGTTTGAATGCTTTTGGTCACACACTCGTTGCTGTTTAACTACAATAAAATTGTGACCAAAGGAGATAAACATTTAAAGGATAAATGACAGGGCTGTTAATCCAAAAGCAAGTTTTGTAGCATTCTTATTTTTAGCTGGTAGGTATATATAGCCAGGAGTCACGGAGATGACCTTCAAATTTGAAACTGAATAAAATATGTATTTTCAACCTGTAAGAAAAAGATATCACTGACTGTTTTTAATGGTTTATTATTTTGTGTTTTAAAAAGTTATTTTAAAATGTCTAAACTCTCTTTGGAAACTTCTAGGAATTTCCCCGATGTGTTTGCCAAGATTGGCTGTGATACACAGACACACACATACATGAATGAATAAATAATACCCACATATTATCTAAGAAAAGTGTAATGTTTAGGGCCTTTATAAGTCTATGAATTTAGAACTTGATCGCTTACAAAACATTGTGGGTTGCCTCTCCTTTGGTGGAAACAAAGCATTTTTGAGAATTTCTTCTCCCTATAGGAATGCAAATTACAAATCTCTGTTCCCTTTTCACCCCCCTCTCCATGACCCCCTTCTTCTTATGCATCTGAAATTGGGGTCTTGGCATATGACCCTCTGAGAAGAGTTGGTTCTGGTGGTGGTGAGGGCATGAGATGTGTGCTGTTTATTTTCTGAGAGATGAATAAATAAGATTTCACTTGTCGCTGAGTAGTTCTGGTTTGTATTTGCCTTATCTTACTGCTCCATTAGATTATTCAGCTTTTTTCAAGAACACCAAAAATAAAGTGGACTTTAAAAGCTGTAGTCACATCTCATTATAGCAAGCATCTGAAGCTTTTTGCTTATGTTCATGTTCAAGGTCAGGGGAAGAGAATTAATGAAAGCTGCAACTTTTATTTCAGTTTAGGAAAGACACCAGGGACAGGTGTTGCCAGTGGTGAAATGAGAAGTACACAGGCCACCTAAAGGGGGCAGCTGAAACTTAGCTCCAGTGTGAATGTGGGCCTAATTCAGGTGCCCTGGAATTTTGAAAAAAGCTAAAAGTTTGGATTCTATTTGAAAGCTTTTTATTTTAAAGAGCTTTCTATTTATTGAAATAGGAAACTCGTGTTTTTCAAATAAACTCTTTCTTCAGGCTGGAAGTAGCTGAGGACCTGCCCTTTTGATCCTTATTATTTAGAGAGGTAGCTTAACTAATGTAACCAGAGAGGGAGATATGAGGGTTCCTGTTCAAGGAAGTTGGTCTGCCTAAGGAAAAGTGTAAGTTGACATTTGGGGATAGCTTAAAGAGAAGGCCAGTTACGATTAAAATCGACTTAAAGTCAGGTTTACTGGTTGACAGATTTACTTTCTGTACATATAGCTTCTCACCCTATTTTTATGGCTTCGTTTGTCATTATGCACTGATCAGCCAGGATCTTCAAATGTTGACGACTGCATCCAAGAAGAATGACACACAGAAGGAGGGGGACCCAGAGATGTGTGACAGGGGAGAAGGCACCCTTAAAATTTAAAGATAAACAAGTTATAATTAATGTTCTTAGATGAGGAAAGATATCAGGTACATGAGACAAGATAAGATGTTAATAAAACAATTAATTAAAAGTTATTAATTTTGTTGTGATAATACACTGTGATTTTTTTTTTTTTTTTTTTTTTTTTCCAAAAGGAAAGGTACAGGGTACAGGCAGGAAGAGAGAGGCAGAAGTGGCATTTTATTTATTTTTATTTCAGTTGATCATCTTTATTGTTACCTCCTCACCCCTGCCCTGGATGTGAACCTGGGTGCTGGCATGTATATGGACTGTGCTTGGCCTGAGGTGGTTAACCTAACCACTACTCCCCCAATGTGTACTGTGATTACATTTTTAAAAGATTGCCCTTAGAGATCCATACCAAAGAACTACAATAGAAATGATGTGATGTCTGATACTTGCTTTGAGAAAGTAAGAATTAATTGGTGGGGTGGGAAAAAAAGATGAATTAAGATTGGTAAAATGTTGGTAAGAGTCAAAGCTGTGTAATGAGTATATGAAGGCTGATTATGCAGTTCTGTCTACTTTTGTTTGAAATTTTCCATTGTAAAATATTAAAAAAAGAACATGTAGAGAGTAAGAAAGAGCTCTTAGAAATGAAAAATATGATAGAAAAAATAAAAATTTAATAGGACTAGAAGGTAAACTCAAAATGTCTAACAGAAAGACAAACCAGTAGAAAATCAGATAGGAAAGACAGGAAATTAGGGTCCAAGTCATCTGATATAGAACTGAGTTGAATGAGAGCCAAAATATCAGAAGGTAGATATCTTCCTTCTCTGAAATGTGGTTTTCAAAGACTCCCACTCAGTTGAGCAATGAATTCTCTGTTTTGGTTTTGTTCAGACACTGAGCATTTGATGTGTACTTTGTCAACTAATTGGATTTTGTAGCCTGTGAACATGGGGTGATGTCTTACTCTGCTATGTAGTCCCTATAGTAATAGTGGTTCTGAATTCAAGGTTACTTGCTGATCACAGTACAGTGTCTTTATACACATTATAGGTGATTCTTATTTCACTATTCTAGAGTGGAGTAAGTATAATGAGTAGACTTTGGGAGTAATATCATTAAGTTAAAAAAGTCATTGCTTCTAAAGTATTTTATTCAGTTTGCAAATTTTCATGTGTATTTACATAGACGAGAAATCATTATACCAAGGAAAGTGAAATCTGATACTTGATTTGTGAGTTTATATTTCAGTAGGTAGTCTTATTTCACAGTGTGTTTGCTTAATGACTGTTACCTGTAATCAGGTACTAGTGTTTATTTTAAGCGCCTACCTCTTAGCATGGGAGAACTTGAATTGTCCCGGAGTATTCTTCTCTTAGTATAAGTTAACAGTGCTGTCATTTTCTCTAAAGTCACCATTTTTTTTTATTAAAGAAACTCTTTAATAGTTTCACATATTCTGTTGTTATGCATTTCTGTGAGTGCTCACCGACCCTAGCATAGTGTTTAATAAATTATTGAACTTTGAAGAACCTTTGAAAAGCAAGGGCTTCTTTATGTGACTGAGCAGCAGACATAAAAAATGCTATTCTCCAGAGTATCTAACAGACAGAAATAGAGGCTTGATCAGACAATATAAGCACCGAGTGAATGATGGTAATACCATGAAATATTTACACCGATGGAGCGTGCCAGGGTGGGGAGGAAAGAGTGTGGGTTTTATCGTTTTGGGGTGAACCTGATGCCATACAACTCATCACTCTATGATCTTAAAAGCAAAACAGAAGGCAAGAAAAAAGAGGGAGAAAGAAAGGGGAAGGAAAATAAAGGAAAGGAAAGTATTTATTTGGTGATATTTTATTGTTTTCAGTAGCTTTTCATAAAAGCAAGGAAGGCTCCTTTTGTAGACGTTAACCTTACCGAGAGCCAGGTTTTAATCACTCCTTAAAAGACTCTAAAAAGTTATGATTTCTTGCTGCTACAAATTTAAAGTTTTAATTTAATCTCTGCCTCATGATTTAACATGCTTCATTTTATTGTCTGTAAATATGGAGACTCAAATAGCAAAAAATCAAGTAATATGGTCTTACTTTTAAATAGAATGTGAAACTTATTTATTTTTTTCATTAAATACTATTTTAAATTGACTCGTGGCAAATTTATTAAAAGTGATTCACAGAGAGAATACAGTGGAATAAATGTCTAGATTACTTAGAAAAGGTTTGGAAGATATTATCTGAGCTGATATATTTAGAGAATTTTTAATATCCTCCAGTACAGAGAAGGGCTGAAAATGAACATGCCAGGCCAAATTGTTTTGCCCCTCTGCCTGGTAATTTGAATGTTAATTTTTCTTATACTGATAAGCCTCTTTAGATTTCATGGTATTGTATAGTATTACTGAAAATATTTATTGGTGATGATGACTAAAGGTTGACAATAAGTAAATTTAATTTTACTTCTGATTTATTTAAAAACGTTGGGTTGAGAGGTATTTTAAGGTCACGTTTTTGTTTTTGCTTTTTAGTGGCAGAAGAATAAAATCATGTATGAGAAAGACTCTCCTTTTCAACTGTAATATTTTGTAGAAAAGTTCTGTAAGGGAACTTTTAGAGGAGTTTACTACATGCGATGTATTTGTATTGCTTACAAAGATGTTTGTAGTATAAAGAGACGTGATATCAGTGAAATGTGATTTGGATCTGCTGGTGAGAGGTGGATTAATCTCCAAACTGAAACAGTGGAAATGAGATAATGTTGGTATGTTTATTACTTTTGTTGCTATAATGATAACTTGGAAAGAATTGAGATTTTAATTTGAATGATGTGGATTTAAATTCTCCCTTTGCACTTGGTGTTTGACTTCTGGCAAGACACAGGCTTATGACTCAGCTCTCTCATCTCTCAAAATGGAGGTAATTGTAATTTACTTTTCAGTAAAAAGCTTCTAACACAGTACCCAGCATGTGGAAGATACCCCCATAAGTGTTAGCCTCTTTTCCCCCTTCCCTTCAGTGAGCCCAAAATGACTTTATATAGGAAGCGAGACTATCAGAAGCTCTTGATTGATTCATTGATTGAGGGAGGGAGGCAGTGAACCAGAATGGCATTCAAGGCCTATGAACAACTATGAGAGATGGTGAGAATTACGTGTATTTGTGTGTATTATGATGGACAAATTGGGTAAGGAAGAATTGAATTGACTGACTCAAGGCAAGTGTGATATTGGCGATTTTAGACATCATCTGAACTTCCACTGTTATTATTTATTTCTCAAAATTAGAGTCGAGAGCAAATGTAAAGTTGAATTTTTTCTTTTTGAACATCTCTTTTCGAATGCAAAATGTAATAAATGTTTCATTCTATCGCGGACACATCAAAGGCTTCTCTGTTCTTAAATTCTATCTCTGAGCATATTTTTTAATTCATTTTTTATTGTAGTAATTATTCTATACATTAAAATAGTTTCCTATGTATAGGTTCCCCATTTCTTAGATATATTTCAATACACCATGCCCTCCACCGAATCATAAAGTGTTCTTTCTCGTTGTCCAGTGGACTCCACCACCATTTGTCCTCGCCCGCCCCATTCCCTTTTGGTAACTTCATTTCTGTTGCAGATGTTTCAGGGTTGGTTGTGTTTCCTCTGTTCCTTTGTTTTGTCTGTTCACATTCCACCTATAAGTGCTCTAAGTATTTTTTAAGCTCCTGACTGATTTCGTCTTTTACCCAAGTGTCCTTCAAGAGCATGTTGTTGAGTTTCCATTTGTTTGGGGTCTTCCAGCTTTCTTTTTGTTTTGTGGTTGATTTTCAGTTTTAGGCCATTGTGGTCAGAGAAAATGGTTGGTATGACTTCAGTCTTTAAACTTGTTGAGAGATATTTTGTGTCCCATCATATGATCTATCCTTGAATATGTTCCATGAGCGCCTGAGAAAAAAGTGAAATCTGTAGTGGTTGGGTGAAGTGATCGGTATATGTCTATTAGACCTATCTGTTCCAGATGATCATTTAAAGTGGCTGTTTCCCTGTTAATTTTCTGCCTAGTTCATCTGTCCATTATTGTAAGTGAGGTGTCGAAGTCTCCCACTATTAGTATGTTGCTGTCAATGTTTCCCTTCAGGTCTAATATTACTTGCTTGATATATTTTGAAGCTCCTGCATTTGGTGCATATATGTTGATAAGCATTATATTTTCCTGCTGGATTGATCCTTTAATCATTATATAGTGTCTATCTCTGTCTTTTGTTATGCCTTTTCCATGGAAGTTTGTTTTATCTGCTATGAGTATAGCTGTACCTGCTCTTTTGCGGTTGCCATTCAACTGTAGGATTGTCTTCCAGCCATTGACTTTGAGTCTTTATTTATCTTTTGGAAGGAAGTGGGATTCCTGGGTGCAGCAGAAGGTTGGGTTATGCTTTGTAATCATTCAGCCACTCGAGCGCTGTTTGGTGAATTCAGTCCATTAGCGTTTAGGGTGATTATGGATTTATAGCTTCTTAGTGTCATTTTGTAATTTGTCTTTCATATGTTGCTCCAGATGATGACTGTGTTTTCTTTCTCTTCTTAGGTCGGATGCGTGCAGTTATGTTTTCATTGAGTTCGCCTTTTGTTTTCTTCGCTTCTCTCTGGGATGTATTTTGAAGTTACCCTGAAGTTAGCATTCACAGTTCTCTACTACCTAATTTTATTTGAAAGCATATTAGTCTTCTACTCTTTCTAACTATCCACATTTTTGTTCTCGTCTCTTCTTCCCCACTGTTAATATTTGCTGTCTTATTGTTTTTCTATGTGGTTTCTTTATGCTTTATAGAGCATCCTTTAGTATTTTTTGCAAAGCTGGTTCTGTGGTGATAAACTCTTTTAACTTTTGCTTGTCAGAAAAGGTTTTTATCATTCCTTCAGTTCTGAATGCTAATCTTGTCGGATATAGTATCCTAGGTTGAAACTCCTTTCAGCACTTTGAATATATTATGCCATTCCCTTCTGGCCTGTAGATAGAGTTTCATTGGAGAAATCCACTGACAATCTTATGGGGGCTCCTCATATGTGACATGTTTTTCTCTGGCTTCTTTTAATAGTCTTTCTTTATCTTGTATTTTTGATATTTTTATGATGTATCTAGGTGTATTTCTGTTTGGGTTTCTTTTATTAGGAACTCTGAGCTTCCTGGATCTGGAGGCTCGCTTCATTCTTCAAACTGGGGATATTCTCATCTATTATTTCTTCAAATATGGTTTCTGTCCCCTTTCTCTCTCCCTCTGGGACCCCTATGATGTGAATGTTGTTTCTTTTGGTGTTACCCCAGAGTTCTTGAATGCTATCTTCGAGTCTTTGAATTTTTATTTTTTTATCTCTTTGCTGATTTGCTTGATTGAGTTCCTCTGTCCTGTCTTCCCAATCACTGATTCTATTGGAAGCTTCATCCATCTGATTGTTGAGCTCCTCTGTTGAGTTCTTTAATTCAGCCATCATGTCTCTTACCTGTTTGGTGTCTTGTTTTAATTCTTCTCTTTGCTTCCTGACATTCTTGTTTACTGCCTCTGCTGATCTCTGGATTCCCATGATTATGTTGATCACCGTTACCCTAAATTCCTCTTCAGGTAATTTACATATGTCTGCTGTATTCAGATTTTCCCCTGGGTTTTTTTTTTTTTTATTGGATCCATCATTTCACGTATATTTTTCTGTGCCTTTGCTCTATTCGGCATCCTGTTTTTATTTCTGAGGGTTTGGTTTCCCTGGTATTGCCTAGGTTTGATTTGCCCAGGATCGGCAATCAGGCTGCAGTTTTACCTCTACCCACAGGGTGGTGCCGGCGGGCAGCATTTTGGTTTGGGACTGCCTTCTCACTGTAATCCAGGAGGTGGGGCATCCAATGGGCGGGATTTCTGGTGGTTGGATATATGGTGCTTGGGATTTCTGTTCAGTGGACCCCAGGCTCTGGCTTGAAATGGTTGTGGGAGAGATTTAAGCTCTTTGGCTGATTTCTGCTCATGGCTGCACCCCATGCAGTTTCACCACAGAGGCTCCAGCTCTGCTCCCAGTGCCCTGACTCCCCTTTCACCCCCTCCCAAGTTGGTCCTCTGTGGCTCCGTCTTAGCCCCTCTGGGCCCACCACCCCTTGCTGCCTCCGCAGCTGGTCCGGGAATCCCCAGCCTCTGCCCCACCGCACATCCTGACACTCCCAGGCTCCGCCCCAAATTCAAATGAGCGGCTTAGCTGAGAACCCTGCATTGTCAGCTTATCTGCCTCCCGCTGAAATGCTGGTTGTTTCTTGGTGTTTGTCTCAGGAGAATAGCTGATATTTTTGGTTTTTTTGGGGTGTCTGTGGGGATTGACCCGAAAGTGAGTTCTATCGAGTCACCATCTAGAAGTCGATCCTCTGCTCCTCTGAGCATATTTTGAGAGTACATTGCTGATCCTTTTGGCTTAATTGATACCAATACCAGATTCTAGGTATTCATATATTCATTCAGCAAACATTAGCTGAGGCCTCTTATATGCTGAGTGCTGTTCTGTGCTCTAGGGATTTAGTGGTGACAGACAGACCAAGGGTGTCCTTCTCATGGAGGTTAACTTTGTTAGAGGAAGAAAGATGATAAATAAATAAGTAATATTTAAGATGATTAATAGGCCATATCTAGTACTGATAACTGTATGGTATGATAATGACCACGGAAGGAAATACCGTCTGTTGGGTGTTCCAAGGTGGCTTTTGATGAGTGATCCAAAGTATAAAGGGAACATTATTCCAGTCACAGGGATAAGGCTCACAGATGTGGGTAAGTTTTACATGCAGTTTTACATATATACAGGAGGAGCAGAGAAGGGCAGAACTTCAAAGCTACAAAAAGAAGGAATGAGCCCATCATATTAGGGCCTTTAGGCTGTGGTAAGGATTTAGGTTTTATTCCAAGCCTTATGGCAACCCATTGGAGTGTTTTAATGTGGAAGGAGCCTGGAGTGATCCCATCTGATTTATATTTTATTAAGACCACTTTTTGGTTGCTCTATAGCATTTATCAGTAAATCCACCTGGATAAGGAGTTTTTGAAAGAAAAGAGAAATCAAGGTTAACTTTCATGAGATTGGAATACTGAGGAAGGAGCAGGTATGGGTGCAAAATCAACCATTCTCCTTTGGACATTCACATGTATGCTGCCTATTTGGTATCCCAGGAGCTGTCAAACAGGCTGTTGGGTGAGGACATCAAGGCTGGAGATAATTTCGAGGGCTTGTATCTGATAAATTTAAACCTTGCCACTCCTCTCTTTATGAGTTGTTGTTCCTTAGTTTTTGTTTTCAAATGAAACGTGTAGACAGAAATGATGGTGAGTATGCAGGCAGGCAGGCAGGAAGACAGAAGAGGAAGAAGCATTTTATTTTTATTTTAGTTGTGCATCTTGGTTGTGTTCCCCCCCACTCACCCCACTGCCAATCTCTTCCCTACCCCTGTCTGTGTTCTGGAACAAGAACCAGGGTCCTTGCGATGTATGTGGCCTGCATTCAGCCAGAGGCAGCAGACCTAAGCACTGCTCTACCAGGGCATGCTATCCCTTCACCTTTTTCTGTCATTGGGTTGCAGTACCAGACTGTCTCTAAGCCCAACAAACGCATTCCTTCTAGGCAAAAACAGAAGATGACACATACCTGAGCCAGATTTTCCATGACATACTTGTAAGGAACAAGAAAATCTCATTGTTCCTCCTGCTACTTAAAATAAAGGTAATATTGATTTTATAGTAGCAGTTCAGGTCCTAAGGCATGATATTGATTAAGCGTCTGATGAGAATTTGCAGGATAGCCTTCTAGACCTACAGCTACAGGCATCTCCCCACTGGGTCAGGCCTCTGTGCTGACCTCCACTGCTGTAAGTGGTGTTTTTCTTAGGAATTCTTGACCCTGTTTAGTCTAGGCACTGTCCAGAAGCATTTCTTTTACCTGATGGATGGCTCAATCCAGCCTGTCTATTACTTTAATCTGACCTTAAAGACAGGAACTCTTGCTTTTCGTCAATGTGAAGAATAATTTTGACACAGTTGACGATTATTTTATCAGTAGAAGCGGATTTCATGTTGAATCTTTTGCTAAGAAATTTCCTATTAAAATACTCTAATTGGACTTTCTTCTTTTATTTCCAATTTACTTTGGAGTAAGTCTCACTTTATTTTATGTATGGCATGCACATGTACATATACACAGGAAGTGACCACTTTCAAAGGTGCCATTATTAAGCACATAGAACTTCATTTTTAATGTTGCATCACGGACAGTAATTTTCTCATGGTTATTGTGTTTTTATCCTTTTCACAGATTAGGTTTTATAATGTTTACAAGTCTGATTCCGAGGGAACTTTGAACATTTAATAGCAATCAAGGGACAAATTGTTTTCTGGTCTAAAGTACATAAAAAAACTCTAGAAATCATCCCCAAATTAAGAGTTTTCTATAAAAAGATTTTCACTGTCTATTCTCTTCAGACTCATATATTTCCCTTTTTGGAAATTCTGGCTGGGTTGTTCATGGGGTTGATTCAACGGGGTTGAGGATTCAGTCATTTAATGCAGAGTAAGGCATTTAGTATAGCGCCAGACACATAATGAATGCTGAAGTGATGATAGCTATTTAGCTGATAGAATATTAGCTGCAAACTCATTTTCTGTCAGCCACAATGGCCCAACCAAGGCAAGAGGCAGATTAATATAAAATTTAGGTAGATTCTCCCTAACCTGTGTCTCTAGTCTTTGGGATTTTCTTTCTCATTTGCAGTATCATTGCCGACTCTTATCTTTTCTAAAATGATACAAGTACCTGACATCCTTTGATCTTTTACTTGGTTACTTTCAGATGGGCCTGCATACATTTTGACCATTTCTATATTTGCCTATCTTCATGGTTAGCTGCCAGCTAGAGGTCAGATTTTAAATTCTCTGCATCGAGAAGAGATAATAAATGTTAACATTTCTAATGGTAACCTAACACGGCATAGGTAAAAGCCATTTGATTCAGAATCACGACTGCCACTCAGTTCTGCCTTTAGGGAGACTATGTTGGGAAGTGGGTTTGTGCCTTCTTTAGAGATAGAAGGTAAAATAGTCTTTATCCTAGTAGAAGATGATGCCAAAGGGGATCTTAGGATTCTTTTAAATTTGCTCGTCACTGCATAAGGGACCGATCTGACTTGCAGGACCTTGATGGAATGGATAGGCAGCTCTGTATGTAGAAAAATGGCCTCTGTTTGGCTCCTGAGCATAGAGTCGTTTTAGGGGTGGTTTTGAGTCGTCTGAAATATGCATTTAATCTAGACTTGTGGCATGCTGGTCAAATGTCTTGTCCATGTCAAAACTTGCCTTGTTTCTTTGTTTACTTTGAATCAGGAAAATGTTCGCAACCACATTTGGAATTTCTCCTTAAGTGTACATTTGGTCACATCACCCCTGGCTACCACCAGTGCTTGACTGTTTATTTTGGATGTCCTTTTCTGATGTTCAGCTAACTTAACCCACAACGAAGTTAATCCTTGCTTCTTTGGAAAAGCACAGATTTACTTATTAGCTGCTTTCAGAGACATTTGCATTTTCATGAAAGTGAGTATATGATTTCATTGACTTTCGGACTCTTCTACCCACATATACAGCGGATGCTTTTAAAAACAGAATTTAGAGTAAATCATAACTTATCCGAAGTTCTCTTCAATAAAAAACTTATATATAAAAAGCGTGGGGAAGTGGTGTTGAATATTGTTAGGTTCAGTTGTCTTGCTTTTTTGTGGATGGGAGAGAAAGAAGAAAATTTGGAATTCTAGTTTTTAACCTCCCTCCGCCACATTTATTGCATACTGATGGATAGGAGAGTGATGCCAGATTCATACTGCTTAGGCTTGAGGTGCTGACACTTACTGGTTGTGTAACTGGGAGCAGGTTACTTAATTTCTCTGCACGTCAGTTTCATTGTCAAGTTAAGATAATGGTCCTAACTACACCAACGGTTTTGATGATCAAATGAGTTAATTTATAAATCATTTAGGGCTGAATCTAGGGCATAGTAAGGCTGTTCAAATGTTAGCTATCGTTTTATGAATTGCACAGTTCAAAAGAATGAAGGTATAAGTCATAAACCAAGATCATTGATCTCTGAGCCACTATAGGTATTGTATTGAACCCTGTGGATTTATATTAGGTAGGGTCGGTTACTGTTATACCAGAGATCTTATCAAAATACTGTAACGACTTGAATGTAGTGGAAATTTAATTCTTATTTATGTAACAACAGAAATGGATAGTAAACAGGTTAATAGTTTGACTTTCTTCATTTATGCATTTGGAAGTGCAAGTTGAAGGAGATTCTGTCATCTTTCATTCATTACTCGTAGAGGTCACTTTGGGTTATCTCTACCCCAGCCAGTCAGAAGGGGAAAGAGCATGCAGAATGTTTTTTATGGGCAGACCTGGAAATGGCACTCATCACTTCTGTTCACATTCCATTGGCCAGAACTCAGCAGTAACTGTCTTGGCCAGTTTTTCAGAGGTTAATACAAATGCATGAGACATGAAAAAAATGAGTTGACTCCAGATTTTGAAGATAAAATTGCAGAATTAAAATGAATAGATGTTTAATTAATTGTTTATAAAGTATAGCCTTATGTTAATTAGCCTTCTCATTTTTGGCGTGGAGTGTGCCTAACGTATTATTGCATTCGAAATTAATTTGTAAACTTGAGTTTTTCAATTTCTCAAGAATTTCCAGGTATGCCCATTGGTTGCTAGGAAATTGTAGTCAATAGTAAATGAGTTTCTTAGAGCCAGATAAATTCAAATGCAAAATTATATAAATCTTTTCAAAATTTTCTATTGCAAATACATTTTTTCATAAATGTGGGTACAATTGTGTTTATTTTGTTGTTGAGTGAGACCTTCAAAAGGAGCATGATTATGACTTTACAAAGGACTTTTAAAACCAATCATGTTGAGTCTTAGTGTATGCAGA
The DNA here is from genome assembly GCA_004363575.1 of Solenodon paradoxus. NCBI lineage: Eukaryota > Metazoa > Chordata > Mammalia > Eulipotyphla > Solenodontidae > Solenodon > Solenodon paradoxus. Next base: position 420,752 of record RJWH01000769.1, on the reverse strand, counting down.
TGCATTTTGGTTGCTTTGAAAAGGTGTGTGATGAGAGTAAGTAAGCACCTTTTGAGCTCGTGTTTTTATTTTGAGACTCCTTTTTATTTTTCCTTCTCCTCTCTTAGTTTCTAATAAAATATTTGCTCCTCTAATCTCAAGGAATAGAAACTGCACTGTGTTTAATAACCTAGGTTCTTGGTCTTGGCAATGCAGGAGAGGAAAATTGTGTTTCCTTTTTGCCTGTCATATGTGAAAGCGAGGGTTTGCTTGGTCTTGCTTCTGAGTCATTCCTAAACCTAGTGGACCATGGTTTCTTTTTCCTGAATTGTCCTGTTCTTCTCAAGTATGAGTTTGAGTGGGCATTTGAGAGATGTGGTTTCAAAAACTTTTTCTTATCATGGATCTTATCAAGGGTTATTTAATATATAATAACTTTTTGGTTCTTACGTTTTTTTGGCAAAGTTCTGTGAGTTGGAACTTGATTTGTTGATCAAAAAAAATGTCCAGAATAGCACTGAGGAACATTGGTGTGGGTTAGGCTGTCATTCAGACTTTGCTGAAAGGGATAAGCAAAAACGAAATAGGGCCATTGCTTCTGATCAGTCATTGCAGGTGCACCCAAAAGTGCAGTGGGGAGAAACTCCGGAGCTGGATGGACTGGAGGGGAACTCTTCCAGTCATCCCCACTCTAGTACATGGCAACTTTATTGTTCCAGTTGCTTAGGCCAAACCTTGTAGAGACATTCTTGATTCTTCCTTTCATTAAGTCTACATCTCATTCAGTAGCATATTCTCTCACCTCTATCTTCAAAATATATTCGTAATCCAACCACTTCTAACAACCCTTCTTCCATTCTTCTCCAAGCTTCTAGTATGTCGCTCTTAGATCGTTGCAGTTTCCTGTTAACTAGTCTCCTTGTTTCTTCCCTTCTCTATGTGCAGCAATCAATGGGGATCTTTAAAAACAGAAAGATCATTTTAATCTTCTGCTCAAAACTTCTTATGGTTTCCCAACATGTTAAACAGTCACTGTGTAACTAGCAGTTCCACTCCCTGTTAACCAGGAGAAATGAAAACATCTGCCTACACAAAACTTGTGCATGAATATTTCATGACATTATTCAGAATAGCCCCAAAGTGGAAACAACCCAGATGTCTATCACATGATGAATGGATAATCAAAATGTAATGTATCCATACAATGGAATACTATTTGGCAGTAAAAACGATGAAGTACTGATACATGCTATAACATGGATGAATTTTGGAAAGATGTTAAGTGAAAGAAGCCAGTGACAAAAGGCCAAATAGTATTTGATTCAAATCCAGAGTAAACAAATCCATAGAGATGGCAAATAGATTCGTGATTGCCAGAAGTTGGTGAGACAGAAATGAGGAGTGGCTGTGAATGGGTATAGGGTTTCTCTTTGGTGTAATGAAAATGTTCTGAAATTAAGTTACAGTGATGATTACATAAATCCAGAAATATACATTCTGAATTGTATACTTTCAGAGAGCAAATTGTAAAGTATATAAATTATATCTCAATAAAGCTATTAAAATTCTTTTAGTTTTCTGTCTTTTCAACCTCCCCCACACCCAGTCCTCTCTGACTTCCTGTCCTACAATGTTCATCTTTATTCTTTTTATCCTACAACCCATATAGGCCTCTAGCCTAGTCCTCACACTAGGCAAGTGCTTCCTGCCTCAGGACAACTTTATTGTTCCAGTTGCTTAGGCCAACTTGCATTTACTTGCAGTTTTCTCTTAGAACTTTCTCCCCCCAGTTACCTGTGTGGCTTTCTGTCTCTATTTAAACATTATGTTCTTAGGAGGCTTTCTCTGATTATCCGCATATAGCATTCTCCCCCACATTGCTTACTGATGTTCTCCATTCCTTTGACCCTTTTTTACTTTTCCCAATGTCAGTTACCATCATTTGGCATACTGTATATTTTATTGTTTGGTTTTTGTCTGTCTTCCTCCATTAGAATGTAAACTCCAGGAGGCAGTGACCTTGCTTTGTTCTTTACTGTGTCTACAGCATTGTACCAGAACTCTTTTCAGCAAACTATTAGCATGAGAAATAAAGATTTCTGTGGCATTGGTACTGTTTTGAAAAGACATTATATTTGTGTGGAATGTTCAATGTATCCTTCTGAGACAACTTAGAAATCAGACTTCCAGAAACAGTCTTTATGGGAAAAGTAATTTTGGTTCCAAGGGTAGAATGGAACTTCTCAAAGATTAAATAATCCTTTATTGTCAGATAATTCTTGCTATAGGTTGGTTTAAGTTTTCCTACCTTTTTAATTATTGGCATTATGCTAATATGTAATTTAAAGTTGGCTAATTTTCATATATACCTTATAGATCAAAGACTTTTGTTCTATTTAGTCTTAGTTTACCATTCCTCTACTATGATTTCTTACTTTGAGACATTCTTAAGGTTTAGTTTTGAAGAAGTTTTTCTGCCAGAAAATGACTGACAAAATAAAACATGTTTCTGGAAATCAACTGATTAGTTTGGGCCTTTGATTTGGTTTTAGAGGAATTGATATTGAGACATATTAAACTTTGTAATTATTTAGGAATGCTGAGTGGGGCAAAAAAAAAAAAAAAAAGTAAAGAAAGTGATATAGGTATGCTTTAAAAAGTAAGTATTTAATTTGCGAAACGCTCCGAATTCCATTTCCTCTCCTCCTGCTTCCTTTCCCTTAGTCCAAGCTGAGGTTCAAGATAACTGCATTTGCCCTGACTTTGGAAGTTAAAATGTCTGGGTCACTAGGTGGCACTGAAGCATCGTTCTCCACACCAGGGAGCCTTAGAGCACTTTTGTGATCTTGCTTCCTAGATTTGGGTTTCCAGGTGTCAGGGAAATTGTTTTATTGGTAAAGGGACTAGTGTAATATATTCATCTCCACCCTAGGCAGCTATTTAATGTCCCCAGACATGCCCCTGTTGTGGCCATGGCCTGTTAACTATGCTTATTTGGTGTAATAATTAGCAGAATTTTTCACTAACAGGGGTACTTACCAACACCTCACATCTTAACTGTGCTTTTGTACGTGATGGATTGTACATTCTATGGAAGAAGTTGGGAAGGTCAAAGCTTAACCTCTGTCTAACAGGGCTGCTTTCTGCACATTTGTTCAGAGTAGGTTTATATTAACTTGCTTTTGAGCTTCTTCAAACCTGAGTTGTGTGTAATATAAACATATTTGAGCTTTTATGTAATGGCCTTGTGAAGGTTTGTAAACAAAACACTGTTAATTTTCTAGCTCCTGGAATGACAAAAATAAATGAATAGCTACCTGAATAATTGGGCGACACTTGTCACTTGGACTGTGTGTGCTGGCAGTGTGTCCTTGGAGCAGTGGGCCTTCCACAGGTGCATTTTAGGTTGAAATTAGAGAAGAAAATTTCACGTGGAATGTTAATTTTTTTCCATGGTTGTAAGCTAGGCTTCATTTAATTCTTTGTGGTTTTACAAGCCCTCTTCGGCTCCTAATATTTCTACACCAACACTTTTAACATTTACTTTAGAACATGGTTAGTTAACTGAGGGAAGACCAAACAGGAGAAATAGGTTTAAAGCAGGAAATACTTTAGTTGGACCACTAACTTACGACCTTAAGCAAATTGTTTACTTTCTTTTTGCTTTGATTCTCTTATTTTTAAAATCGAGATTATGATACCCTTTTGATCTCCTCTGCCAGGTAAAATGAAGTGAGAACTCTTCAAAATGCCTTTGCTCACATTCAAAGCTTCAGATAAAGTAAGATGTTGTTATATACTTGAGAAAGCCAAGAGGGTTTTTCTTTGTTGATTTCAAAATGAGTTGTAGAAATTTTAGAGAATGAAATTAAGTAGAGATTGGATTACTTGTTCTGTCTGTGCAGTAATACCTATTTTCAGATGTTCTGGTCTGGTTTTCTTTCCAAGTTTTTGTTCCATTCTTTTAACTGTGTATCCTATATATTTTCACTTGGTTGTTCTGCCTTTATTTAAACTCACTTATATGTCTGAATTAAGTTGCAGGAAATAGAGACTGAAAAATAGGGAAATTCTTTTAAAGTCATTGGGGCGACTAGAGAAATGGGCTCTGGAGATGAGCTTCTGAAACAGTACAACAGACTGCTTGTCAGGCAGGCTGCTAATTTTCACACTCCAGAAGGCCAGGAATCAGGACGCCATTACTAGAGCTGTTGATTTTCAAGAACACACCACTATAGCTGCAATCCAGGAAACAAGAAGTTTCCACCATTTTAGGTGGCATTTGGGAACTTCAAAACCTTATAATGTTGTTGCAGAAATTTTGAATGTTTCCTTGACCATGTTGCCTACAGAAAAGCATCAAAATAGTCAAAAGGTGACCTCCATTTTATTTCTGCCTTCTAAATCTCACAGGGGGTCATTTATATACTGTGAAGGCATCTGGGAAATGTAGTTTTAAACTTTTCATCTTCTGCAGCATAGAAGGTGCAATAATAATAGATTAGAAGGCTGCTGAGAGCCAGTATGTCGTATCCACCCCTCTCCTGGAGCCTGTTTAAAGTCACTTGTTTTTGTTTCTATATCAGATATTTCAGCTATCACCCAGCATAGTAACAAGATTATTAGACCCTTGGTAGATATGTTGTGAATGACTTTGACTTCTTTGACATTCTGTCAAATGACTTTGACATTCTGTGATGGTCTCACCTTTTTTCTAGTCTTGGTATCATTTTAGATTCCAGGTTTGTCTACATTGATATCTATCTGTCTGTCCATATACATATTAAAAATTTTGTTTTTCAACTTCCATTTCCATTGTCATCTCCTTGTTCAGGGCCCGTCCATCTTTTCCTGGTCTCTTTCAGTAGTCACTGCATCTGACCTCCTGGCCTCTTGTCTTGGTTTTTATAAATTAACTCCTTCATATTGTTAATAAATTTGTGTTTAAACAACAGAAAACAAATAAAATAACATGCTTCTTTGTGCTCCTGTCCTTCCCAGGTCTTCTCATTACATTCAGGATGGAATCTAGACCACTTAGTTTGATTTTAAGGACCTTCCATGACTGGGTAAAATCTATCATTCCAGTCTGTTCTTCGGTTTTCCCCTTTGTTAAAACTGAATTTTAGCCAAAAGGTCTAATCACTGATGTCTGACAGTGTCTTGTCCTTACTCTTTTTTTCAGCTTTGCAACCCTTACTACCTGCATTTAATTTTCAACTTTCTTCTTTCTGTTGATTCATACCCTTAGTCATGTTGGTACAAAGCATTTTTCTCTCTTTTCTTCACACTCCTAAAGCACTGTTTGCTTGGACTGGTTTTTAAAATTTTTTTTTTATTACCTGTATTGTTAGTTTTCTTTTTATGACTATATAGTCTCTTTTTTTCATGTAGACAGTATAAATATTTGTTATGGATTGACTGACTTGTTGATTCTTCATGGTTTAGACATTCACTTGCTTGGGGAAAAGGGTATGATGGAGGGTCACTGTGGGGGCTGAAGCAATACTCTGGCTGTGTGATTTTGTCCTTTTGATTTCTAGTGAAAGGACAAATTAACTATTTGCTTTGAGCAAGCTAATGCTGTGTTTTGTGTATTTAGTATTTGAAAAGGGCCCTTGGCTGAAAAACCCTGGAGTTGAGCTCCTTATCCCTGTTTGCCAGGCTGCATGAGCTCCATGTCTGTACCACTGCATTGCAGTTTGCTTAAGAGTGGGTTGTGAAATAGCAGTGGAATTTGTCTGTGGTTTCTTGCCAGAGAGGAGGAGGAAGAAAGGATTCTGAGTAAATCAGACATGCAAATTAGCAAGGCCCATGGGCCTTAAGTAAATTACACAAGAGAGACCAAAGAAATTCAGTTTGTCGTTTCTCTGCTTTTTGTTTTTACAGGGAGTGTGTGAAAATAGCAGCTATTATAGATTTGCTTTAAGCCAAAGTTCTCAACTTGTTGGCTTCAGAAACCTTTTATACTTAATACTGCTAAAAATTATTGAGGACCCCCAAAGCTTTTGTTTTTTTGGGCTACATTTACTCTCTCTCTCTCTCTCTCTCTCTCTCTCTCTCTCTCTCTCTCTCTCTCTCTCTCTCTCTCACACACACACACACACACACACACACACGCACACACACACACATTGTATTTGGAACTGAAACTGAGGAATTTAAAAATATTTATGAAATCATTTAGAAGTAGCCAAAAAATTCACCACATTTTAACATGATGCTGTTTTTATAGAAAATATCTATTTCCAGTAAAAAAATAGCAAGAAGAGTGGCATTGTTTTACTTTTTTGCAGGTCTCCTTAATGTCTGACTTAGCAGAAGCTGGCTTCTCATACCTATGTCTGTGCGCAGTTGTTGGAATGTGTTGGTTTGGTTCAAGTGTGGGAATAAAATCTAGCCTTACCCAGACACTGATGCAAAAAGGGAGTATCTTAATTGCCTCTTTAGCTGTCAAATATGGATATTATTCTTAGTTTTATACCATAACTGTACTGTTGCATTTTTTATGGATCTGTTTCTTATTTTGAAGTGGATCTCTTGTTCATGGGTGATTTTGAAGCATCATGCTATAGTCAGAAAAATTATTGGTTCACTGAGTTATGCAGATCTTTGAGTTGTTGATACATTAAATGATACAGTTAAAAACCATATTTGTTACTTTCCTCACTACTGTTATCAGAAAAGTCTTTTGAGTATATGGAGCTGACAAGTGTAAGATCCCAAATACAGATTTTCCAAAATTCTAATTATTACTTGAAAGCTTGAATTTTATTGTTGGTTGCAAGTATGGTCAGATGGACTCACTTCATTAAATTCTGAGAAAATTGTCAGGCATTTTCTCAAGTCAAAATGGTGTTCTGTGAAAAAGTGGCTAAGTTCAGTTTGCAATTCAATCACACAAGTGTTCTGTGAGACAACTCTTTTATTTGATATTTATCAGAAATGCTTTGTGTATATATCCTGTTTTGTCAGAATAGTAAAAAAATAGCTTCTTAATGTTTGAGATTTAATAAAATTAGTAATTTGTACTGCTTCATCAAGGACATGCTTATGTGAAACTAGCTTCTTTCTGTTTTCACCGTAATGCATGGCTGGGAAGAATTTACTGACTACGAGTGTGTTTCGACGCCACTCACCTTATTTGTTCCAGGACACCTGCCCTTTTGCTCGCCATTCTTTTGAACCTTCAGTGCAGATGTCAACGCAGTGGAAAAAGGCAAATACTAGTTTTATTATGAAAATCGGGCTGATCTGGTAGGTTGGGTCCTTCCTGACCCAATACACCAGAGCATTTAGGAAGAGTTGATAGGTTAAAATTCAAAGACTAGAATAAGTTTAATTGGTTATGTCTTGAAGGCTAATTTCCTCTTTACTCTAGAACTCTTCCTGAGTGGGGCAATCCGGAGGAGAAACTTTCTTTCCTATTCTGGGCTCGCTGTCAACCTCGGGCCTGATTCCAGGTGCTTGCTTCTTTAATTAATTAATTTATTTTTGAGTTTAAGAAACATAGATTCTCTATCAGCTTTTAGTGGCCATTAAAGTTTAATATGAATTGGTTGATGGTGGGTTTTTTTTTTTTTTTTTTTTTTTTTTTTTTTTTTTTTTTTTTTTTTTTTTTTTTTTTTTTTTTTTTTTTTTTTTTTTTTTTTTTTTTTTTTTTTTTTTTTTTTTTTTTTTTTTTTTTTTTTTTTTTTTTTTTTTTTTTTTTTTTTTTTTTTTTTTTTTTTTTTTTTTTTTTTTTTTTTTTTTTTTTTTTTTTTT